>CM034475.1:4419111-4774293 GCA_019925255.1 Litchi chinensis | reverse complement strand
CTTTATTGATTAGCTAACCTGCTCTAAAGTTGAGAATGGCCTAAAAGAGACCCTCTTGATGTGTAAAGTAATTGTAAAATTCATTTAGTTTGTCCGATAATGCTTTTTTATATGGAAAATCCTTAAAAAATCAATCACCTTTTGAAAGATTACTCATTTTCCCCCATACAATTTCATTTTTTCAATATAAAAAAAAAAAAAAAAAAAAAAAAAAAAAAAAAAAAAAAACCCATTTTGTCTCTTGGATAACAAAAAAAAATTAATTGAGGCAAAAAGACCAAACTGCCCTTGTTATAATATTTTAAAAAATAAAAAAACTAAATAAAAAATAAAAGAAATTTTTAAAAAATTGGAGATCCAATTTGGATCTCTACAACCATGATCCATCATCATCTTCAACCTTCTACACTCTTGGATCCCTCTCTCTCTCTCTCTCTCTCTCTTCTTCTCTCTCCCCATTTTTAAGTTTCCAAGCTATTGGAAACCCAGATTTCTCATCATCAATCTCTCACTATCATTAAACATTAATTTCACACAATCATCCACGAACACCATAAACCAAAAAAAAAAAAAAAAAAAAAATTGGTCTATAAACCTAGATTTCTCATCATCAATCTCTCACAATCATCAAACATCAATCTCCTACAATGATTAGCAAACACTATACAAAAATAAATAAATAAAAAAAAAAAAGCCTCAATCAATAGAACATAACAAAAAAAAAAAAAAAAAAAAAAAAGGTCATGGTCTCCACCATTGGAGACCCACCACCTGGGTCTCCAACGGTCTCCACTATTAAGGACTCAATTCGGGTCTCCACCGTGGAGATGCACACCATTGGAGACTTAGACCTAGGTGGGTCTCCAACGATAGAGACCCTTTTGGATCTCTGGTCTTCAACCATAGAGACCATTTTGGGTTTCCGATCATGGAGACCCATTCTGGGTCTCCATGATCGGAGACCCAAAATGGTCTCTATAGTCGGAGCATATGGGTATCCACGATGGGTCTTTGATCATAGAGATCCTTCTAGGTCTCCACGATCAGAGACTCGAACTAGGTCTCCGGTGTCTCTATTATGTTGTCGTCGTCGAACCCCCCTACACAGCCGGTTGGAGATGGAGAGAGAGAGAGAGAGGAAAAAAGAAGAGAGAGAGAGGATGTGACAGGAAAAAAAAACAAAAATACTAATATATATTTTTTATTTTTAAATAAAAATGTCTTACTTAATATTTATTTTTATTAATATTTTTATTGAATTCCTTTTTTGCCCCTAAGGTCAAACGGTCAATTATAATAACCTAACGGAATCTGTTACTGTTAGAGACATTATCATCCTTTTATATGCTTTTAAGGGGTATTTTGGACGTTTAATTTAAAGTTAAGCGGTATTTTGGATAAAAACGAAATCATATGGGAGGAAATGAATAATCTATCAAAAGTCAAAGGGTTTTTTTTTGGATTATATATCTAGTTTCTACTAGATAGGAACTTTTTTGCCTTATCCAATCAAGATAGAAATTGACGGCCCATACTAGCTTAGTTGTAGAACAAAATACAATTTAGTCCGAGTTTTGAGAATTAGAGATGGTCACAAAGTTGATGAATTTATATATACATATACAAATGTTTTGAATTTTTTAAAACTTCCAATTTTTATTGATTCTAGATAAAATAAAACTATAAAGTATATAAATAAACACAAAAAAGTTGCATCATGACAATATATGGACAATGTTAATGTAATAACTTAAATGTTGAAATTTTAGGATTTGTTGATGGATGTAATTAAATTTAAATTTAATGAATAAAAATGAATAAATTTAAAAAGTAATAAATTTAGTAGACTAATCTAGTAAATGATTAGCTACAAAATGAAAATAAAGAGATGTCAAATTAAAATTAATTAAAAAAAGTTGCTCAGTAAATTATAAATTGTCAATAAAGTTTGTATGGCATACCAAAAATAAAGTAAATAGTAAAAATACTTGAGAGAATATGTATATTATTAAAAGGAAAAAATTGTAGAAGAAAAAACATTAATTACTTAGATTAGAAAAGGAAAACATTAATTCATTAGGGGTAGAAAAAATATTAACGATTAAGAATAAAAAGGTATGTATAAGAAAAGTAATAAAAAATTAAATTAATTATATTAAAATAAAAATAAATAATAATGTTAAAAAGAAAAGGGATATTTATAATTTCTCTCTCAATGTTTGATCCTAATCTAAAATGTCTGCATCTAGTTTCGTAAATACACGTTTTGCCCCTTGCTATCAATTTTTCTATTAAAAAATTTACCAGAACAATAAATGACTATATTACCCCTAATTAAAATTTAATTAAAATAAAATTTAAAATAAAATAAATTCAATTGAAATTAAATTAAAAAAAAATTAAAAAAAAAAAAAATCTCCACCATCCATATTTGAAATTGACTATGGGGATTAACTTAAAAATAAAATTTATATTTATATTTGTCGTCATTCGAAAACGGCCGACCCAGAGATTTAGGAACCCAGACTACGATCGAGGTAATTAATGGCAAGAAAGATAGTTAATGCGAAATGAATGGCGATTTAAGGTTGGTGGATTATAATGAGGGTGAATGAATGTTGGTCGTGGTTATTAACCGGTAATAATGAGATAGTTAATGAAGAAAGGTGGAAGAATAATGAATGCAAAGACAAGGATTTTTATGTGGTTCGGCGACTGCGTCTACTTCCACGGGTCACTCTGGATAAATTCCGACAGAGTGACGGTATCCTATCCTCTCTCTCTGTTTTTTTTTTTTTTTTTTTACAGTAAAAATCTCCCCTATTTATAGAGGGGGAGAGATACAAAGAAGTGTAATACACGTTATAGCTGATGACAATTTCAACTAATCCTGACACAATCATGCTACATTTATTACAAAAAACAATGATTATCTTTTCCATATGCAGGTTTGTATTTAATGCACCAGGAGAAGTCTTTCCTTTATTAAATGCATAACCGTCGCATTGAATGCTTTTTGATAATAGTGTGGGTGGTTTCGGTGTGAAATCAGGAGAGTTGGTGATTCTGATGACTTGCTACAAAAGGTTTCTCCTGGAGCAGACCCTTGGTTTGTCAAATCAAGCAAGCTGGACAGGGGTTGACACGGGCGAAATGATGCGTAGACAGTCTGAAGGTTACGGGAGCTCGCGATCTGGACGACCTTACGAGCTGGACGAGCTCGTGGTAGCGATTTAGAGCATGGGCCTTCTTGGTCTTTATTTCTATTTATGTCTAATTGGGCTTTTACTGGCCCATTTACCCAGATCGAGAAAATGGGCATAACAATATTTATTAAAAAAATTAATTTTTGTAATGTTATTAAAAATAAGATAATAGATCTTCATCATCCACCTTTAAAATGAACAATGGTGATCAAGGAATTAAAAAAAAAAAAGATAAAAAATTGTTGCTTAAAGAAAATTAAAAAAAAAAAATACAGATCTAGATTATGAACTCATATTTTCAAGTTTATATTCAACATATCCATGTCTAGGATATGAACCCAAAAACTTGAACACATCTTCTTTTCCTTTTTCTCCTTCTAATCTCATCAATAAAACCAAAAAACAAATTCAATCTAACCATATTCAATGACATAAATTATGTTCTATGAAGAACACAAACATCAACTTAAATTATGTTCTATGAAGAAAAAAAACATCAACTTAAATTATGTTCTATGAAGAAAAAAAACATCAAAACACCGAGAAACACAAACTTCTACTTCTTCTTCTTCTTCTTCTTCATCTTCTTAAACCTAGAATTTAGGTTTGATGTTTGAATCGAACCCAAAAATTGGGTTCGAACTGAACCCAATTTTTTGGGTTCGAATATATGAACAAGAAGAGAACAAAAAAGAGAAGAAGATGATGATGATGATGATTAAACCACCTATAGACGGCAACCAACATCAAACACCCACCCACAGCCACCCATCAAATGCATCCACCATACCAAGAAACCACCCATCTGCCCCACCAGAACCCCTCCCCACCACCACCACCATCATTAACATCAAACATCCACCACATTGACCCACCACCACCAAAATCTAGATGAATTCTATTGATGAAGCTGAAGATAGAGAGAGAGATTTGATCAAGAGAGAAAGTGTGTTTTTTTTTTTATATCAAATTGATTTTTAATTTGATCTCCACAATGCATCTAAAATGTGGAGATCGATAATTTTTTTTAATTTTTAAAATAAATTTAATTTTAATTTTTTTGGTTTTTATATTTTTTTATTAATTTATATTTACTTATCGCATTCACTTACCATTTTACACTTCCATCCCTAATGATAATGGACAAAAATGGTAGCGGTGGGGAGCTGATTATTCCTTTAATTAAATATTGGGGAGGTAAAAGGTTAATTACGAAATTAGGGGGAGATTTTTCAGATTTGAATCAAATAGTGGGGAGGAAATTATAAATATCCCAAAAGAAAATAATTTTTTTAAAAAAAAAGGGAACACATGAACGGCGAAAACTCAACTGTTGCCGTTAAAAAGCAGCATTGTTACTTAAAAAAATAAAATAAAATAAAAACAACAATTGAGCCCATTGTCAAATCAAAATAAAAAATTTTATTACATATTACACCCTACGGCACTCTATGGCTAACTTTCAATTTTTTTCAAAATCTGAGGAGGGCACGTGCCCTTACTGGTTATCATGTGGCTCCGTCCCTGATCTGATGTTTGATGTGTCAGACGTAGTTGGGATTTGATTACAAATTAACAGTGTATGGTTTGATACGGTACGAGATTGAATAAAAAATAATTATAATTTTTTTATCAAAAAAAACATAATTATAATTATGTTTGATACACTATATGTTTAGTTATTAATTATTATATTAAAAAATTAATTTTTAACTAAAATTATTTATATCAATTTTAAAAAATAAAATATCATAAATTAAATTGGATTAAATTATTTACAATTGATTTTAAATAAAATAATATTTATTTTTAATTAATATTAACACTATTAATTACTTGTAATATTTGAATAATGTATATTATGGTAATTTTAAAACATTAGTAAGCGGGGACACAATTTAATGACGCCGGATTGAATTTTGTTTAGTCTGTCGTTTTGTGCACACGAAGGATTGTACTGGACTTCATGAGTCCAATCCTGGGCAACATAGAAGGAGGATACAAGTAATAGCACAGAACAGCATAGCAGCCTATGTCATCCTATAAACAAAAAGGTAATGAAGAAATTGAGATCGATTCTGTTTCCATATTGTTGCTATATGGACTCTTTTCCATATCACAATCTTTTGAAATTTACAGTATCAATAAATTCCATAAGGACATAAGGTATGATCTTTATACAGAATTATCAAAAGAAATTAAAAATATATTTGGCATGTCACGGTAATTTATTGAACGTGTGCTCTGAAAGCATATATCACTATATATAATTAGTTAAAAGATTATTGATTTATATACAAGTTAACATGACATTAATTTCTAATTTCTTTAAGTAAATTTTAATGCTACTAATCCTTAAGTAATTAATTAGTAGAGAACCATAAGCTATACAAATTATGAACCCTCAATCCTCTCTTATGCGCAGCACGTCCATCAGCAGCTTTGCAATCGTGTAGACTAACTTAACTCTCGTAAATTTAGATAGATAGAATCAACCCAAATTTTGGATAGACAGAACCCAACTTAGCATGTCCATTCACCGACACTTGTGAACCTAGGTGGATAGAACTTAATCCATTGTTAAAAAAAGCTTAGCTCTGATGCTATATCAAAAAAAAGTTTTATGTCTAACTTTATTATAAAAATTAGCTCAATAATGAAGATTTACTTTTACTTTATAAACCATATAACTAGGGTCGGAGACGAGATTTCGGTTTTAGGGGAGCAAAATAAAATTAAAAATTAAGTCGCTGAAAAACTAATGATAATATCATTTAATTTTATATTGAAAGATGAAATTCATCACTCTTGTGGATTACAAAAATTATTTGTAATATTGAAATTACATTATTTTTTTATGATTTTCCTTTCAAATGATCAAAGAGTTTATGAAAACGTCATATTCCACATTATCGC
This sequence comes from Litchi chinensis, assembly GCA_019925255.1. Classification (NCBI taxonomy): domain Eukaryota; kingdom Viridiplantae; phylum Streptophyta; class Magnoliopsida; order Sapindales; family Sapindaceae; genus Litchi; species Litchi chinensis. The sequence continues at coordinate 4,768,171 of CM034475.1, read as the reverse complement.
TAACTTAATTTTTAATAAATTAACAAAAAAAAGTATAAATAATAGAAATTTTTAAAACATACATAAAATATTTATTAATTTATAAGCTCAAACTTAACAAATTTAGATACAATAACCAAGATGAATATTGAAAATGCAGAGTAAAATACAAACATATTGCATAATATATTAATAACGGAAGACTAAATATTTTATTTAAGATAGGAATGATGAAATCAAATAATGAGAGAAAAATATTTTATGTTTCTAGACAAAATACAATTTGATGTATGTGGCTTTAATTATAATAATAATAATTAATCAGACGAATTAATTGAATTTTAATCATATATAGTTTATATTAAAAACATAATTAAATATTGAGAAATTAAAACTTAATGGGCTGGGGCTCGGGGATGCAATAGCCCCTTTGGGCACCCCCATCAGCCGCGCCACTGCACACGACCCACATTCTCAATCGGCGAGGTACTGTTGAACAAGGTCAACGAACGACATGACCCCTGAGCATTGCATTGTAATCACTACAATCAATTGAAAAATTTTCTCCACTTCTTTAAAGTTAAGATTTTATAGTTTAATCTTCCAAATTTTGCTAAATTTGGAATTCCGACTTTGTTGCTGCGGACATGCATGGTTCTTTCATTCACAATGGGCAGCAATAGTTGCCTCGTCACTTTGGGTCTAATTCCATGACAGTAAAAAGGGCCATGGAATAACAAAAAATGCAACTGAATGAGAAAAATACTTGTTACTCTGTTTTAGAATCAAAGAATAATATATATTCTTCATATGTGAGAGTTAATTATGTGTAATATTGGACTTTGAGTTTCAACAGACAACAGTTTATACTCCAAAAGTTTGTTGACTTCATTGTATTAGTAAAACTTATTTTCCTGCTGATTTGTCCATAAACATAGAATTCAATACCAACATTCACATTTTACAGGTTTATATGAGAACGGGGTGAAACTTGAAGTTCGATTTGAGGGGTTTAAGTGCATCTAAAATTGTCAAACATAATGTTTTTAAGAAGATCACAAATTTCAACTACTGAATACAACAAAATTATGATAGAAAAGCTTCTCAAACATCAATTGATTTTTTTTTTTTCCTTCCTTTTTCAGTTTCCTTAACTTGCTGATTGGAATTTGGAGTGAACGTCACTCATTTTGTGAACAAGTACACTTGGTATTTTGTTAATAAAGTTTAATAGGTAAAGGCATGAAGGAACTTTCCCTATCTAAAAGACAAACCACTTTTTAACTTTTTTACAGAACACCAAAGTTGCATAGGAAAGAGAATTTGATCTCTAACAAATAAAGTCTGCCGTATATTTTTATAATTTTTTTTTAGAACTGAGATTGGTTCATGAAACAACCGGAACCAATCATGAGAGAAATACTGTAGCGCAGTCCGAGGATACTGCTCCCAGATGGAAAGGATCCACCTATACAGAAGAAGTCCAAGTGGAGGAAAGACCTATACACAATGATGGAGAACTCTTATTATATATATTATTATTATTAATTATTATTATCATTAAATATATATGTATGATTTGGATGAAGACTTACTGTGTAAGTTTCATACCTGATTAGCAGCCCGTGGTACTCATGAAAAGCATAGATCATTTTTCACAGAGACACAGCTATTTTTTTACACGAATGTTTATGCATTTTCTTATTAATCAGATTTTACTTGTCAGGATAGTTAAAACTGAGTAGTTTTCCACATATTGTCCCGTATTCTTTTCATACATTCATGAACCTTTCTAGTACTACTAGTGGAACATGAGTCCTTCAAATTTGACATGACATTTCGTTTAAGATGTCTCAAAAAAGAAGAAAGAATGACTTGTAGTACATAACTGAAGATATAATCACTGATATACATATACATATATATATATATATATAGACGCCTTGATATTTATTTGATCAAACAGCAAATCAGGTAGTTACATTAGGCACACTTAAAAATCTATTAAGAGGAATGTAAATATTTTTTAACCGTTTAAGAATAGTTTGTTGATGCAAAAAATTTGATCAATTAGTTTGAAGAGTTTGAGTTTTATTCTTTTTTTTTTTTCCTTTTGATACAGAGTTTTATTCTGTTCTTAAAATTTAGCATATCCCAACATATAACAACTCAAATCTTCCTGCACTTTGAAGAACACCGTTTGGTCACTGATTTGAAGAATATTGCCTGTACCAATTAAGACCCCCAATATTCAAATCAGATTCGAGTATGTGATGTGAATGTATGATTTATGAAATAGTGATAGAAATTAATTAATACTGGATATATAGTTAATTTTTTTTTTTTTTTTTGAGATATTGAAACGAACTCAAAAAACAACGGGAACCAAATAGATAAAACCGTAGTAGCACAATCTGGATCAATGGCCCTCATATGATTGAGAGCTACCTGTATCAAGATAAAAGATAACTAATATATGTTGAAAAAATTCCTCCTTTATTAAGTGAGGTGAGATGTGGAACCTTGATTTTAAAATCAAGGAAGCATGCTGCACTACAAGGCAATTGACATATAGTTACTAGTTGTTCTAGTTTATTTTGTGTTATTTTTTTTATTGATGTACTTTTCCAATGCTTTGGCTATTTATACTTAGAGACGGAAGGTCCCTGTAGCTATATTATAGGACAGTTGTCATGTTGATGACATTTGGCATGAGTCACTGATTCAAGGTGACATTGGCCACGTTATTGCCATATGAAGTTAACACTTCGCATGGGAAGGTGACATTTGTCACTTCCAAGTTGTGACAGTATGAGAAAGAAATTTGGCACTTCTTTTTTTTTTTTTTTTTGACAACAAACCAAACAGGAAAAGGCATTACAAGCCTCGAGCACAAGGAAACAGAGAAGAAACATTGACCGACCGCCAATGTAAATCCTCATCGGAGGACAAAGCCAGAGAGGCTAGCAAATGAGCCAAACGGTTTCCCTCACGAGAAACGGCCTGACAGCTACAAACACCAACCTCTCTACACAAAAGAAAGATGTCATGAACAAGCAAACCAACATCACCTAGCAAAGCCAGACCCGACAGCACAGCAGAGTAGTTTGGTTATCTTGGCTATAGGATTGGGTATTAATGGAAGGTCATTTTTAAATCCTTATAATCTACTCATTAGTCATTTCAGAAGACTTCTAATTTTAATTTACATGACCATACCCAAATCAAATTATTTTACAGTTTATAAAAAGTAGGTCAATTCATGGTATAATACTCTCAAAGTATCAAAATGTTGCTAGACGTTGGAAATCAAAATATCATGTAACGTCATTGCACATGTAATATATTCTAGTGATGAATCAGTGATTTCTTTGATAATTGTTTAGTGTATTTTAAAAGTTGAGAGAATTATGAAAATTGTATTCTACAATTTAAAATATAACAATTATAATTTATTAACTTTAAAAGTTGTATAATATTATTAATTAACAATTTTATATGAATAATTATATACCTATCATATCACAGTTTTATTAGAATGGTCAGATACGTCAAATGCACTTCCATACTTCAAGTTTTCATTTTTCAAGATTAAAAGTCTGAACTTAAGAAATAATTGGACTATATCTCATATTAGTACACATCTAAAGTGTCTTCCAGTATGACAATGTCATTTACAAATAGGATGAGTTTCAAATAGCTATAATATGATCAAGCCCACCAACTTATAATAACACCTTGACATCAAATCTTTACTACGTCCTTGACCAACACCATCAGCAACTAGAAGGGCAAATTTCTTTCAAGATTAATAAAAGCTATACAAAGCATATTAGAAAAATTCGTAGTACATAATTGCAGAAATAATAGGCCTCATATTTGTAGAACTACTAAGACTAAAAAGGATCAAAAGAAAATAGAACACCTATGATTCTATTTGACTTGATATCAATTGATCAACAAGCACTACTTCCTCCTCCTCCTCCTCCTCCTCCCCCACCACCACCACAACCCCCTCCTCCTCCTACAGCGCCGCCACCACAACCACCTCCAGCAGAAGTGCTTCCACTTGTGCCAATTATAGCCCCAGCGCCTGCGGCACTATGATGATGATGATGATGATCATAACCGTCAAACCGACTTCTTCCACCAGTGAACTCTATTCTGCGACCCCGTAAAAGGCATGCCAGAACAATAAGCAAAGCTGCCAATGCAAACCACACTATGATTATAATTTTCCAAGGTTCCATCTTATTGATATCTGTAGCACTCAACAACTGATACGTTAATATTTATCCCTAGCTAGCTAGACATCTCTTCTTTTATAGTTTGGCTTCTTTGATTATTCAAACCAAACGTGAGTACGTGACACTTTGAATTTTCTTCATGAGAGAAATGAAGTATCTTCACGTTATCGAACTTTCAGAGGTTACCATCTTAATATAAATGATTATTCAAACACTTTGACTAGTTATCATTAACTATATGTGTGGATTTATTCCTCAGTAATGATCAGAACATAATTTAAAACAATTAACAGAAACAGACACACTGAATGCAAAATTAATAAATAATAATCACAATCGTTTGGAACATTTAAAAAAAAAAAAAAAAAAAGTGAAATGCGAGGAAGTAGTAAAAAATTTACAAATTATTGGTTAGAATAATGACCTCACTTTTTTGATATTAATGATCATTTTGTTGGAATTAGAGGCAAATAATAGCAATCGTCTAAACGAATAATGACATTTCTTACGTAGTGGTCAGCAAGAAAGAAGTTGTTGACCATTGGATCATCCACGTGGATAAATACCGTAATTTCATTTGACTAAGCAAATAATTGAACCTTATGATGTGATAAATTAACATAATTTTTGTTGTCATATCTGACTATCGTTGCTGGGAGCCTGGGATTGCGCATTTGTTATAATTTATTCCATTACACGATTTGTCGTTGTTTTTTTACTTTTTAGCCATTAAATTCAACCTTTTCACTTTTCCGAAAATAAAATTCAACCTTTTCAATGCCAGCAGGAGACAAGTCCTTCAAATTTGAGAGGACCTTTCATTTATGATATCTAGAAAAGAAGATGGAATTTTTTGTCGATACATCGGTGAAAAGCATGACCAATTCTAATTAAGGAACTAGAGCAATATATTTGACACGTTTATCTTCAATACATTCTCTGCATGTAAGTAGTTTTTCTTCAAATTTGATCTGCTTACGCATGAATTGCACGGGTTGGGTTATTAGGAATTATTACGAGATTACAGAGTACATAGATTTTTATATGGTCTGTTAGACAATGAGACTAATTTACTGATTCTCTTATTTCATTTTTTATATTCTCTTATTTCATTTTATTTGAGCTAAGTTTGGACAATTTGTTTTTTTTTTTCCGAATATGTAATTTTAGTACGCAGATGACCATTCTCTTCATATGTTGTTGCTATTTACTCCTTCCAAAATTTTGGGTCTTAAATTTGCTAATAAAAACTTTTCCTTGTCACATGCTGTAGTGTATCACTCTCTCTTGACTAATGGTAATAATTTTAGTTTCCACTAAAATTAGGGATCCTTTTGTTTATGGGGATAATAGCATTGTCTATTGTGGAAATATCATTGCACTAATAGTTTGTGTTTTTATGTCATTTATTATGGGTTTGAAACAAAAATACCTAGATATAAAGTGAAGGAGAAAGAGAAGACAATGATAGAGAGAGAAAAAGGAGGAGAATGAGAAGGAGAAGACAACCATCAATGAGCATTGGTGATGAGGACGACAACCATCACCATGATGATGATGGTGGGATGATGACAGTGTACTCACATTTTTGGGTGACTTTTATAGGCAAAGCAACAACGGTAGAAAAAGAGAGGAAGAAAGGAGAATGAAATCAAACAACAATCGATAAACGATTATGATGATGATCATCATCATTTATTTTTCCAACGAAGAACTTTTTGCCCAATTGATGCACTTCAAGTTTGAATTTCTCATTCAACCAAGTACCATTTTAACTAAAAGAGTATGTCAATTTAATGACCTTGCAAAAAAGAATGTGAATCTATCTTGATATTTCAAAATTGAGATAAAAAATCTAATCAAAATGATTCATGAAAATAAACTTTTGTCTTTTGTTTTTCAACAAAAATGAAAGAGAAAGATGGAGAAAAGAGTCATACTTTTTCATCTTATGCATTAAGGGTAAAATTGAGAGTTCATACTTTTAGATGACATAAAAACTCAAACTATCAATTCAATGACTTTTTCACAAGAGAGACTATATTTGGTGAAAATTTTTACCATCCCATAATTTTATTGGAGGTTATGAGTAAGGGAATTAACGTTATTTTGATCATCTCTTTCATTTTGGAATACTATTATGTATTACAAAATTCAAATATTTATGTAAAGACAAAAGCCCAGAAATTAGGTTAGAGACAACTAGACCAATTGTTTTCTCCTTTTAATAGAATGCGTATGATCTTGACATAAATGAGTGAAATTATAATTGATCTATAAAATTATATGTCTTTATATAAAAAGAAAAAGGAAAAAAGAAGAGATGTCGGTAGAATTTTACAAATGACAAATTCCTATATTATTATGCATCTCATATTTCCAAATAATCCTAGACTATAATCACTATATATATGCATGTTCTTTTATTTTCACATTCATGTACATGTAACACAGGCCAATCTAGCAGAACCATGTATGTATGGTTTAATACAGAGACTACTTTCAAAATCCGCCTCCACCCCCGCCACCTGATCCTCCACCACCGCCACCATATCCTCCACCACCAAAAGCTCCAACAGCGAAACCAGCCAACGCAGCATCATAATTAGCGCCAATACTTACGCTTATGGCTACACTTGTAGTCGTGCCTGCATCGGCACCTCCATCATCATAGTGGCGAGGTTTGTGGTTGCCGCCGCCTCCTCCTCCGCTATACATGCCACCATGTCCTCCCTTGTTGGCAAATTCATGATGCAACCAACGACTAAAACAAATAGGAAAAAACAAGCAGCAACTGTGATTGCCACTATCCGAGATTTCATTTTCTGGAGCTGTTAGCTCCGCAATTCGTGATTATCCAATAACGTCTCCACCCACCACCAATTTATTGCTTTATAATTCTTAGAAACCATGAAAAATTTAAAGAATGTTACCTTTTTAAGTTTCAAATAGTGAATTGAAAGGAGGCTTGCGTTTAAAGGTTTCAACTACTTGGAGGGTAACAGTGTTGTCGAGGACGCATCTGACCATTTCTATTTTAAGATTTATAATTATATAATACGCGGATACTTGTACCTTAAACTGGTTGACAATTGATAATTTGCTATTTAATTATGTCAATAACAAACTATTATTTCCAGTAACTACAAAAATATTTCTAAATTCTAATTTTTATTCACAGTTTATTGTTATTTTCCCTAAATTTGTATTTCAATCAATGGAACTCCTGATTTAGTAATGTCATATGGTTGATTATGATTTTTCGGCACTTTGTAACTTTATTTATAAGAGTGGGATTCAAACATTTATTATAGGATTAAGGATTCTATGGTAGGCATAGGCTCTTATTTTTGCTAGATATTTAATAAAAGAAGATTAAGTTTGAATAATATATCGGTGAGAAAACATATAACAATTTTAGTCATATGCTATTTTAATTTTATGTTAATATATTATTAAATTGTTAAAAGTATAATAAAGAAAAAAATAACAAAGAATCTTTACTCTTATAACAAATAGAATGGAAAAGTGCACAAATCACCTAACCTCCTAACCTCTTACTGGATGGGCAAATGAATGAATTGTCAAAATAAAAATGTAGTAACTATTTCAAGGAATACCATGCTTTTTATTAAAATGGAGAAAAAGTAGTCATATTGTTACAAAATTTTGCATTCACTAGATAAGCAATAAGAGTGAAAATGGCAATTTAATTTTAAGAAAATGTGTAGTTAAGAGAGTCAATGTTTATTGAACTATCTGCATGAGAAAATCCTAGCAAAGAGCAAAACGAAATTAAATACGAGTTTTGAAAATATCATTTGAAAATTATTTGTTTTTTTAATTGAAATAATTGCACAATAGTCCCTCAAGGTTTGCCAAAAAAAAAGAGGAAACAAATTCACCCTTTTGTTACACAATACCCCTACTTCGCTAGTCAAATTCCGTTAAGATTAGTCAAATTAAATTGACTCAAGGGCAATTTCATCATTTAACTTTCTAATTTTTTTAAAATTTTAAAATTAAAGGAAAAAAAAAAAAAAAAAAAAAAAAAAAAAAAAAAAAAAAAATCTTCACCGTCCGTGAAGATTAATTTAAAAATTAAAAAAAAAAAAAATGTTGCCAAAAAAATTGAAAAAATTAAGATTGAAATGTTGCAAAAAAATTGAAAAAATTAAGATTGAAAGTCTAGGTTCCAAATCTTCAACTTGAACATTTGGAGCCCGGATCTTCTTAAAAAAGAAATTCAAAAAAAAAAAAAAAAAAAAAAAAAAGATCTAAAATCAACAACAACTTCAAGTGAAACTTCAAGCAGTTCTTCTCTAACCAACATCAATACCAGATCATCAAAAACAGAAAAATCAACAACAACAAATATCATTCTTCATCAATATCATCATTATTCTTCAACAACAAAATCAGTAGCAACAACAATACCATAAAATCAGCAGCAACAACAACAAACAAACACCACAAAATCATCAACATTAACCATTTTTAAAAAGAAAGAATTAAAAGAAAATGAAGTCTAAAAACTTAGGTTTCTTTCGCCGGAGACTAGGATCTCCAACGAAGGAGACCTAACCATCTCCATTGCAGACCAGAATTGGTCGCTGTGCAATGGAATCCAATTTTGGTCTCTATTGCCAAGGCAGTGGAGTTTGAGTCCAGAAAGGAGAAAGAAAGAAGAAGAGAGAGGAAAAAGATAAGGAAGTAGAAAAGGAAGAGAGAGAATAAATGAGAGAGGTGATGGCGTTCGCGCGACAATAAGAGCAATGGAGATGCCACCGGGGCCATCTTCCATGTCATGACGACTTAGTCATAGTCGATCAGTCAGAAATCTTAATGAGAATGAATGAGAATGAGAGGAGGAAGATGTCGTAGAGAAGGGGATAAGGAAAAAGGCGATACTGTTCACATGACGGTGAGAGCAACAAAGATGCCACCGAGGCCTTGCTCCACTTCGATGACAGTGAAGTTGTAACTGTAGAGAGGAGGATAAAGAGAGGAGTTAGGGGCAACGTCAGTGGCAGAGGGATCTGGTGGGGTTTAGAGGGACTTGAGTGGAGTCAAAGAGTTTGAATCATTTTAGGGTAATAAGGTCATTTAATTGAAAATTTTGGTCAACTATTAAAATTGAAGGAAGTTAATTAACCACATGGGGGTTTGATATAATTGAAGGATAAATATGTTTCCACTTATTTTTTGGCAAACTCAAGGGGTTTTATGTAATTACTTCTTTTTTAACACGATGAACTGTTTTAAAAAACTATTATTAGTTCTCAAAGATTGTACAACCCATTTTTACAAACTATTATGAAATATTATTAGTTCGCAAAGACTGCATGAAATATAGGCCGACAAAGTAGTATTGCTAAAAATTTAAACTTAACTTTTATTTGTTAGTCTTATAATTCATGTATTTTTACTGTCCAAGGTAAAAAATTTCAGTTAGGGATAATTCTAATTTTTTTTTTATAATTTGACGTAATCGCTAATAACCCTTCTATAATTTATTGAATCATTTTACTCTTTTTATGATTTTGACATGCACAATGATAAAAAAAATCAAGAGGTTTTCTAAATTTTTTTTAAACTATAGGTATTTTTTGGAGTTTTTTAATATTATAAGAGATATTTTATCTATTTAATCAAATATAAGAAAGATGATTTTCTAAATTAATGATAAATTTTGATTATGACGTCAATTTATAAGGAAAAAAATGGGGTTATTCCTTTCAGGTAATGCTATTTAACGCTAAATTCTTAACACCCATTAAGTAAGATAAAGGCTCCTTCGGTAATCCTGACCAAACCATAAGGATATTACTGTCTTTCAATACAAGATTTTCGTTAGTCCTGCTGACTCCTGCATGCACTAAATTTTCCTTTGGTTATTTTTCAATAAAACTATCCACAAAACATGTAGGGTCCTTTTAAAACCCTCTCTCTCTCTCCACTATAAATACCACCCAAACCCTAACAGAGTCTCCATCCGCCGCTAATTGTTTGTAGAGAGAAGCATAGCGTAGAGCGATACCTAGGTTTAGCGAGGTTAAAGAGGCGTCCGCCGTCCGCCTTGACCTAGCGCCGCTTCGTCTTGGCCCTCACTTTTTAGGGTTTATACGTTGCTTGTTTATATCAAAACAGAAAGAGAAGCAGAAATGGCACCATCAAAGCAAGAGAAGAAGTGCATCTACGACGCCAAGCTTCGCCAGCTGCTGGACGAGTACAGCCAGATCCTGATAGTGGCAGCCGACAATGTGGGGTCCAACCAGCTCCAGAACATCAGGAAGGGTCTACGTGGCGACTCCGTGGTTCTCATGGGTAAAAACACCATGATGAAGAGAACCATCAGACTCCACGCTGAGACTACTGGCAACCCTGCCTTCCTCAGTCTCGTTCCTCTTCTTCAGGTCCTTTCTTTTTCTTCTTCTTCGTCTTCTTTTTTTTTTATTTTTATTTTTTTTTAAATTTTTTATGTTGGTGTTTTTTGAATCAGGGTAATGTTGGGTTGATTTTCACTAAAGGTGATTTGAAGGAAGTGAGTGAAGAGGTTGCCAAGTACAAGGTACATTCACTTTTAATGTGTTTCTTTTTGTGTTTTAATTTATTATTTTTATTGATGTTACGTTTAGTTTGTCCGAATTATAGGCGACTTTGAATTTATTGTTACCAAATTGATTTTGAAATAGAATATGTGTTCACTGATTTATTTATTTAAATATGCATTGTTGATTATGTTATATATACTTTAAAGAGCTAAGTTTCATGACGTTTGTATAAGAAAAGGTGCAATACTCTGTGTGTGTGTGTGTGGAGTTAGTTTTGAGTTTTTGGTTGTTATAGTGAATGAAATTTTGTTATTGCTCGAGTTCCGTGGTTTGTTGTGTGATTTTATTGGTTTTTCTTCTTAGATGAAGCTACATTTGTCTTGCAGATTATGGAATTTACGTCAGTTGTTGGCAATACAATGTGATTCCGTTTTTTTTTATTGTTCTGTTGTGTTGTCATGTGTGATTTTTTACTTGAATTGCAGGGAATATATGTTTTGAATGTGTTTGATGGTCTTAAGATTCTAATTGTAATTATATTTCTGGTTATTTTGTAGTGTTAGTTTTTATGTAGCGTGGTTTATTGTATTTTTCATGATCTAAAAGAAGTTTTGAGTCTGTTGGTTGTTTCATGTATGTTTTAAATATAATCTTGCTATGTGAACAGGTGGGAGCTCCTGCTCGTGTTGGTTTGATTGCTCCGATTGATGTTGTTGTTCCTCCAGGCAACACTGGGCTCGATCCCTCTCAGACCTCTTTCTTCCAGGTACGTGATTTCAGTATATGATAACAGTGTTTCCGGCTTGTGGCTGTAAGAGGTTTTGCTGATTCTTATGGTTCCGATTCTTTAATTATTCAGGTGTTGAACATTCCCACCAAGATTAACAAGGGTACTGTTGAAATTATCACCCCTGTTGAGCTTATTAAGAAGGGTGACAAGGTGGGATCCTCTGAGGCTGCACTGTTGGCCAAGCTTGGAATTAGACCGTTTTCTTATGGTCTAATTGTCCAGTCTGTCTATGACAGTGGCTCTGTCTTCAGCCCAGAGGTGCTTGATCTCACTGAGGATGACCTCATCGAGAAGTTTGCCGCTGGTGTCTCAATGGTCACCTCCTTGGCTTTGGCTATCTCATACCCAACTCTGGCTGCTGCGCCACACATGTTCATCAATGCCTACAAGAATGTTCTTGCCATTGCTGTTGCTACTGAGTATTCCTTTCCTCAAGCTGACAAAGTCAAGGAGTATCTTGCGGTTTGTATTGCATACATTCTGTGCTGAGAATTGATTCTCCATTTGTTTGTTTATCCGCTAAATTGTTTTATGTACATGATTGTAGGATCCTAGCAAGTTTGCTGTTGCTGCTGCCCCAGCTGCTGGTGCTGCTGCTGGTGCTGCCCCTGCTGCTACTGCTGCCGTGGAAGAGAAGAAGGAAGAGCCAGCAGAAGAGTCTGATGATGACATGGGTTTCAGCTTATTCGACTAAGTTGGCTGGATGTTAATAACTCTCCGAGTAGGATGACATTTATGGTTTTTTATGTTTTTCGGGTTTTTGGCCGTTGGCTTCTTTTAATTGTTTCTCCATGACATGGTTTTTTCTTTTGTTTGGATGATTGGCAAGTTTTATATTTAGCGGCGTTTGGATAATTTTCTTGCACACAATTAAGGTTTTACAGGTTTCAAAAATTTTGTTTATAAACCTGGTTTTATCTATCGAATGTTGGCTGGTGAAAGTTTATGCGAAGATCATTGTGATGACAAATCCAAGTAAAAAGTTGAATAGGCAAGAAAACATACCTGGAAATTAAGAATAGATATTGACTTGGTATGGTCTAAAAAATTAAACATTTTAGTACAGTTTTTGCCAACTTGAATATCTTGCGAGTTGGCTGATAAATTGGTGATCTCTTCAGAAAGCATGTGAGTTCTAATTAACTGTAAACCTAGAAAAAAAATGGATGGCATCAAATGCTGCAAGACGCTGGTAATAGAATAACCGTAAATACCAATATTATTGATGAATAACTATTCTGCTACATAAATCAAAGGATTCACAACATAAAAACTCAAGTGGAGAACAGTGCATTAAAAATCAACCACGTATCAATCCACGCACTTCAACAGCCTCCACCACCGCAACCTCCGCCACCGCAAGCAGCACCACCACATCCTCCGCCTCCAATGGAAAGTCCTATTCCTATACCCCAGCCAGCACCAACGCCACTCCAGTCTCCACCACTTCTTCTACCCGTGCCTCCCCGAGTATTTCGACTCCAGCCTCCACCCCCAATTACAGTTCTGCTTGCTCCTCTTCCTTTTTCTGCCAACCGCACCTCAGCCGGAGGATTCCTGACAAGCTTATTACCATCTTTAGCACCACTAGTATTGCTTTTCGAAGTTGTGTTGTTGTAAGTCTGATTATTAGCTCTCTTCTTCTGCCTTAATTTGCCAAAGCAACCCATCAGTAAGGTTTTGTGCAAACGTAATTCTATTCCAGTTCTTATATAGCTCAGGATATCGCTTTTGTATGAATATGAAAAAACTGTTGGTCCATATGGGAAATTTGTTGTAAACTCTATAACAAAATCTTAGTAGGTTCTTATCCAGAAACATTTTGGAATTTTCAATATGACAATTGAAGGGAAAATCTCTCTATCAATATATTTGTTACAAGTAGGAAAAAGGTTATCCCAATTCTTATTTAGTAAGTTTCATGGATCATTCTATGAAAAGCCCAGCGAAGACGAAAAAGACTAGAAAACATAATTTGGTAATTAAATAACAACTAAGTCCCTTCGTATTTGAATAGATGTTAAATTTAATCTACTTGTATTTACTTACTATTGCATGGATAGAGTTGTCAATACAACCTTAAATACCCAAATCCCAAATCCTATTTGGGAACGGATTTATTTTTGGGACTGGGGATAGAGAAGGGGAGGGAAGTACATCCACAAATCCAAATGGAGAGGAAAATGGAGAAATGGGAAAATGGGGATGAGGATAGAGGAACCCATCCCCAAACACCCCCAAACGGGGATTTGGGTGGGGACAGGGGAATGGTGTGAGAATGGGGATAGGGATGGAGATAAATCCATTAATATTTCGAGGACTATCATAATCATTTCTATATGGATCTTTGGATTGCAGTTGTGCTGGTATTATTTGTATTTATATGATTCTTAGACTGCGTTTGGTACAACTTATCCTAATAGATCTTTGTATTTGTGTGACTCTTTATGTTTATGTTTAGCTTCATAATAGAATCCGTCAATGTTACACTAATAGAAATATCTCTACACTTATCCATATTTACAGGGACTGTCTAATTGGGTCCTATAATTTCTGGATCTAGAGAGAATTTAGCACCACTTCTCTCTCATGAGTCATGGCAGATTAAGTCACCACCACCTCCAATTGGTTGCTAGTACTTCCGACAGTGAGCAATTCCGACATATAGAGGTATCATTGGGCGGACCATGCTAGACCAGACTTAAAATATTAAAACCAAACCAGGCCTTAGGGTGAGCTACGGGTTGGGCCTTAAAATTTTTTTTTCAGACCCAACCCTACCCCCAAGCCCTATCTAGAGCAGGCTTGCCAGTCAAAGCCCACGAGTGTCCCTTTTTTTTTTTTTTAATATAAAATTTTTAGTTCTTATTTGTCATCAGAAAATAGTTTTTATTTCAATTGGGTGGCAATATTTGCACCTCTAATAAATTGTATGTACATCCCAAATTAGCAATTTTTTTTTTTAATATTCAATATTACTTTTGAATAAAATTATAAAGGATAAATATTTTATAAGTACACCAATAAATTACTAATTAAATTATCATGTGTATCATAAAACTTTCTTTTTTTTTACTCTCTCGAACCTTGACTTTTATTCTTTAATGTTAATATTAAACATCAAATTCTTTTTAACAAATACAATTTGATCGCAAAGTATGAAGATTTGATCGCAAAGTATGAAGAATAAAATAAAATCTTCAAATGAAATTAGTTATAAAATGGTAAGTTTCAAACTAACTTTTGTTGTTTTTATTATAGTGACAATATCTTTATTTGTTATATAGAATGACCTTCCACATAACAATTGAAATTTTTTACTACTGAGTTGTTGCCTTCTTGTCTCACAATTGAAAATTTTATATTGCTGAAAAGTTCTGTATATAGGTGTAGGTTTCTTGTTGTAAAAAAATTCGTTTAATCAATTCATCAACCACATGATTGGGCACACCTCAAGCATTAAATAAAGTGAAAAAAAAAAAAAAAATCAATATTACGAAAAGTTATAATCGAACCATAGTATATACCCTAAATAAATATGCCACACAATTGTGAATCTCTCTTAGCAATTAGAGTATTAACTAGGTTTGATCTTCCATCCATAGTGATAGATACATTTGAGTGTAAAATGGAAGTTAAAATTCCTCTTTCAGATCAAATTTTATGTCGAGTGATATGGTTTCTACTCTTAAAAAATTGTATGTACATCCCGATTAATATTTTTTTAAATATCAAATATTATCCTTAAATTATTAAAAAAATAAATATTCTGTAAGTACAGTTGTAAATTATTAATTATGTATATCTTAAACCCTTTTTTATCCTCACAAACCCTAACTTCTGAAAACAAAATCTCACATTAACCAACATAAAATTATCACAATTTGTTTTTTTCAAGAGAAAACATGAAAACATTTCTCATTCATCCAGACGCTCACGAAAATCAATTAACACGACTTGTAAGTTACACTCGGCTATACAAGGAAAAAGATTAAAATCACGCCGTTTGACCTCATAAAACTATATATTCATATTAATTCTATAATTCAATTAACAAAACTAGTTTGATTCAGTTTATCTTCCATCAAGAATCAACTCAACATGTATAATTGCTACGAAACAGATAGGCATTGTCTCACACGTATTAGATATAGAGTTAAGTTAAAAATACAGACACGGTCCAAAGCATGGAAAAACAAAGGCGTCAAAGATTATAAACCCCACACAACAGTCAAATTGACACTGCAAGTGAATGTTCCAATACTAATCTGGAACATATATACTACCAACCGAAAAAAAAAGAAAGTGGAAAAGCAATGAGAGACGAGAAACAAAATCATGTAAAAATCATTAAAAAAGAAAAATTGAGCAACATTCTTTCCATTGATATAACATTTCAAAGACACAGGATGTTGTTATCGCTGTTTCTATAACAAAGTTTCTTCAAATAAAATAACTTAGAAGGAATGATTAGAACAATAAATAAAACATCAAAAAGAACATTAATAAAATGATTATGTATGAATACATGTACGTCAACCACCGCCTCTGCCACTACATTCTCCACCTCCACCGCCTCCATCACCACCATCGCCATCGCCATCATTTCTGGCGCCTTCAATGCAACCAGCACAAAAATCAGTACAAACGCTCTTCGACCACTCGAGGAAACAACTTTTCTTTGTTTCACCAAAAACCTAACCATCACACCAATTCCCAAACAACTCACCAATCAACCCCAATCAACCATCAATTCAATAACCCACTAATCAAACCCAAAGCTCCCTCAAATATGTCAAACCCCAATTAACCATCAATTCAATCAATTCTAATCAAACTCCAATCAACATTGGATCTGTCAGGGAGAGAAAGCAAAGGAGAAGAAACAACAGCCAAACAGGCGGTGAAAGCACTGTCGAGCAAGAGAGAACAATAAAATGAGAGATAGAGGGAGGAGTGAGAGAAAAAAGCAAGAGGGAGAAGAGACGGATGGAGACCCTTGGCTCTCCTTCGTCGAAGGCCCTGTTCTGGTCTCTGTTATGTGGTTGCAAAGGACGAAGCTAGCAACCGAAGTTACAGAGGATGACGGCGACGGACATGTCTCCCTCTCTCTCTCCTCGTCTTTCTTCCCCCTTGACTCACCTGATATTTCTGGGTTTCCAGGTGGTTGGAAACCCTCCTGAAAATCCAGATTGGTGGGAAACCTAGCTCTGGGTTTCCAGACACCATCTGGGTTTTCAGTGCCCAAAAATTTGGATAGAAAGTGCTAGGTTTCGAGGGGTCTTCAGATTTTTTTTTTTTTTTTTTTTTTTTAAAGATATGGTGTTGATTGGTTATTGATTATATTGACATTGGGTCTTAATTTTGCAGATGGTGTTGATGATGATTTTATGAGTATTGATGGTGTTCATAGTGAAAGAAGTTGATGATGTTCACTGTTGAAGATGCCTTTTGAGATTGGTGTTGAAGATGAACTTGAATTTAATTTTTAATTTCATTTTATTTTTAGTTTAATTTAATTTGTTATATATATATATATACATAAGATGTAGTTAAATGACCCTTTTACCCTTCCACAACTATTGGTAATCCCATTTATCTAAGAGAATTTTAACGGCGGGTTGTTATTTAATGATTTAATTAAACTATGGGGTGTAAAATCGTCAATTATGAAAGTACGGGGAGCATTTTCTAATTATTGATAAACATTGTCATGTTTTCTGGAAATAAACCTTGATTTTCCTATCAAATCTTTGAATCGTGAATCATCAGTTTCCGTAACAAAGTTTATTCATTCAAACATAATAATGATTAATACTAGATTTCTTAAATATTTTATTTAAATTTATACTTAAATGATGTAATATATAAGTTATCAAGATCTTATAAGATTTTATAACTCACATACTATGTGTAAAATATTTCGGAAGTTTAGTATTACTTTATAATAATTTAGAAGCAACAAGTAGAATAATTATTAAATCAAACATCAAACAGAACATCAGTAATCATCACGTACGAATAGATGCACGTCAACCGATTGCCATCAACACCCTCCACCTCCACAGCCTCCACCATCACCACTGTAACATCCCAATAATTGCTTTCGTATAAATAATATTATTAATTATAGAATATAATTGCATTAAGTGAGATTAAAAAAATTAGTTTATTATTAATTGATATAGTTAATTGTTAGAAAGTTTATTTTGGAAGTAATTTTTAGGAAAATGATTTAATTAGAATTTTATTGGGAGAGAGTTGATGAAAATTTATTATTGGTGAGTTGTTAGTATTGTTAAATAGGAGAGGGGCGTGTGTCAGAATTTTTGAGTCAAAATGCAATTTTAGAAAGTTTTGGAGTCAAAGTGTAAATTCGGGAAATATGTTAGTATAAAAAAAGGCTGAAAATCTGAAATTCTGCAGCTCATTTTCTTCTCTCTCGCCGACAGAGTTGCTGCAACTTCTTTTCAATTTTTTTTTTCATTTTCCAAGCCAAAATTACTCAAATTTCTTCTATTTAAGCCTCTATACATATCAATAACCCAATTTCTTGCAAAACCCTCCTAAAATTCAAGATAGATTTTCGGATCTATGGTGTTTAATGGAGGTATGTGCTGTTTTGATCAAATTTTTGGGGTTCAAATCGATTTTTATGCATGTAAATGCATCAATAGGCATGAATAATTAGTGGATTTTACATTTAATTTAGTTATTTTGGTTTTTATGATTTTAAAAATATAAATTTTAAATTTTAGGTGATAAATTAGGGCGTGGGGAATCTAGTAAGAGCAAGGAGAAGCTTTGAGCTTCTATTTGGAGAGCTAGAAGCTTGATTATAAGCTCTAAAAGGTTGGTATACAATTGTTTTCGAAATTTATTTTTTTTTAGTAACGAAAATTTATTATTTTGTTTCGTAACTTTGCAATAATATGATTTTTATGTGATAAGTTATTATTTATGATATGTATGTATTGGTAGGATAGTAATGGAATGGATTTTATGGGTTAAAATTAAGTGAAATAAAGTCTTCGGGTAAAATCTCCTTTATGTCTGAATTTAAATTAAATAAGGATCTAGGGGTATTTTCGTCTTTTTAAACTTATTCACGTGTTTAACGAATGCTATTAAAATGATTTGTGACATGACTTTTGAATATGAAATCAATTTTCAAAAAATATACCCCCTTAGTCGAAATTGAAGACATAAAGAAAACAAGGGGCATTTTTATCGTTTCGTTTGTATTCACATGCTATTTATATTATGTTGCGATGAGTTGTGTGATTAATGATGGGTTCGAAGAGAAAAATTCGAAAACCATCTTTTGAAATCAAGAGGAAATGAGAAACGAAGGTAATTGTGTAATAAAGTTTAATTGAAATTGATAATTTTCGTTATTAATAAAATTATAGAGAGCCTGAGTACACTTGTACATTGGTAGGTGGGGATTGGTGTTTGGCATGCCAATAGGATATTATTAGCAGTACTGCACCATTACGTTTATACATGATATGATTAACGGACTTTGAGAGGCACCGAGTGTCCGGTCCAGAAATTGAAACGATTGTGAAATTGAGCTCCGGTGAGTAGGCACCGAGTGTCCGATGCCGGAGATAAATGTGAAATCCCTACCGATCCATGGTATCGTGACAGTATTTACGAAAGGCTCTTATGCTATAATAATACTCGATTATGAATTTGAGTGGAATATATGTTTTTGAAATACATTTTATAAAGTTTTGATTGGTTGTTTGAATATATATTATATGGAACGTTATTTGTTTTTATGAAAAGATAATATGTACATGCTGTGTTTATAAAATCCTGTGATTTCGATATGTTATGTTAGTGGGATTTTGTGATTGATATTATTTTATATGTATACCAACTAAGCTATGTTAGCTTAGCGCGTTGAATTTTCCACGCGCAGGTAGTTGATGTGATCTGAGAGCGAGGGTTCGACAAAAAGATCATCATCAGTGCGCTTCTAGAGTCACAACAAAAATTCCAATCCTTTTGGTAGACATTTTTGACATGTGCATATTTTTGTTACATTAAAGAAATGTTATGAACTTATATTTTGTATATTTAAATGCATATATATATATATATGTCAAACCTTGTAAATTCTAATGTATATAAATTTTGAATTATGTTTTTAAACGTTTTCTCAAAAAGATGAGAAAACTAGTTGATATAATATTTTAAAGTAATTGTGTTTACTTTGTTTGGAAAAATATAGATAAGAAAATATATGTTTTTATGCGAATTTGTGTGTGTTGAAGTGATTTTGAGAAGGACGAGATGTCCAGTGATGGAAGTTGAGAAAGTAAAAAATATATTTGAAGTGTTTTTTTGATTATACAGGTTTTAAGAATTTTGGTTTTCTTAATAAAACAGAGGAAACTCTGCTGGATTTTCAAATAATTATATTAAATTAGTAAATGTATTTTCGTAAATAAGTACGGAAAATAGCGTAACATCCTCCGTCTCGGTTAGCGGTGTCCGGTACACCGAGGATCGAGGGGAGGGTGTTACAACCACCATCCCCTACATGGGCGAACCCACGCCTGGGCCAGGGGGACACGTGCCTCCCCTGAAATTTGAAAAAAAAAAGAGATAATCCCAATTTTTTCCCTGTAGTTTGACGAAATAGTTAAAATCCCCATTTACTTTAGAAAATCGCTAATATCCCCCTCTTGATTTTCAAAATAGATAAAAAAAACCCCCTGTAATTTATTAAAATACCCAAAAAAACCCCTTACCGTTAATTTGGACGTTAAAGTCAACGGTTGACCGTTATCTAAAAAGGAAAATCCTAATATCCCCCCTGTAGTTTGACGAAATAGCTAAAATCTCCCCTTATTTTAAAAAATCGCTAAAATCCCCCTTACCTTAAAAAATCGCTAAAATCCCCATTTATTTTAAAAAATCGCTAATATCTCCCCTCTTGATTTTCAAAATAGAAAAAAAAAAAAACTCCCGTAATTTATTAAAATACCCCAAAAACTTCTTACCTTTAATTTAGACGTTAAAAGTTAACGGTTGACTGTTATATGAAAGGACAAAAGTGTCAAAATAAAATAAAAATAAAAATATTAATATTTAATAAAACGATAATTTAATATTAAAAAAATAAAAAAAAATTAACCGTCCATTTCTAAAATGGACGGTGGTGATCAAAATTACTAAAAAAATTTAAAATTTTAAAATTTTAAAAACATTAATAAGTTTTAAAAAATTACGTCCACCGTCCATCATATTGATGGACGGTGGATATAATCCAAAAAATTTAAAAAATAAAAATAAAAAAATTAATACTTAAACACATTCTCTCTCTACTTATCACCCTCTCTCTCTCTCTCTCTTCCTCTCTCTTCTTCTTCTTCTTCTTTTTCTCTATCTGCTTCGTCTCTCGACGATCTCTCTTCTTTTTCTCTATCTGCTGGACTCTCTTCTTCTTTCTTCTCTTCTTCTCTCTCTCTCTCTCTCTCTCTCTTCTCTCTCTCTCTCTCTCTCTTTTTCTTCTCTCGATTATGGTCTCCGTTGGCATGGAGACTGGGGGTGTTCGACGAGGATACCATTGGGTCTTCTTCATCAGAAACCAGGGGTGGTCCGGCGAAGGAGACCAAACGGTCTTCGTCGTGTGGAGACTAGTTCTGGTCTCCACGTAATGGAGACCAGATCTAGTCTCTGTGGAGACTAGATCGAAGATTAGAATCTCCGATCTGGTCTCCACGGAGACTAGATCTGGTCTCTATCACATGGAGACCAGTTCTGGTCTCTTTCGTCGAACCACCCCTGGTTTCTGATGAAGGAGACCTAATGGTATCCTCGCCAGACACCCACAGTCTCCATGTCGACGGAGACTATAGCTGAGAGAAGAAGAAGAAGAAGAAGAGAGAGAGAGAGAGGAGAAGAAGAAGAGAGAGAGAGAGAGGAGAGTCCGTCCACCTACCGCCGGGAGAAGAAGATAAAGAAGAAGAAGAAGAAGAGAGAGGAAGAGAGAGAAAAGAGAGAGTGATAAGTAGAGAGAGAATGTGTTTAAGTATTAATTTTTTTTTTTTTAAATTTTTTTGGATTATATCCACCGTCCATCAATATGATGGAAGGTGGACGTAATTTTTAAAAAATTATTAATATTTTAAAATTTTAAATTTTTTTAGTAATTTTGATCACCACCGTCCATTTTAGAAATGGACGGTTAATTTTTTTTTTTAATATTAAATTATTGTTTTATTAAATATTAATATTTTTATTTTTATTTTATTTTGACAGTTTTGCCCTTTCATATAACGGTTAACCGTTAACTTTTAACGTCCAAATTAAAGGTAAGGGGTTTTTTGAGTATTTTAATAAATTACAGGGGTTTTTTTTTTTTATCTATTTTGAAAATCAAGAAGGGAGATATTAGCGATTTTTTAAAATAAGGGGGGATTTTAGTTATTTCGTCAAACTACAGGAGTGATATTGGGATTTTTCTTTTCAGATAACGGTCAACCGTTGACTTTAACGTCCAAATTAACGGTAAGAGGTTTTTTGGGTATTTTAATAAATTAAAGAGGGTTTTTTTTTATTTTGAAAATCAAGAGGGGGGATATTAGTGATTTTTAAAGTATGGGGGGATTTTAGCTATTTCATCAAACTACAGGAAAAATTTTAGTTATTTCGCCAAACTACAAGGGGGATATTGGGATTATCCCAAAAAAAAATGATTAATTTACTTAATAGTGTAAATAATAATTAAAAAAACAAAACAAACAAAACTTAACTAGACGTGCAACAAATGTGTAGTCTTATAGATGCCGTGTAATACTGCCACAACTATCAATTTCAATTGATTTTTTTATTTTCAATTATTATTATTATTATTATTTATCTTTTACCATGTTATTTAAAAACTGATTTATACGTATCAATTTCTTCTGTCATATCCCACATGTTTTTCAAATTCTGTGCCTTATATTCTTTCAAATTGTTTATTATTTTTTATTCAATTATTTATTTTTCTTATTTTAAATAAAATTAACTTCCTCCCTTCTTTATTACTTCTATTAGAATTAGTTTTCCTACTTCTAATTAATTAATAATTTCTTTTTTTAATTTTATTTTTTCAGTTCTTTCCTATATAAATTTTATTTACTTCTACTTTTTATATATTATACAAAATCCATTGATAATTTGCAAGGTTAGTGAACAATTTTTTTTTCTTTTTCTCTTCATCTTTATTTGACTTCTTTTTATTTTCATTTTGATATCTTGTGATTTACCAGGTTAGTCTCCTAAATTAATTACTTTTTTAATTAACTTATTTTTTAATAATTTGAATTTAATATATATTACATCAATAAACCCTAAAATCTTAAACTATAAATTATTGCATTAAAATTGTCCATGTATAATGTATTGTCTTAATTCAATTATATATATATAAAATATTGTTTATTTTATAGTTTTATTTTATTTAGAATCAATAAATTATTATTAATTTTTTTAAAAAAATATTATATTTTTATTCGTTGTGAAACATTTATGGAGAGATATATGAAAAGAAAATCATCATTTGAGTTTGAATCATCTTCTTCAAAGAAAAATTGTGTTGAAGTCAATTTGTCAGATCTCCCTGCCAATCCAGGGCTTCGAACTAAAATATGGGACTATGATCCTAATGTCCGTGAGCAAGTTCGGAGAGCATATATGCTAAAAGGTCATTGTCAACCTCAAGAACACAATTTTCCTATGAGACCTTTTGGACAAAAGTCTAGGCGATTCAATGTTGTTTGGTTTACTAAACATTCGACTTGGTTGGAGTACAGTATAACAAAAGATGCAGCCTATTATCTAAGTTGTTATCTTTTCAAACCAGATATTGAAAAATAAGCAGGTGGTAACTCTTTTGCTGGTGAAGGGTTTACAAATTAAAAGACGACAGATTCATTAAGGCAATGTGCTAAAAGTAATACCCATAAAGATGCTTGGAGCAAAATGTGAGGATTTATTAAATCAGAATCAACATATTGAGTCAACTATAAACAAACAATCAGATCAAGCTCGAATTGAGTATCGAACTCGCTTACGTGCTTCAATTGATTGCAGTTGTTTTCTTTTATGATAAGGGCTTCCATTTCGAGGATATGATGAATCAGAAAATTCTAGCAATAAAGACAATTTTCTTGAACTTTTACATTGACTATGTGATCAAAATGAGAATGTAAAAATTGTGACACTCAAAAGTACTCCTGAAAACTTGAAAATGACGGCACCCAAGATTCAAAGGGACATAGTAAATGTTATTTCAAGTGAAATCATTAATACAATTATTAAAGATATTGACAATTCATTGTTTTCACTTATTGTGGATGAATCTCGTGATATATATTCGAAAGAACAAATGACTATTGTATTGAGATATGTGGACAAAAATGGTAATGTGATAGAGCGTTTTGTTGGCATTGAACATGTCATTGATATTTCTGCACTCTCACTTAAAGCAGCAATTGATTCTTTTTTTTCTAGATATGGATTAAGTATTTCTAGATTACGTGGACAACGTCATGATGGAACAAATAATACGCGAGGTGAATTTAATGGACTTAAAACACTTATTTTAAAAGAGAATGAAAGTGTTTTTTATGTGCATTATTTTGCCCATCAACTTCAATTAGTTCTTGTTACTGTGGCAAAAAGTCATACATATATTACTGATATTTTTTATTGGATTACTCAAGTGATAAATATTATTGGAGCATCCGCTAAATGTTGTGATATTCTTCGAGAAAAACAATCAGCTAAAGTTTTTTAAGAACTAGAGAATAATGAGCTTTCAAGTGGGCGGGGTTTAAATCAAGAAACTAGTCTTAAGAGACCAGGTGATACATATTGGGGCTCATATTACAACACTATAATCAGAATAATTTCCATGTTCTCTTCTATTGTAGAAATACTTGATATGTTAGTGGATGATGGATCGAATCAGAAGCAAAAATATGAATCAAAGATTTTATTGGATGCAATAGAAACATTTGATTTTGTTTTTGGTCTTCATTTGATGAGAACAATATTGGGAGTTACACATAAGTTGTCACTTATATTACAGAAAAAAGATCAAGATATTGTCAATGTCATGACCTTAGTAAAAGCATGTAAAGAACGACTTCAGACAATGAGAGAAAATAGGTGGGATTATTTATTGAAGCAAGTTTTCGCTTTCTGTGAAAAACATAAAATCCAAGTTGTTGACATGGATGATTTGTTTACACCTCAAGGGAGATCAAGGCGTAAAACTCAAGAGATAAACAATATGCATCATTATCGAGTAGACTTGTTTTGTGCTGTGTTAGATTTGCAAATTCAAGAGCTAAATAATCGATTTCCGGAGACAAATACTGAGTTACTTCTTTGTGTTGCATGTCTTAGTCCAAGAAATCAATTTCGTGTATTTGACAATCAAAAACTTATACAACTTGCTCAATTTTATCCAAAAGACTTCTCCTCTACTCAACTGTTGACATTTGAAGATCAACTTGAAAATTATATTGTAGTCATGCGCTCTAATATTGAATTTTCATAATTAAATAGTTTTACAGATTTGGCACAAAATATGGTTGCGAAAAAATAAGATAAGGTTTTCCCATTAGTTTACTTGCTCTTAACGTTGACATTATTATTAACTGTTGCAACTGCTACCGTTGAAAGAACATTTTCTACTATGAATATTGTGAAGACTGAATTATGTAATTGAATGAGAAATCAATGGTTAAATGATAGCTTGCTTGCATATATGGAGAAAGATATTTTGACAAAATTGATAAATAAGTTATTATAAAACGATTTCAAGATATGAAGTCTCGTCGAGGAAAATTATAATTTTATGTAGTTTATGTTTTTTTTTTCTTTTTTTTTTTTATTTTAATGATTTTATTAGAATTTTTAAGCATGAAACTATTTGTTTTACCAAAATATAATGTATGTTTTATTTTATTTAAACTATATAATATTATCAAATATTTTTTTATATAAAAATATTATATATTTAATATGTTCTAAATTTTTGATGTTAATACTTTATTTATGTGCCCCGAACTAATTTTTTGGGTATGCCACTGATCCCCGTACAGTCAATACAACCAGCACAAAAAGTACAAAAACTCTTCAAACACTCAAGGAAACAGCTTTTCAAACGCTGAACGAAAAAGAACGCTACATAGAACATCAATAATAATCATGTACAAGTAGATGCACATCAACGACCGCCTCCGCCGCCGTCGCATCCTCCACCTCCACAGCCTCCACCACCACCACCATCACCATCACCATCACCGAGTCTGAGTCTGATCACCATCACCACTACAACAACTCCAACAAGAAACACAAAGACTGCACCAAGACGTCAAAACGTTAATGGAACATGCCCTTCTCAAAGCCTTAAAGAAACTGGCTAAACAGCTTCCCATAACTCCTCAAAAATGCAAACAGTTATATCTACCTAATAATATATATAGAGATACAATTGTCATAATCCTCTAGCTCCATACTTCATTTTATACTACTTTGCAAGATGCATGATCTTCTTTTACTTGTTTTCTAGTTTAACAAATCAAATGAAAATTAGAAGTTTGATGTTTAAACAAACCGCTGTTTTCTCATTTCTTTGATTATTCAAACCAAACGTGATACAACTTTGAATTTTCTTCATGAGAGAATGAAGTAGCTTCATGTTATCGAACTTTCAGAGGTTACCACCTTAATACAAATTATTATTCAAACATGTACTTTGACCTGTTATCATTAACTATATGTGTGGATTTATTCCCTAGTAATGATCAGAAGGATTTATTCCTTAATAATGATAAGAAGTTTTGATCATTAAAAGTAAGGCTGTCTTCATCAATGGGCCTATGGGAAGGTTTCGAATTGGCTTCGCAGGTTAGCTCCTTCGTGTTCTTCTATTGATCTTATCAATTTCAGATTTTGTCAAGGGATTTTGAATTTTGTTTAAGTTTGATTGCAATGCAATAAATGGAATTCAAAGCTTTGTTTGAAGCTTGTTTTTGGTCATTGATATGAGAATTTTCCTGAGAATCAAACGAATTGTTTTTACGTTTGATTTTTGTGGATTGGTTGAATAAATGAAGTACTGGCATGGAGAGGAAAAAAGTTATCGAATGAGAAGAGAATTGGAACATAAGGAGCTAGGTTTGTTTGGATTGATGTAGTCGCTGATGAAATGGTGTTAAATGTTATGACATTTGTTTGATAGATTATGATGGATTTTTACATTTTTAGAGAATTGAAAGAGGAGAAAGTATTGAAGAAAGAAGAATTGGAGAGGTTAGGTAGCTAAGCAATTATCAATATGTCTTTATGATCACATAATTGGACATTTTTTGGATTACGGATTTACTAAGACAAGAAGGGGGAGAAATATTTTATTTCAAAGGGGGCCAAATAAGGCTTTGAATTGAATTAAAATTAAACTTTATATAAGCCCAATTGAATTAAACTTGAACTTTCAAATTGGCCAAATTGAATAAAAAAATTGAATTTTAAAATCAACCTAATAAGTAATTGGAGGCTCACTTTCAAGACCCAAACCGATATGGTCTGAACCAACCTAAGTTGGTTTAGTTTGGTTTATATATGTGATACAGCCCTCCATATCAGCTTTGACATATCAGTATACAAGGCATGTAGTGGACGCTGTAGGAGATGCTTGGACCTGGTCTACACAGTGTTGTTTTTCTTTGATTCAGTCAACAATAAGTTATCCGTGACATGTAAATAGGAGAATTGTTAACATGACTTTAAGAGCTGCTTGTAGGTTGTTGTTAGTGCTCCTAAGTTGTCGGTTACAGCTAGTTGCTTGGACCTATTTAAGAGGTCTTGGATTGTTCTCTGTTTTTAGGCAGAAATAATATTAAAAATCTTCTTCTCGTATTCTTCTACTTCTCTCCCAGTTTTTCTTCTCATACTTCCCCTTCAATCCAAAATTCCTTTATCAATATGCAATTTGGTATGGTTCGGTTTTCTATTTCAAAAACCAAAATTTTTCGATTCGATTTGGTTTTGTTTAAAACCGAGCTGAACTAAACTGAACCCTACCCACCCATAATCAAAACATAATTTACAATAAGTGACAATTTCAAAAACTGCCCCAATTTCAAAGGCAAAAATCATTTTTATCCTCTCCCAAAATAAAGTTTGTTTTCAACCCTTCTAGAAAATGATTTGCACCTTATACCTCGTACTTCCCAAATTGTCCTTGGAATTAAATTACCCACTTACCCTTCTTATCAAAAAAAGTCATTCAAAATTTAACAAAAAAAAAAACCAAAAATCCCTAATTATGAAACTACCATTCTTTAAATAGACCTACCCTTGTCACAGTTTGTCATACATCAAGCTCTCACTATAACATTTTCATTCATTAAGCTCTCATCATAAAAGGAGGAAATTGTGACATGGCCACACCGTTGCTAACACCGTTAACCTCTTTCTTATCATTCTCCACTGTTCAAAGGTAAGATTCGCACAAAAGAACTCATTTTTCATTTGGATTTTGGGTTTTTTTTTTTCTTCCTTTTTTTAGGTTTTTGTCGAAAGATTTGTGTTGAGTTTTGGTTTTTGAGGTCAGATGTGTAAGAAATACTATGTATGAGGGCTAGAAACAAGTTGAAAATAGGGCTTGACTATTCATCTTCCTACTGCTCATGTAACGAATAGACGCGGTCCATACATGACAAAAGAAGCTCGTGTTATGGATGGACTCCATGCTTGATTTTTCTCTCCATCTGTGATAAGAGAGGCTCATGTCTTAGATGGAATGCTCCATTCGTGACAAAGGCTATGTCTAAGTGGATTGTAAACTTAAGAATAGATATTGACATAGTATGGTTTATAAAACTAAGAGAAAATTACAACTTAGCTATGCATTTTGAAAATATGTTTAGACGGAGCAAACTTTTAGGCAATAAAGGCCCTCGTCATTAGCTTATCTCCGCTAGATTTGATTGTTAACAGTGTAAATATGGATAAAAGACTGAAATAGCCTTATACAATTTAAAACAATTAAAAAATATAAATTTAAAATAATTCAAAAAGAAAACTAAAAATTAAAATTAAAAAATGAAAAATAAATTTAAAAAATCAATAAAATTGGAAAAGAAAATTGATGGATAAAAAATGGAATAAAAAATTAATTGATAGATTTACATCGTCCGTCATTCTTGATGGATGGTGGAGATCAAATGTTTTAAAAAATTGGAATTTAAAAAAATGGACAAAAAAATGAGACTAGATCTCCATAACCAAATAATAATAATAATAAAAATCTTGAAAAAAAATTCATCTTCAACCTCAAATCATCCATTATCAACTTAATCATCTTTTAGAACTTAAATTAAAAAAAAAAAAAAAAAAAAAAGAACCATCTTCAAGCTCAAAATCATCAATCTATCAACTCAATCATCTTGAACAATAGAAATCAAAAGTCACCACTGGCCACCCTTTCGGGGTTGGAAACCCAGAATTCAACCAACTACCACTATCATCATTGCCTTCAACCAACTACTACCATCTTCGTTGCCTCTAGCCAACCAAATAATTAATACTACAAAATCCAACAAACCAAACAACCAAACATGGGTTCTAACAATTTGGAACTTGGTTTTCAATCTCTAAAAACCTAGAAACGCATAAAATCTAGGTTTTCAACTTGAAACCCAGATATTTTAGGTTTTCAGTCATTGAAAACCTAAATTTTTCTGAGTTTCCAACAACTTGAAACCAATCACTTCTCTCTCTTTCACTTTAAATCACACAATCATCAAAATCATTTCTTCTATTCTCTCTATCTTCATCTACCTCTTTTCTCCATCTTTGTCTTCCTCTTCTTACCCACATAATCAAATCATCAATAATCAACTTAACTCATCAAAATGATCAACGATCAAAATCAACCCAAACAATCAACTGAAATAATCAAAGTCAACTCCAAACACAAAATTAGAAAACTCAGAAACTCTGTGTTTCCATTCTACTGGAAACCTAGACCTACTTGGGTCTCTCGGGTCTCCTTCAATGGAAACCCATTTCGATTTAGGTCTCCAAAGCTGGAGACCTAAATCAGAGTGGGGACCAGGTCTCCATCGATTGAGACCTAGTCCCCACTCTGATTTGGGACCCAAATATGAGTGGGTTTCTTATGGAGACCCACATGGGTCTAGATCTCCATGGGTAGTGAGGTCTCTAACAATGGAAACCTAGTAAGTAAGGCAAGGATAGGAGAAAAAGAGTGGTTTCGAAGAGATCAGCATTCCAGATGACACAAATTGTCTTTGATCTCCACCGTCTATCATGGACGGTGGAGATTTAATTGAAAAAAATGTATTTGATTTTTTATTTAATTTATTTAATTTTTTCTCAAATTATTCTATATCATCCATCTCTTATTAATTTTTTCTAATTTATTTCGATGTCTTTTAAATTTATTTTAAAAGAAAAAATAAGGTAAAAGACAATTTTGCCTCTCAATTATCTAACTCTAATGAAGATGAGCCAATGGTGGGGGGTTATTTGTAATAAAACCTAAAAATTTGCTCCGCCTAAATATAGTTTCAAACTAGATAGTTAAATTATAATTTACTTTAAAATTAAATATTTAAGTACAGTTTTTGCCCACTTGAATAATATTATACAAGTTGGTTGATAAATTGGTAATCCTTCATAAAGCTTCTAAGTTCTAATTGATTGTAAACCTGGAAAAAAAAAATGTTTCAAGACATCAGTAATAGAATAACCGTGAATACAAATATTATTGATGAATAACTATTTTGTTAAATAAATCAAAAGATTCACAACTTAAAAAACCCAAGTGGAGAACATGCATAAAAAGTCAACCACGTATCAATCCATCTATGTCTACAGCCTCCACCACCGCAACCACTACCACCACCATATCCCTACCACTACAAGTAGGGATGGGCATCTCTAACCCAATGTGACAGACCCAACCTAACCCCACAATTTTTTGTTGGGTTGGGTTGGCGTTAAATGTTAGGAACAAAAAAAAGATGAGTTAGGTTGGGTCGGGTTGAAAATTAAATTGGATTGAGTTGGGTTGGGTTAAAAAATTTTCAACTCAACCCAAGCCGAACCCAACAAACACCTATCCCTAGTTCTAAATCCAGGATTTTCTTTTCCCTTTAGAATAATACTTACTTGGGAAGAGGATTAAAGCTAATCTTTATAGTGAATTGAATAATTTATTTATAATCATTGAATCTTTATTTGTACTTATTTTATTTGCAATCAAATTATTAAGATTATGAAAATTATCAACCAGACCTTTTATGCATTTATGATGAATTAAATCCAATTCGATCAACTCAACCCAACTATTATTGGGTTGGGTTGAAAAATTTTCAACTCAACCAACATTGGGTTGGAAGATTTCCAACTTAATTCAACCCAACCTGAACCCAAAAACGCCCATCCCTAACTGCAAGCACTGCCACCACATCCTCCACCCCTAATGGAAAGTCCTATAGCCCAACCAGCACCAACACCACTCCACTCTCCACCACTTCTTCTACCTCTACCTCCCCTAGTATTTCAAGTCTAGTCTCTACCGCCAATTACAGTTTTGCTTGCTCCTTTTCCTTTTTTTGCCAACTGCACCTCAGTCGAAGGATTCCTAACAAGCTTATTACCATTTTTAGCACCACAAATATTGCTTTTTGAAGTTGTGTTGTTGTAAGTCTGGCAACCCATAAGTAAGGTCTTATGTAAACATAATTCTATTCCAAGTTCTTATATAGCTCCGAATATTGCTTTTGTATTGTTATACCTATTTCCTCGTCCTCTGCCTAAGTAGGTCAGTATAGGCCCCAAACGTTTGAACAGGAATAAAGGCCCAGAAGGCCCATGATCAAGACTAGCGACTTGGAGCCTAGCTCGTGAGTCCGCCCAGGCCGCGAGCTCGCAGCAACTACCAGACCTTCCGAGCATGCATCCTGCCTGCATCGCAGTTCGTGGAGCTCGTGAGTCCGCCCAGGTCGCGAGGTCGCGGAAGCCTCCAGATTGTCTGAACCTCCTCTCCTGACCATGTCGGCCTACCCCCAGCACACATCATTTGGTTAGCCGAAGAGCTTACTTAGGGGATATCTTGTACAGTAAGTTGTCAGAATCACCAACTCTCATGACTTCCCGTCGGAAACTGTTTGCACAATTACCCAGAAATATTTAATGAAGTGAAGGCCTCTTCTGGTATATTAAATGCAGACTTGTGCAGGAAGAGAATCATCATTACCTTTACAATTAATGCAGCATGGCAATGTCAGGATTAGTTGAAACTAGCCGTTGCCAATAACGTGTGTAACTTTCTTTTGTATTTTCTATCGTCATCTCCCCTTCTCTATAAATATGAGAGACATTTTACTGAACAAAGGAGTTGAACATATTAGAGAACTGTCACTCTACCGGAATTACTCCAGAGTGACCGTGGATGTAGTTACAGTCACCAAACCACGTAAAAATTCCTTATGTTTCTTCACTCTTCTCTCTCTCTTTCTCTTTAATTCCTCATTGATCACCTCATTAAATCCAACCAACCTTCAAGACCGACATTCCTTCACTTGAATTAAACACCACCAACCTTGAACTTTATTAATTGTCCATTTACTATCCTTCCATCAGTACGATCAGAACCCTTAATTACCAAGCTCGCCGTCTGGGCCCCAGAATCTCTGGTTGACCGTTTCCGAACGTCAACATGTATGAATATGAAAATACTGTTGGTCCAAATGGGAAATTTGTTGTAAACTCTATAACAAAATCTTAGTAGGTTCTTATCTAGAACCATTTTGGGAATTTTCAATATGACAATTGAAAGGAAAGTTTCTCCATCAATATTTTTGTTACAAGTAGGAAAAAGGTTATCCAAATTTTAGTTTCTTATGTTAAAATCTTGGCATCTGAATATCAACCTGAGAATTATATTGCATTTTTGTGCTCTGAAATTGAATTTTTATAATTAAATGGCTTTATAGATTTGACACAAAAAAATGGTTGAGAAAAAAATAAATTTTTTTTCCATTAGTTTACTTGCTCTTGATATTAGCATTATTACTATATATTACATCTGCTATCGTTGAAAAAGTATATTTAACTATGAATATTGTGAAGACCAGACTACGTAATTGAATGAGTAATTATAACTTGCGTATGTGGAGAATGATATTTTTGCTAAAATTGATAAAAAAAAATGTTGACGTCCAGAAACGGTCAACCAGAGATTCTGGGGCTCAGACGGCGAACTTGGTAATGAATTAATAGTTCTGGTCGTATTAATGGAAGGGTAGTAAATGATCAATTAATGAAGTTCAAGGTAGTTAGTAATTAATCCAGGTGAAGGAATGTCGGACTTGGTGGTTGGTCGAATTCAATAAGGCGTTCAGCAAGAAATTAAAGAGGAAGAGAGGGAGAGAGAGAAAGAAAACACAAGGATTTTTACGTGGTTCGGTGACTACACCTACGTCCACGGCCACTCTGGAGTAATTCCGGCAGAGTGACAGTTCTTTAGTATGTTATGCTTGTTGGTACAGTGGAATGTCTCTCATCTTTATAGAGGAGGGGAGATCATAATAAAAAATACAAAAGAAAGTTACACAAGTTATTGGCAACGGCTAGTTTCAGCTAATCCTGACACTGTCATGCTGCATTAATTGTAAAGGTAATGATGATTTCCTCTCTGCACAAGTCTGCATTAATTATACCTGAAAAGGTCTTCACTTCATTAAATGCTTCTAGGTAATTGTGTAGGCTGTTTGTGACGGGAAATCATGAGAGTTGATAATTCTAACAACTTGTTGTACACGATATCTCCTGAGGGAGCCTTCAGGTCAACCAGGTGATGCACTCTAGAGGAGAACTGACGTGGCCAAGAGGAGAGGTAAGGCGATCTGGGGGTCTATACGAGCTCGCGACCTCACGAGCTCCCCGAGCTGAAGGTACGAGCAGGGGACATTTTGGGAACTGCTGCGGGCTTGCGACCTGGACGGCCTCACGAGCTGGGCTTGTAGCTGCTGGTTCCATCTTTGGACCTCCTGGGGTCTTGTTTCTGTTTAAATTAAATGAGCATATACTGGCCCATCTGGGCTGAACCGAAAAATGGGCATAACAAAAAATTATCGTGAAATGATTTCAAAATATAAAACCCCTATCGACGAAAATTATAACTTTAAGTAATTTATGTTACTTTTTTTTCATTTTCATTTTAATAATTTCGTTAGAATTTTTATACATAAGACTACTTACTTTATGTAAGTATGATATATGTTTCATTTTATTTAAACTATGTTATGCTATCGAAATTTGTTTTACATAAAAACATTATATATTTTATATTATCTTAATTTTGTATGTTTTATTATTTTGTTTGTGTGCCCCTTTTGACAAATTTTCTGAGTCCGTTATTGCATCCAAACCAATATTCAACAATCAACATGCATATTTGTGAATGTTGTACATCATATTATCGAGGAATCAAATTTTCATGTTTTTTTCCCTTCATTTTTCCTGTGAAACAAACACTTCTCATCAATAATTAGGAAAATGGTACTGATAAATGCATCTTCCACTTACATCAAATCAAGAGAATAAACAGGAAAAGCACAGCGTAAGCAAAGTGAGTAAAAATTAGCTCTTGACAGTTACCATATATCAAGTGAACATGCACCTTCACGAATAATTCATCATTTCTTAATCCTTTTCTGAGACAAAAACAAGAACAATGAACCCTTCCTATTTTCAGACGACTTCAAGACTCTGAAGCTTGCAAGCCTCAATGCACGTAGTTCCAAAAAAAAAAAAAAAAAAAATCCAACTTTCCTCACTAAAATTAGCTCTTGACACTTACCATATATCAAGTTAACATGCACCTTTTATATATACACCCTCTAAAGTTCCAGCATGGTACATGGATGTGGAGGAATTTAATAATGTAGACTAATCTCCCCAAAATATAATTCCAGCCAGCATGGATTGGATGCGGAGGAAGGGAATGTTATCAAGGATAATATTGAAAATTTAAAAAATTTGTATTTTGGGGTGTATATACAATTTTAGAGGGTTGGAAATATCACCATTCATGTTGG
This sequence comes from Litchi chinensis, assembly GCA_019925255.1. NCBI lineage: Eukaryota > Viridiplantae > Streptophyta > Magnoliopsida > Sapindales > Sapindaceae > Litchi > Litchi chinensis. Next base: position 4,733,448 of record CM034475.1, on the reverse strand, counting down.
ATTCGTGAATGATTAATTGAATAATATTTCAAAGATAGGATGTTATAATTGGCTGTTTCCATAACAAAGTTTATTCAAATAAAATAACTAAGAAGCATCAAGTACAATAATTATTTAACGAAACACTAAACAGAACATCAATAATCATCGTGTATGAATAGATGCACGTCAACCGTCGCCTCCGCTGCCCCCGCATCAGCATGCTCCGTGCCTTCAATACAACCAGCACAAAAAGTACAAAAATTCTTCAAACACTCAAGGAACAGCTTTTCAAACACTAAGGAAAAAGAACACTAAACAGAACATCCATAATAATCATGTATGAATAGATGCACGTCAACGGCCGCCCTTCGCCCCCGCCGCATCCCTCCACCTCCACAACCTCCACCACCACCATCACCATCAATCATCACTGGTGTTTGCACCACCACAACAACTGTCACAACAACCAGAACATAAAAAAGCCGACAAAATGTCAGCGATATTGCATGTCAAACACGGAAAGGCTTTCTTTAAAGCAGCAAAACACATGACTCCTCAAATGTGAACAGTTATATCAGCTAGTAATATAGAGATGCAATTGTTACAATCCTCTGGCTCCCTACTTCAATTTATACTACTTTGCAAGATGCATGATCTTCTTTTACTTGTTTTCTAGTTGAACAAGTCAAATGAAAATTAGAGTATTCCCAATGCTCTAATGAATGGTATTTTAAAAAATGTGTCATGCCATCTATGTCAAAAAATGTGTCATGTCATCAATGCTGGACGATGGAGATTAAAACAAAAAAATAAATAAAATGAAAAAAATTATTATATAACATAAAAAAAAAATTAAAACACTTTTTTTTTTAAAAGTCAACTATTATTTTTCTTCCATTTGACCGTCCGATATCCATTTGCTTCTTTCATTATCTTCTTCTTTTTCTCCTTCTCCCATCTTCTTCTTCGTCGAAAACCAGAGGTCGGCATGGAAGACATCTTCTTCTTCTTCTTCCATTTTCAGAAGAGACATCATCAGGAGACCAATTTTAGTTTCCACGCGATAGAGATCATTGGGTTTCTTTTGCCAAAAACCCCCTAGTCTCTGGCAAAGGAGATGCAACGTTTACAATTTTTTTAAGCTTTTTTTTTTTTTTTTTTCAAATGCAATATGGTTGGTTGTTGTTGTTAATTTGGTTTTCATTGATAAAAAATGAAGAAGGAAATTTTTCACTTTTCATTTTTCATTTTTTTTAAAATTTGAAACTTAGTTGTTTCATTTTTCAATTTTTTTGTTAAATTTGTTTGCAAAGAATTATATTGATATTAGTGACATTGATGATTTGTTGATAGTGGTTCATGGTGGAAGAAAGAGGAGAGATTATTGGCATCTGAGGGTTGATGATAGCTGAAGATAAGGAACTAGGTGAAGAAAATTAACTGGGTTTGGTTTGAGTTTAGTTTAGGCATTGATGATGGTTGAAGATGATAAACTGGGTGAAATAGATGAACTAAGGTTGGTTTGGGTTTAGTTTAGGCATTAATGAAAATGAATTTTCTAGGTTTTCAGCCCAGAAATGTGTGTTTTAGTTTTTTTTTTTTTTTTAAATTAAAATGAATTTATGTCGTCCATCATAGAGATGGACAGTAAAGATTAAAAAAATGTTAATAAATTATTTTTTATTTTTCTCTTTTTATATAATTCAGGGGCAGTTTGGTTTTTTTACGTATTTTCATGATCAAAGTCCACTTTTTACCAATAGAGTTAATAGAAGAGAGAAAGTAAGATTTTCTTCAAACTATAAAGAGGTAATTAATGATCATATCAAATGTAAGGGATGAAATTGAGATTACCTTTAATATTTCTATCCTTCAACAATTGCATATACTCCCCAAATTAATATTTTTTAAAATGTCCGGTATCACTTTACTTTCAAGCAAAATTACTAAAAGGGTAAATATGTTGTTAATATACCTACAAGTCATTAATTAAAATTTCATATATATTATATAACTGTTTTTTTTTCTCTCAAACGCTAACCTCCAAATACAAAATTTCACATTCACGAACACAAAATTATCTCAATTCGTTTTTTCAAGAGAATATACATAAACATTTCTGATTCATCCATACGCTCACGGAAATCAATTATCACAGCTTACACTTATAAAACTATATAAAACTATATATTCATATCAGTTCTATAATTCAATCAACGAAACCAATTTGATTCAGTTTATCCTTCCATCAAAAATCAACTCAACATGTTGTATAATTGCTACCAAATGCGTAGGCAATGTCGCACATATCAGATATAGAGTTAAATTAAAAAAAAAAAAAAAAAAAGGGAAGCACTCTCCAAAATAAGGAAAAAGAAAGGCGTCAAAGATTATAAACCCCACACACACAGTAAATTGACACTGTAAATGAATATTCCAAACCTATCTGAAACAGAAACACTACTGAAACGAAACAAAAAAGGAAAAAAGTGGAAGGGCAGTGAGAGACCTTCTAAGTGAGAGAGACAAAATCATGTAAAAATCATTAAAAAAAAAAGAAAAAAAAATTGAGCAAGATTCTTTCCATTGATATAACATTTCAAAGGCACAGGATGTTATTATTGCTGCTTCCACAACAAAGTTTATTCAAATAAAATAATTTAGGATCAACAACTAGAACAATAAATAAAACATCCAAAAAAAATAATAGAACGATAATGTATGAATGCGTGAAAGTCAACAGCCGCCGCCGCCGCCTCCTCCGCCGCATCCACCACCTCCTCCTCCACCGCATCCACCACCTCCGCCTCCATCTCCTCCGCCGCCATCTCCTCCGCCGCCATCTCCACCTCCCCCGCAGCATCCGCCGCCTCCTCCGCCGCAGCATCCACCACCACCATCCCCGGAGCCTTGAACATCACAACAGCTCTTGAAACACTCGACGTTTTCAACATCACAACAGCTCTTGAAACACTCGACGTAACACTCGAGGAAACGACTTTCCTTTGTTTCACGTTGGTCTTCTGAGTCAGGAGGAACAGTCGCTGCATCCGTTTCTGCTTTGCTATCGGGATGTGACCAGCAAGACAAACCCATAACTCCTCAAAAACGTGAACACCTATATCTAGCCAGTACTACAGAGATGCAATTATTATAATCCTGTAGCTCCATACTTCTATTTTGTACTACTGACAAGATGCAAGGTCTTCATTGACTTGTTTTCTAGTTGGTCAAATCGATTGAAAATTAAAAGTTTGTACTTTAAACAAAACCGTGTGCTGGTTGTCATTTAAGAGTTCTTGGAGATAACACATGGTTGCCTAAGTTTAATGAGTATACTTCAGTTCGATTGTCGGTTTCTTCTTCGAAGTTGAACCGAACCCAGGAGAGACATATCCTATCTAATTACGTGTTAATGTGGTATTTTAAAAGTCAGATTTTTATGGTGTGTTTTCTTGGACGTGTAGTTTTGGATTTTGAAGCCATGTTCTAACGGAAAACGCTTGAAGTTGGCGATTAGTGTCAAATCTTTTATTTATCTTCAAGATTCAACTTGTTAAAGAAGATATTATCTCTTCTTCATAATTATTATGACAAATCGAAGCCAACTGTTGAGAAGACTAGAAAGCTAATTTGAAAATTAAAAACAGATAGACACGGTCAATAAAATTAATTGCTAATTACATTTTTTCCAATTTGAATTTCCCAAATGCATACTGGTTTACGTATTATTTGTACATGTTTGACTTATATGTTCTTGATCTTTTCATGAAGCTTCTAATTATTTGGCGTCAAATGTTGCACTAAGGCAAGGGAAAATTTACATAGATTAGAGTAACACCCAAAAGCTCAAATTAATACATAGGAAAAAATAAATAAATTATAGTCATATAACCTTCAAGAACTTTAACTAAAACATAATTGAACCGTTGATTCACATAATTAAGACGTAAAGAGACACGAGTGGAGGACATCGCATCCACATCATCGAATTGTTTCAATTCATGCACATCAACAGCCTCTACCCACCACCACCACCACTGCATCCTCAGCTTCTCATTATTAAGGTCTTGTAATTAACGTCGCACTACCACCACTGCATCAAAATCGTGTTTTTGTAATTAAGTTTGGTTATTAAGTCTCTTCTTATGCCTTAATTTGCCAAAGCAACCATTACTAAGGTCTCCATCTTTTAATAGTGGGTTTCCTTTGAAAGTGGCTAGAGAGGGTTTTTCCCATCAAATTTCAATGCCAATCTCATTAACATTTTCAATATTATCCCGCATGCTAAACAAGGAGCTAGTTATATTCTAATTGATCCTAGGATTATTATTCCAAATAATTGATATATATATATGTATATCCGCCCACATTGGCAATTTTATGCATTTGACAGATCAGTGATAAACACTCCTGAATCAAGGCACACCATACATATATAGAAATAAAAAAGCAGAATGTAACAACTCTCTCCTCTGCATTTATTTGTGATGTAGAACAAATCTCATCTAGTCCACGGCTTGAGATAGATTGGATTTTAGGATTAACATTTATGAGCTCGAAAATAGACGTCTGGTGCAAAGAAACCTTTATCATTACATAGAATAAGAATCTAGATCTATCGTGCGCATATTATATGTCATTTTCTACGAAGAAAAATTAAGTTGGTACATCACCATTTTGTTCCCAGTTCCTATATAGATCAGGATATATATTGTTTTTTTCTTAACATGAAAACAATGTCGGTCCATATAGAAAATTCATTTTAAACTGTATAACAAAATTTTAGTAGGTTCTTTATCTCAAAAAAAAAAAAAGTAGTTTCTTAACCAAGAAAAATTTTGTAAATTTCAATATGGCAATTGAAGGAAAAGATTCTTTGTCGATATCTTTTGCGTGTGAAGAAGTTATACCAATCTTAGTTCAGTAGTTTCTTGTATCATTCGCATGACAAAGCCGAGGGAAGATTTAATAATTAAAGAATGACTGAATGAGAAGTTACTGCATTTTCTCCATCAAATATGAGAGTTCGGTCCTACTAAATATATTTATTAAAAAGTTATTTTCTTTATTGTGAGAGTAGGTGAATATATCTTTTATTTTTATGGAATAGATTTTTTGATTACATATAATATTTTATTTTGATAGATCCTGATAAATTCAAATAAATCCTTAACTATTTGTATTAGCAAATTTCCAATTATCTTATAATTATATGAAAAAATAGGAAGTGAGTTTTTGGAATATTTGAATCATTATTATTATATCTTACTAATTTTTCAAATACACCGAATGTTTGACATCATTCTTTTTATGGTGAGGGAGGGTTAGAGGGAGATTAAATTCAGATAAAACTGCTCATACATTGTATTTTAGAACAATTATGAGACTTAAATTATTGAACTCTTAGAGGAATATATTCAATATAAACTTTTAATAATTTTTATAGAGTTTAAAAATTTAGATGTATTCAATACAAACTTTTAAAAACTCTATAAAAATCATGTGGTATTCAATATAGACTTTTAATGATTTTTAAAAACTTTATAAAAGTTATAATGTATTAAATCAAAACTTTTTAAGAGTTTATAAAAGTTATGAAGTATTCAAAATATCAATAACTTTTATAGAATTTAAAATTTTAATGATTTTTGTATACTTTTATATTAAATTTATAATAATTAAACTTACAAATTCTCTTCCACTTCCCTTAAAAACTTTTGTAAACTTTTGTTGTTGATTATAGAAGCAAACTTTTATTAATTTATAAAATGTACATTATATTATAAGTTAGTGAAAGTTTAATTTATGAAAATATGTGGAAGTCTATAAAAATATATGAAAATTTATGAAAGTTTTTTAAAAAATAGAGTTTATAAAAGTCTATAAGAGTCTTTTCATGAATCTGTAAAGTTATTAAAAACCTATGAAATTCTACAAAATCATTCACTTAAAAATGTATCTATGTAATATAGTAAAATGGAGGATTGAGAAATCTCTCTCCTATTTAATATTAATAATTAGTTTTTAATTCAATAAATAATCTAATTAAATTAAAATTTTAATAGTAAAATGGAGGATTGAGAAATCTCTCTCCTATTTAATATCATCTATTAATAATTAGTTTTTTAATTCAATAAATAATCTAATTAAAATTTTAATTTAACAAATAATTCTTTTATTTATATAATTAGAATTAATTATTAGATATTAAAAATTTTAATAAAATTCTTTTATTTATATAATTAGAATTAATTATTAGATATTAAAATTTTAATAAAATTTAATTTAACAAATAATTCTTTTATAATAATTAAATTAAAATTCCTCCTATTTATGAATCCATATATTATTAATTGATCAGTTGTTAATTGAATAAATAATTTAATTCTAATTCTAATTTAACAAATAATTCTTTTATAATTATTAAATTATAATTATAATTTAACAAATAATTCTTTTATTTAAATAATTAGAATTAATTATTAGATATTAGAAAATTAATAAATTGTAATTTAGAATTAATATTAACAAATTAAGTTGTTGATTCAACAAATAATTTAATTAAAATTTTAATCACAATATATATTGATCAACAAAATATTAATGTACATGTTATATTTATATTTTGAATTAATTAATAATTAAAAGTATAATTTAACAAATAATTCTTTTATTTATATAATTAGAATTAATTAATAAAATTTAATTTAAAAGTATGATTTAACAAATAATTCCTTTATTTATATAATTAGAATTAATTAATAAAATTTAATTTAAACAAATGTATATTGATTAAGTATAAGTACAATGTATATTGATTAAACTTTTAATTAAAAAAAATATTCATGAACATGTTACATTTAACTAAAAACTATGATTATATAGATTAGAATTAATTAATAAAGTTTAATTTAGATAAATGTATATTAATTAAGTACAAATACAATGTATATTGATTAAATTTTTAATTGAACAAAATGTATATTGATTATATTTTTAATCCATATTCAACTAATAATTCTATTATTTATGAAGCATTAAACAATACAATGTATTTTGGTTACAAATTTAATATTATATGTCACGTTTCATTAGAACTCATTATTATGTTATTAGAATGAATTAGAATTAATTTATAGAATTTAATGAATTCATAAAGTATATATATGATGAAGTTTTTAGGCTTCACAAATAGGTATACTACAATATGTTCAAAATCCTTCTTTGTCAAATCTAAATTGTTCCTAAATTTTCATTTTCATGTGTTGTCAAGTTTTAGTAGATTACAAATTCAACAATGAATAGCCGAAATAATAGTTTGTCTCATATAAATAAAGAGAGAGATGATTGGAAAATCACGGTAAGAGTATCAAGAAAGTGGGAATAAAAAAACTTCTACTTAAATAACGTGTATTCTTTGGACATGTTACTATTAGATGAACTGATACGTTTTCCTTAATATATTGTCATTTCATACTTTATTTTAAACTAATTAAACTTTTTACCAGAGACACCACATTCATGCTTCGATTCAAAAATTCTTAATACCAAAATTTTCTAAACTGTTGGATGAAGGAAATGTTTATTCTATGAAGAACTTCAAAGTTGTTGATAACAACGGTAATTATAGGCCAGTTTCACATCAATTTAAGTTACTTATTTTACCTACAACAATCATCAACGAATTAAGGGGAGATTATAGTTCAATTCCTACTCATCAATTTGAATTTCAAAACTTTGAAGATTTGGAAAAGAGAGTAGACAAATACATACAACTCACTGGTAATATAATATTATTATCTATTTCGTCTACACACTTACATACATACATGCAAACATATTCTGCAACAAATTTAATATTTTTTTCTCATAGATGTTGTAGGCCACCTTACAGCGATGTCTGGTGTCGAGAATCAAAAAGTTAAAGGATCATCTTTAATATGTCATAAATGGGTTCTTCAAATTCAGGATATCAAGTATGCAATTCAAATACCTTTTATTTACTATTACAGTTTTATAGTTTTAATGTAAAATAAATCGATTTCCCATTTAGATTAGTATGTGAATATGTTATTACAATTAATTCTTAAAATTCAAAGAATAAATAAAATTTGATGTATCATGATCAAATCACCTATTTAGCATGAATGTATATAATTTAGATTGGTTCATGAACATGTCAATTGTAATTACAAAGCATGAATATATTATTATTTTAATGAATTTAGTGTCATCATGGTTTCAACTTCGTTCATAATTTTATATTACACTCTAAATTAAAATACCTATAAACGTAGCTCTAATACATATTTTTATTTACAATTAACAAATAATAAAAAATTTAAAAGTATTCATATTATGTGTTTCATAAACCCTGCACGTTGTGCAGGTCTAAAAACTAGTAATATGACAATCTTATATGTAACTACTATATCATCAATGAATTATTCTACAATTAATGTGGTTGCTATAAACCATCTTGCCACATTATTTTAGGTAAATTTTTGAGAAACCTAATGTTATTTTTATTATTATTATCTATATGTAGTGAGGGATCTATTGGAACTAGTTGATATTAAATATCATATGTGATTTAAAGATGTACTCATACACAAGGAGAAATCTACTCGCACGATAAGAAGAGTGTCTTACTCGAATTATCATTATTATTATTATTATTGTGTGCTGTAAAGTTTAAATTATTCTATCACCTTCATTCATTGGTTCGTGTACTTTCGCATATGATCCTGTAAATCACTATTCACTTATTCAAGTAAATGCTGATGGATCCTTATCTTGACTAATACTAATATATATAAACTACATTAACAGGATGTATGTAATTTAGAGTTTTTTAGAGTATAATAGGTTTTATTTTTAATAATAAATTTTTGGTAGAACGCATAGATTATATATACTTCATATCAGTTTTGTTATAATTCTTTCAAAAATTAAATGAAATATAAAGGAGAATAGTAAGATTTTTTATTAATTTGTTTCTTCATAAAAAATAACTTTAAAATTCATCTAAATTCATTACTTAAATAAAATCTATGAGTCAGTAGCTTTTTTAATACACTTAGATTTTGTTAGATTCCATTAAATATGAATTCAATATACAAAACTTTTAATTATAAATTTCAATAAATTATATATTGAATATAACCCTAAGATGACTTTACAATTCATGGTTGAGTAATATGAGTTAATGCTACTATGCAGATTTGGTAGTTATTATTATTATTATTATTATTTTGAACTATGTGTAGGTTTGGTAATTTTATTGAATGTTTGATATATGCTTAATTGAAATCCTATGGCCCAAAGATGATAAATTTTAAAATAAAACATGGAATAATAATTAAAATAAGACTGCTTGCACTTTGCTTTAAGTAGAGCTGTTTTGTATGGTAGTGGAATGATGCATCTTAATTGAAAAAAAAAAAAAGTTAAAAGATTAAAGTGAAAGCACCTAAAGTTGAAGTATTGTGCTTACAAAATATTTATATAAATTAGTGATCAACTTTTTAACTTTAATTATACACGTTCTGTGTAATAGTAAAAAGAGAAACAAATCCAACAATGATGTCAATTAAAAAGAAGAAAAGAGTTGAAAGATGAAATGAAAATATATATAAATATATATATATATATATATATCAGTTCGATGGTGACAAAATGGTTTGTGCTTTGATTTCCCTTTTCTATTAGTATAAAACTGTTTTCTTATCCTGTCACGTCATGATTTTATACTTTTTCAAAAACAAAGTCACTGTTATATATGTTTGTTATAAATTAAGAGTTTCATTTTATTTCAATCATGTTAAATTAGTCAATGGCTAGCTATGTCCTATGACTTGAAAACTAGCTTACTTTAGATAAAAGATAGCGTATTCAAATCTGTCAGCGTGGTCAAATGAACTCTGGTAGACAACAAAACCTTTACGCAATTACTTCGATTTTTGCTATAAATCACAATGCTGAATTTGTTCGAATTCAACTTTATGATCTTACTTTCAAAAAACTTTATGATCTTCTAATTTTTAACATCACTGAATTTACTTCAAAAAAGAAAATCAATTACTTGAAATAAAATATACATTGCCATTATTTTTTTCTACGAAAAATAATGACGTGTGCCTTTATATATATACACTTAAATAAAGGCAAAATTTTATATGGCTATTCAGGACTATATGACGGGATTAATAAATAAATAAAAAGATGTTACGAAATATATATTATAATTTATTCTCTATTTCATGGCATATATCAAAGTGTCGAAACAGTTAGATTCCCACTCTTTCTCTTATCTGCCCTACCATTTATATTATAGAACATATAAAATTGTTATGGTTGTCTGATTGAGAGAAAAAGTGCTTATTTGATTGATATGAACTCCGTAATTGATGAGTGTAACATGGAACCTAATTATAGGGTAAAACATAATGACTTTAAATTTGCTTAACTGCATTGACATTCCATTGTGTGTGTGTGTTTTTTTTTTAAATATATATATAACACATTCCATTGTGTGTTTATTTACTTTTTTTTCTAAAACAAAAAATGACACCAACAAATCATAACTCTATTCAGATATGTCGAAGTCAATGATTATTTATATGATCCGGATATCTATTCTTATAATCAACTACAATAAATTAAGAAAATTACTCATATAAGTTTGTAAAGTATGTTGGTTGAGAATTAAATCACTAACACCTTAATGAATGTGAGGGTGTACTACCTCTAGGGATGATGTGCTATTTACTTATTCATTGTTGTTCTCTTTAGTATCTGCATTTTGTTAAAATTTATATTTAAAGCTGTATCTAATTGATTAATAAAATTTAAACGTGCCAATACATAATTTACTTTTTATACAAATTTGTAGGTTTGCCTCTCTCCATCTGTGTATATATGGGTTAAGATTATCTTTAATGTTGATCTTCCTATTGAGTATAAAGGACTAAAAGCACAATAATTAAATAATAAAAGTAAAAGAAAGAGAGAAAAAATAAGTTGTCTCAACAATTGATGACATATGTGATCGAATCCTTTATGTATATAGTTTACTCTCAAGTCTAGGGCAAGCTACAACTCCTTTGTTGTGGAAGTGGAGGCAACCAACTATACTTCATTGTCTCTAAAGTCTGAGAGTAAGCTACAACTCTCTTGTTGAGGAAATAGAGATTATCGACTATACCTCATTATCGAAAGAGATCATTATTGATGACTTTTGTTTTCTTAAATGTTTTTTATTTACAATTGATTTATTGTGTTATACTTTTTAAATTTTTTTTATTTTTTATTTCAAATACATAAGTGACCGTTGTATTATGCCTTTGACTAATTAACCTTAGGGGAGATGAGTGTTAAATTTTCAAAAAGTTGTTTCTGATTGTAAAATGATAAACCTCATGCCCTTGGAGTGTAATTTGCACACAATTTAAGAGTACTATGATTACGGTTCAACTCACATGTCTTCGATATCCTCCCGTGGTACCCTTTCAACTTGGTACATTTGCTCTCTTGCCACTTGCTACATAAATCTGGTAAGTTTCTGCATTCGTGACATCGTTTAACTGTTATTATTGTACTAGCTAACAATTGAAGCAGTTGTCTGTTTGTTTCTTGGATAGATATTTTTACAGATTTTATTGATGCAAATAATTGCTCGAGCATCAGTAGTTGACTCGCTAAGTCGTCAGTTGACTTCATGCCCAAACAAGCAACGTCGCTTGCCCCGTTTCATGTCCAAACCCAAATTGAATTATAAGACCATAGGGCCCAGATTAGGACCATTTTTAAAAGTTCTATTATTTTTTTTTTAAATAATGAAATCATATAAAAAAAATTTGAGTTCACACTATAGAATTAGACTGATTATTTTATTTATGTATTTAGATAAAAATATCATGGAATTTGAATTGCTAAATCTAGATATATTAATTTTACACAATTAATATCATGATTTGACTTTTGTCATAGTGCACCACTCTGAATTTAGCTAAATATAATATAATAAAATCTTATATGCACTCTTCCTCTTAACTTTTGGTTCACACGAATTTAGTAGTGCCGCTTAGACCAATTCCAAATGGCATTAAAAAATAAAAGAACAGAAAAACCATTGGAAAAAGCCAATAATTAGCTTCAAAATTCATGGGATGGCGGCAGTCAACAACTGCCCACCAACGAAGGAAGCCAAAGTCCTCCCTTGAAGGAGCAGGTCGGCGCCTCCTCCAGTGGAGTGCGGAGTGGTTAGGCCTCCTCCACTACCAGTAGAAGAGGCATGGCTGTTTTTCTAGTTTTTGTTGTGTCTTTTTCAGTTTTCTAATAATATATATAAAATGTTATCTTTGTCGTACAAAAAATCAAACGCAATTTTGATTTAAAACTGTTGACGTCCGGAAACGATCAACTGAGAGATTCAAAGGCCCAGACTACGATTTGGTATGATAAATGACAATAAATGTATTAAATGTGTAGTGAATATTGTTTATGGTTGGTGTATCATGATTAAAGCGGGGGAATGTTGGTCGTGGTAGATGGATAACAATAATGGTGCAGTTAATAAGAAAAAAAGGAGAGAGAAGAATGAAAAAAATAGTAATTTTTACGTGATTCGATGAATACGCCTACGTTCACGGGCCATTCTGATTTAATTCCGATAGAGTGACAATAACACTAGTGTTGTTAAGCTTGTGTTACAATGAAAATCTTCCCTATTTATAGAGATGAGGGAGATACAATTGGAGTATTACACACGTCTTTTATCATGATTATTTTCACCTAATTTGACATTAGTCATACTGCATTTAATGCTATAACAATGATTATTCTCTTTATGCACACGCCTGTATTAAATGCATCAAGTAATAAAGTCTTCCCTTAATTAAATGAGCAGCCGCTGCATTGAATTCTTCTTTGAGCTGTTAAAGTTGCACCGACGTGAAATCTGGGGAGTAGGTTGACCTGATGGCTAGTTTTACAAGGCATAGTCGGGTGCGAGCTCTTCGACCTAGCGGGTTGCACAAGCTGAAGAGATATCAGTGAGGACTGACGAACATGGGCTGGAGAACTGTTAAGACAGATTCAGACAAGTATAGGTTGGAAACAAACTGAAATAGGCTTCGGGTGTTGCGAGCTTCGGGAGCTTGCTGAGCTCGCTATGACGAGCTTGGGATGAGCTTATTGGACTTCTTAGGCTTCAGTACTGTTCATATTTTTGGGCCTTTAGCACTCCTTTTATTCAGGTCGGGAAAACGGGTATAACAAAAACATTTTTGAATGTGCTCTAGTATAAAAGTATTTTAAAGTCATGATTGAATACATCCCCTTTAGATTCATGATCAAGGAAAGTGCTATCATTTTTTTCCACAACTAATGAACTTTCTTCATATAGAATTTATGGAAGAAAAGAGTAGAATAACTAACAAACGAAACTCAAATAGAACAACAATAACGATCATGTATGAATAATGAACTCATCATGCACGTCAACCACCTCCGCCTCCGTCGCCGCATCCTCCACCTACATGGCCTCCGCCCCCATCAACCACACAGGAGACATTCAAAGAATTCGCAACAAAATCCTCCAAACGCGAACGGAAACAGTCTTTCTTTTTTTTACCTTGATGTTCTGAGTTAGCTGGTGCATTCGTACTTGCTTTGCTCTTACGACTCAGAAAGGAAAACGATTCATAACTCCTCAAACCTCAAAAACACTACCACTTATATATCTACCGCAATACACCTTTCACAAGCCGCGTTCAAGAGTGTTCTTCATATGATGCATGGTTGTCTAAGTTTAATGAGTCGCGACTGTTCAAGTTTAGAGTTTTTTGATCTTTCATGTGGTTTAAAACTAACCCAAAAGAGACATTAATTGGTACATTAATGGAGAATAGGATAAAATATATTTTTGAGATCAAAACTTTATTAGAATAAGATTTTATTAGGATTTTTAATTTGATATTTGATATATATATATATATTTTGAAATTAAAACATAAATTTTATTAAGAAGAAACAGAGTTACAACACAGCACATCATCTTGAATCAAAGACAACAACCAGGTTGGAAAACAATCTTCCCAAACCATAGAACTAAAATGAGAAACACCCCACTTTGCCAAACTATGTGCAACTGAGTTGGCATTTCTTGAAACATACGGCAGAGGCTTGACACATGAACTATTAAGGGAGATTTTATATCATGGATGATATTATCCACATCTCCTCTTACAACTAATGCTCCATTACACATGTTGACTACATTTAGAGCATCAGACTCCAAAAGAACAGACCTCAGTCCTTCATTTTCAGCACAAGAAATTTCTTTGAGAAGAGCAAATGCTTCTGCAATTTCAGCTGTTAATCTGCATTCAATCTCAGCGCTGAAGCAAATAAACATGTAACATTTTCGTTTCGAACCAGAATACCAATACCAACCCTTTTCCGTTCAATATCAATAGCTGTATCCACATTCATTTTGAGACAAGTGAGTGGTGGAGGAAACCATCTACTGACATGCAAAGACTTTTACCAGATGGTAATGACACACTATAACTAGGGAGGGGATCATTCAGGCTACGAATTATGGCTCTAGCTTTCTCCCAAATGCCCAAAGCTGTACCACCAGCCTTGCCTCTGACCGTCAAGTTTCGCCGCCACCATGTTAACCAAGACATGACCAGAAACTCACACAATTCAGTCTAACTCTGTGAAGCAAATATGTGATTAACCCTGTCAAAGTAATCATTAGAATTAAAGGAAATGACAACGTTGGATGATGAACTTTGATTCCAAATTTCGCAGCTTCTACACAGGTCACCAAAGCATGATCCACTGTCTCCACTTTCTGCTTACACAACAAACACTACCCAGTATTCAGGATACCTCTCTTTGCTAACATTTTCCTGGTGAGAAGGATCTCTTTACAGGCCTTCCAACTAAACACCCTTATCTTACTTGGTAGATGTAAATTTCACAAAGTTCTCCAGAGAGGTGGGGGGCCTTGAGAACTGGTTGCAACATCGCTAGCCATCATCTGAAGTGCAATTTGATAAGCACTTTCGAAAGAAAAAATGCCTTTGTTGTCGAAACTCCAACACACAGAATCTTCCCTTTTGTCTCCACTAAGAGGAATTGACAAAATTAGCGTAATTTGATATTAAATGGTTGATTGATATCTATTTTGATTAATTGACATTTATGATTTTCAGTATGATATTTTTATTTTAGAAGGTAAATTACTAGTTCTAATTCTTTTCACTTAACTTATACTTTCCATCTTTACAATCCTAATTGTTTATCTATTCATTTGTGGTACATCAACAGTACGTGTTAATATTTTGTTTGAATATAACAATCAGATTTCTAATGTCGTTCTTTGTTGATGTGTAGTTGTGAACATACAAGTCTTGTTCAAAGACTTCAAGCGGCGATTATGATTTATAACCGTCTTATTTTCTTGTTCCACTTCAAGCCTTTTGTAATTGTCAGACATTGTACGCACAAACTTTGTGCACTTCCTTGAAGCTTTGTAATCATCAGGATTTTATCGCTTCTAAGAACTATAATCTTGAAATCTAAACAAGGCACTAGACCCATTTAAAGGGATTTTTGACTTGTCTAAGCGAATATATATTGTAAGGTGTCGTAGAATGTTGAAACTTGAAAGTGGAAGAATTCAAATGATGAGAACAGACCCTACAAAGATCAAGTCGTCGTGCAACATTTTTTGGAGACAAAATGAGTCATTTCCATCATTGACATCATAGACATGTAAAAGATCAACGGTCTACCTGTCTCCTTATGTGTTCGGAAGGTGTTAATTAAATAATACACATACATATGTCAAAATATGTTGGTATTTTGTTGTCACTCTTTTTTTTAAGATCTCAGTTGTAGTGAGAACGATGCAAATATGTCACTTTGAATAAAGATTTTTGATAATGAAGCTCGCTGTGGTGATGTCACTACTAGTTTTTGACTGTTGAGTGAACAGCACACCTTTAACCCAATAAAGTGTACGAGTTTGATGGGCTCTATTTGCTTCCTTTAGTTGACAAACACAATACCAACTTAAATCCTCGAAAATATGAATTGGGTATTCAGACATTTTTCTTGTCTCCCAGTTAAACCACAAATCGTAAGTTTTAATATACTTGCATATTTATTTTTCATAGAAGTACAAGCAATTACTAAGTGATTAGATAGCTCTCATGTTCAACTATAAATTATAACCCTTATCTTTGGATGCATGTATATATATAATTGATTAAATTGACAATTCAACTGCTTAAATTTAGTACGAAAAAAGAAGTATCTATGGTACACATGTGCTGTCAGTCGGTGCTGTTTTGTATGAGTGGCTAAGCCCCCAATAAATTTCCTAGGACAAGTTGTTTTCTTCTTCTTCATATGTGCACAACTACCATTCTCTTGCAAATCCAAGCTGGAATTCATTATCATTCATCAAAACCAATATTTACACGCAATACATTTTCTCAATTCCTGACAGAATTGAAGAGATAAATAATCTTCTGACCGAAAAAATGAAACAATTTTGTTCCAAATACCGATAAGAAGACCAAAACTAATTATATAATTGGAAATTGGAAAAAGAATCAAACTCCTGATAAATCCACTACACATGATCAAATCAATTCCTGATAATTTCTCTAGCACTCTACTATCAAGCAAAATCTAACAGAACCCAATTTTTTAGTGTATATTTTTTAATCTGCAAACATGACCCCCATCAACCTCCTACAAGGATTAGACAAACAAAGAAAGAGTAAAAATACAAGAAAGTTAAAAGAAGACAAACTAATATGTGTGTGTGTGTGTGTGTGTCATCAAACACCAGCATAACCACCATCACAAGTGCAGCTGCCGCCACCGTTGCTGATATCGGAGTGTTGACGAGGTTGAGTGCTGAGACAGCAACATAGAAGGCCTACAAGTAGCATGAAACCCCAAACTGAGGCCAAAGCTTGTGCCCAGTTCATGTAATGCTCCATATGTTGTTGTTTTTTATGATCTTTCTTCAGTTTGCAACCTGGTTTCCACTCTTCTTCTCATCGTCTTAGCAGCAGTACTTTATTGTCATGACAAGATTTACAGGCCCTGGAAATGGTGTGTGTGGGAACTCATTAGAGAAAGAGAGATGCTATGCTTTGCTAGCAGAGAGTACCAGAGAGAGAGAGAGAGAGAGATGGAAAGAGAGAATTATTAGAAATGTTGATGCGGTGCACATGGATTCATGAACTTGAAAGAAGCCAAAACAACATAGGGCCAGCCTGTGAAATTGAATGCAATTGAACATCATCAGCAAACGGTAGCTCATCATCAAATCCCTCCAACTAGCTTTGTATTTTTAAGGCCACACATAAAGTTGTTTCGGTTCGTTTTTAAGATGATTTATTGGCTCGAAAGTAATGTCATTAGTGGGTTAATTTGGATGGATTAGTTTAAATTATTAATTGTTATGCTGTGGCACTCAACAGCTCTATATGTTGAAGAAGAGGACTTGACACCAATATATAATAATAATAATAATGCGCAACGTGACCCACAGACACCAAAGCGTTTTCTTTGAGAATCGTATCTCATAAGGTAACATTGTATATAGAGATATCAAATTAGAAGATGCATTGGCCAAAAGCTTCCCTTTGAAATTATTCCCCATTTTGCTCTTTTGGCAACCCCACCACTACTATTGTCTCTCCTTTTCTCTTTCTATCAAGCAAATCCCATTGGAGTTTATTTCTTTCTTCGCTGACATTCCATTGGAGCTTACCATTAAATATTTTGTACCACGTTTGTTTACCTTACTGTATACAATTTATGATTGCCGAAAAATTTTGTTTGGATAGATCAAAGGCATTAAAAATCCTAATTAACATTCCAATTTATGATATAGTACTTCATCTGTCACGTATTAATTCAATTAAACATTTACCTTTCAAATTTCTATTCGCATATTTGGTATTATTATTTACCCATTCAAAAAAAGTGATGTTAGGTTAGAATGTCAATCACTGAAAGTAAAATAGTCACAGTACCCATTTGATCGGTTTCCAACCACAAAAAAAACCCATTTCCTCGAAAAAGGAAAACTAAAGTTGGGAAGAGACAAATTCCAATATGCAAAGGTGTTGCTTCACGGCAACAACCTCATCACCCTCACGGGGGATGCTTTATGGAACAAGACAGGTTCTCCTTGTTGTGAAGAAAACTAACAATTCAAGTTTTATCACCATGTAAATAAACATGATTCAATTACACGGTAAACCTTTTAAATTCTAAGTTTACTTTTGTGATTATTAAAGAGTCTCTACACACACATCGAAATAATCCTCATTCCTTTATAATTTCACTCTTTTTTGCTTTAAAAAAATTATTTAACTTAAAAAATATCAAAGTTATGATTGTTTTTACAAAAACTATCCACATCTTCGATAAGGATGAAAATTACGTCCTTAACCTCTAAGAATTAAAAAATACCTTTAATCATTCTTACTAAACGATGGTATATAGTAGTTTTACCTTATTGTAAAAGTAATTATATTTTATTTATGAAAATAATATTCAAGCTACTCCTGTTTATTCCTAATAAATTTCATTTGTCTTTACCCAATGTTCAATTTGTTTTAAGAAAAAAAAAAAAAAAAAAACCCGGCTCAGGGCCTTTGACATGGGCTGATTATTTGTTAGTTAGGTGCGTACAGAGTGGATGCTTTTGTGTATTAAATTATATCTTTTGTTTTGCTTTTTGGAAGAAAATTAAATTATTACATTATTTACATCTTTAAACTTGGTGATTTGCTCTCCTCTGTAAAGCGAATTTCAATAATTCCAAGCGCGTAACGAGAGTATTTACCTCACGTTGCCACGTTCCTACTCGGAATCGCAAAAAGAAAAAAAGAGCCGCCTTCGAAATGTGGTTGATAATTTCCACACGGGATGTCACTCCATCACTGGTTTGGTCACTTTCTCCGCTACCTCCAATGATGGCAACCAGCGGTTACCGCGTAATATCTTCAAATGTCCCCACACCGAAATCATATGATATAATATTTTTATTATTAAATTATAAGATGCATGCAACGCGATGCACTGAAAGTTTTCTCACAGTTACCTAAAACCGTTTGTCTGTCAACGGACACCAGTGATTGACTGACAGCATAACTTCTGACAATGAAGCTTTGTAACCTACGACAATCTAACAATGTATACATCAAATGGATACAACTTCAACATTAAACATCATGATAATGGATTACAAGAGAACAGATAACAAAAATATTACGCCTCACACAATAAAAGTCTAGCATGACAAACTACTAGATGTTTCTTAACTGCGTCATAGAATTCTTAAGACACCTAGAAGGCATAGCCTCTACAAAAGCAGCAAACTCTTTGATTACATTTATGAAACTGCTCCACCAAATTAATCATACTAATCAACGAAAATGAAGCTTGTTACTTGCAACAATCTAACAATGTATACATCAAATGGATACATGGATTATATACTATTAAAAACATCAACATTAACATTATGACAATGGATTCTAAGCGAATAGAAATAAAAACATTACCCCGTCACATTGTAAAAGTCTTGCATGACAAACTACTTGATGTTTCTACAACTGCATCATAGAATTCTCAGACACCTAGAAGGGGCTAACAAGAGCTTGCCCAGGAAGCTTAACATCTTATCTCAATTTCATTTTTCTTAGAACTTCTGAGGGTACAGTGAAAATCATCCTCTAAAGTTTCTTCCAAGATGGATTATCAATGAAAACAGTTTTCTTTACAAAAACAAGAGATCTTGACAATTTACATTCAAGGGATCTGCAAATAATGGCAGCTTCACCTGAAAATTCTAGTCCAGCATAGAAAATTATTTTATCAACAACTGAAACAGCAGTTACACCCAATCCAGACCAACAAGCTCTACAAGCAATCCCTGCACAAACGCAAAAGCTGCTTTTACAATCACACATTAACAAAATGAAGACATGTAAAAAGCCAGAAATTCAATTCCTTTTCAGTGACACATTAATAGCAAAATGTAAGAAAAGCACACAAGGATCCTAGGATATTAAACAATCATCCAAAAAAGATCAAGAAGCTTGTAGACACAGAAACAAGATCAAAGTCTATTACAAGAAATTAGTGATTGATGCACAATTACTCACATGCTATAGAACTCTGTTTCATCTACAGCTCGCTGTAATTACGCCAGACTGCACGGAATTCCTCTCGGAACGTATTCAGACGTGCTTTCAGGTTAGGTGTTCTAAAGCTTGCATGAAGGATAGTGACTGTGAATGAGAGAGAGCACAAATTAACTTACAACATACAAAGAGCCAATGGGGGAAGATTGAAAATTTTAAGGGTTTAACATACCAAGAAGTCCAATAGCAAGAGCCCATAGAACTGTCAATAGCCCACAGGAAACATACCAAAGGATGAAACTCACTACAAGATAGGCCAGACAACAGAAAACGAATCATTTGACATTTAAAACTATCTGACGAAAACTGGATTGGTTTGAATCAATTTTCTCAATAAGAAAATATTGCAAAAAAATTTACCAGAAGAAAATAGTAAGACAAACACCCAACGAGGCCGACCACATATATGGATAGATCTTTTAGTTGATGGACGTCCACGAATAACAGGTCTGGAAAACACAAAACCATAAATCAAGCTGCAGTTATAGATGCTCCGCCAACACAATTATAAGCAAACAAACTTACGTGAGAGGAGGCCTCATCTTTGCTGCCAGATGGGGAGAGAATTGCCTCACAGTTCTTGTTACCTTCTCACTAAAAGTGCCTGCAAAGCTGGAGAAAGAATTCTTAATAATCAAAGATGCAGAAATAACAGCACTGGGGTAACCTTATATCCAGACAAAATGTTTAAGCTAAAAAGCTACCACACAGTAATACTTCACCAATCTCAGTCAAATCAAGGCCCTGGGAAATGAGATGCAGAGGCTTAATTTATCATATTAACAGTAATGAGTTAATAAAAGACCTATTTTTGCTTCTCAATACTGCTCATTTTTCTTTTAAATTATATTGCACAAAAAATATGATGTAATAGTATACCAAGAATGAATGTGATATCATTTTCTTACAATCAAACGCAAAGTTTTCAGACATCCAATAAACCCCTATTATCATAAAAGATGTGTTTCATTGTGAAAATAAGAGTACGGCTACATATTTTCAAAGTTTCTTAGTACACCACCACACCTAAATTCAACAATTTAGCAAACATATTCAGGCAGTTGAGTGCAGCTCTTCTAGGAGACCTATACAGAGAACCATTCATGATGAACAATCTAGTATACATAGTCATTAAAGATGTCCTAGTCATAGCATAAGGTGAAAAACAGAATGAGGTGGAAAGGTAAGTTTTGTGGATATGATGGGGAAAATCATGCCTTATAGGCACACTACAAAAGTCCAAATGGGTAAAATTTACTTCATCACAGAAAATGGACAATAAGCCTTGACTTTTAAGACTAATCACCCACTCACTACTTTAACTCACCAGCCAAAGCAGCATAGTCAACAGCTACTCACTAGCACCATCACAACCTTGTCCACCACAACTACAATTTACAGCAATTACTATCGTAGTTGTATCATTATACTCCATCCAGGATGAAATAATCAACCCTCAAACCCATCCAAAGAGAGTAAGTGATTCTACAGGGAAAGAAATGGCATACCTACGTAATGTATAAACTGAAAAAGCTATGACAGGTCCAATGAGGGAATCCACAATCTAACAAATGAAGTAACAATTCCAAATTTCCAATTAAACTAACTAGTACTGCAAATCCAGTCAGAACTCTAATACCTTTCAAACCTCAACCTACACTTAAATCTAACACATGCAAAGGTATTCCATTCATAGAGCAAGATAACTTCATGAAATGGAACTTTTTTTAAAAAAATAATAATTTAGAAATCCCCTGAAACCGTTTAGCAAATTCGAATTCGAAACTGGACTTCCCGCTGAACTCTACAATCTTTAGGAAATAGTAAACTATAGTTTTTGGCCATGTAGGTACCCATGAGGATTTGAACCTTAGACATTGAGGAAGCAAACCCCAAGGCCCAACCATTCTCATTAACCACTTATGGGTAACTAACAATTATTCTAAACTCAAAATAAATTGGAAGCCAATCTTCGAACATCCAATTAGCACTCTCTTTCTTTTTCTTTTTAAAACCACCACACATTTAACAAAAATAAACAAAATTATAGATACATCATATCAATTAAACTCATACCTTAATTTTAATCAAACAATAAGCAAACTTATAAATGATGTATTTATATCTCTGTTTGTATTTCGTTAAGTTTATTATTGTTTTAAAAAGAAAAAGAAGAAGAGTGCGAACTCAAATCCCTAAAATTCCAAAGTTAGTTTCCAATTTATTTTGATTTTATATTAACTGCTTTAATTCATTTTATGCTTTGTCAAGCAATGCAAACCCTTTGCATGTGTTAAATTTAACTTGTCTAGAAATGGTGTATATATATACATATATATGATCAGAATTCATGAGCTGAGACAACTCCAACAAACAAATTACAATTTGCTTTCAATTTTGACGCATTTAAATTTGAAATTTCAAACCATACCAAAAGATCTCCAATCCCACAAATTTAACAATACACAACCAATGGCAAATGTTAAAACATCTAACCAAACAAATAAGTTCAAACTGTCAATCACAGGAAAATCCTGTTATGTTAAAGGGGCAAAGACAAGATAATAAGCATGTTATAGAACATATTCTCAACATCCAAAGTTTCACCAACTTATACAAAGAGCAGGCGCAAGCAGCTTACCTGTCATTCAGAAACGCAATACTAAGTGCCGTCAATAGAGCAGCTAAAATAGCAAGAGGCCTCCTGAGGAATCCCAATCCTGCAGTTGGATAAACAAACTTAACAGACACGCACACAAATAGAACATAAACAAAGGAAGTAAGAATTACTATTCTGTTCACTCACCAAGAATGAGAGTAATCATGATGAAGTAGTTGGTTCGATAGCT
The DNA here is from genome assembly GCA_019925255.1 of Litchi chinensis. Classification (NCBI taxonomy): domain Eukaryota; kingdom Viridiplantae; phylum Streptophyta; class Magnoliopsida; order Sapindales; family Sapindaceae; genus Litchi; species Litchi chinensis. The sequence goes on along the minus strand of CM034475.1, from coordinate 4,710,356 downwards.
GCAAAAACATGTAAAACGCAAATATAACAATCACAGCTAGTAAACAATCAATATCAGCCATCAAACACTCCCATACAAAAATATCAAGAGCAAAAAAAAGTTTTTTTTTTTTTCTTTCAATTAATGTTAAAAAGAACAAATAAGTCTTCAATGCACAGCATCTGATCCAGTAAAATATGTGCTTTAATCTTAGATTCTATAGAGCTTAAACTGAGTTAGTTAGGTTTTCTAACACTAGGCAGAGATCAGGAAGCAAACAGTGGACAGTAGAAAAACAAAAGCAAGCGTAATTTGGAAGATATGGAAAGTGATTATATGAATTGGAGCGATTGAGCGCACTAGTAGAGATTGCATTTGAGGCGGCTGTTCCATTTGGCGGAGGATCTTGGGACGGTGAATCTGGAGAAGAATTCGGAGAGAGGACGCGGCGGCGTTGACCAGTCAACTTCGCGGAGTGCGTCGATCAGATCTTCGGCTGTTACGTTGCCCCAGTCCATCGTGTGTCGATCGATTCACTTGATTTTCTCAGCTATGTCACGCGAAACCCTAGAAAATGGTTTTGTTAAGTTACCGGTATGCGTGATTTGGGAAACCCTCGGCTGAAGAAAATATATGAGAGAGACGGAAAGGAGAGAGTCGAAGCTGTGTGTGGGTTTTTTCGATTTGATGAGAAGAGATTTTGTGGCTTTAATGCAAAAAGAAAGGTTTTGATGTAGGGGACGTTTGTGATTTTTATACAGACTTGAGAAATGAAGGAAAGGTACGGGTCGAGAATTGGAAAATGCAAAAATGGGGCAATGTCTGAGCCCGGGTTCGAACCGGGGACCTCTAGTGTGTGAGACTAGCGTGATAACCGACTACACCACCCAGACGTTATTGTTGACTCTTGGAAGATTTTCTATAAATAAGTAATATGTAATGTTTTTTGGCTTTCAAGAAAACTATTTTATCCATATTCTTACAAATTAACAGTACAGGAGTACTACACATTTCAACTTTTATATCTTAATTTATAATGCGTCAATTGGTGAATAAAATATTCATTCATTGGCATTATTCTTAGCAATACAATCATCGATTGTAATAATAAGCAAGTTTGAAGTTTAAACTTTAATAGTTTTCTTGATATTACATTAAATAAATATTCATTTATAATAATCTAGTTTATATTTTTTTTTAAAAAAAAAAAAACCTTAGTTTATATATTCTTTATTCACCATTTCAAATGAGTTTAGGTCTTTTCTTTAATCTTAACTGTGTAGTATAAGATAAGATATACTCTATCAGATGCATATTTATATGATGAGATTTATTTTTAACCTAGCATCAAATACATTACAGTATGTTGGAACAAGTTAGGATTTATTTATAATATTCATTTATATAACATCAAATACTTTACAGGTATGTTGGAACAACTTAGTTTATATATAAACTAGATTACCATAAATAATACTCATTTATAAACTATTATTATAAATAATACTCATTTATAATAATCTAGTTTATATATTCTTTTTTTTTTATAAAAAAAAGACTTAGTTCATATATTCTTTATTCACCATTTCAAATGAGTTTAGTGTTTAATCTTAATTGTGCAATACAAGATAAGATATACTTTACCAGATGCATATTTAGATGATGAGATTTTTTTTAATCTAACATCAAATACATTATAGGTATATTGGAACAAGTTAGGATTTATTATTTTCACATGGTTAGGATTTATTATTTTCATACGGTTCGAATATCTTCTATCATGATTGAAAAACATTTACTCTTACAATGAAAAAATAAAAAATAAAAAATCTTAGGTGCACCTGCCACTCAATATTTCATTAGTGTCATTTTGTACACATGTCAATAAGAGATTAGGGATGGAAAGTTTCGATAAAACATAAAGTAAGACCCGGTTTAAAATTTTATTATGTTTTATTGATAGAATTAACACTTATTTTATTTTAAGACGATGGGTACACCATTGAGCACGTGCATTGGGCTCAATATGCAACTCCCAATCTCCCACAAACAGAAGAAAAATTTTCATGTGTACTTAAAGAATATATATAACAAGATTTGAATTTAATAATAAACTGGGTGAGAAAATGCATGATTACCTAAATTACAAGGAAATGTATAATTATATTTTACTTGATGATGATTTGATTGTCTATGGATATAATTATATAATGTGACTATATAATTGGCGGATTGAGTTCTTAAAAAAAAAAAAAAAAGTTGGTGGATTAAGGTTGTGATCAAGACCCAAGGCACCTAAAATGCTAAGCTATATAGGACAAAAGACACAAAAACTCATTTACCAAAATTGTCCAGACACGTTTATTGCATCTGCTTATTACATATAATGTATGAATATTTTATACCATTAAAATATAATTTGATGATAATCACATCAATAATTTTAGAAATATCATATAGGAGATTTTAAGAATTAAATTAACCAAATGATGCACACTATAAAACTATTTTCAAAATAAATAATTTCTCTTCCTATACAAGGTTCCAACACGCCATTGTTAGTTTCCAATTTGGTAATAAACACAGAAGAAAGACTCATTTCTTTTTTCTTTATTTATTTATTTTTCCGAAGCAAGAAAGACTCATTCCTGATCGAATACAGAAAATTCAAACTTTTGAAAGGGGGACAAAAGCAGCAAAAGTACTTGTTTTTCAAACCAAATTTACCAACACGTCATCAAATCCCAATAATTATTGAACTAATGACCCCCAAATTCCATCATCACCTCCACAACATGACACAAATAGCAACCAATAACTGATCGCCAACGAGCCAGCTGAGATACGGCTACCAAAGACCAACAACAACGGGACAAAAGCTGCTCATCCGCGCCCCGTACACCCCGTTGCAGGCTAACATTTCCTTACCTCCCACTCTCTCTCTCTCTCTGTGTCGTTGGTTCCTTCTTTAACTTGTAGCTCCAGCCTCCCCTCTACGACTAACTACTACGTAACAGCAATCAAATCAAAAAGGGAAATAATACTCACCAATTATGCTCAACATTTAATAACTCAATTAATCAAAATCTGATTCAATAATAAAACAAAAATAAAAATAATTAAAATCATTAACACTTTATACTAAACAAATCTCCATTAATCTCCCCTTTGTATTTCTCTCTCATCATTTATCCAAATACCACCAAAATCGATCCTTTCGAACTTCGGGTGGGTCGAATCGAATCCAGTCGAATCTCCAACCAGATTAGATAACCTCGTCTTCCAGGTCTTGAATCTCGTTATCCGGAGCAAGATTCCGGGTTCGGATCTTTCTAATTAGGGTCTAGTTGCTGCTTTCAATGGCTCAACCGACGGGAAGAGGCAGGGTCGTCGGAGACTACTTGGTGGGTCGGCAAATCGGGTCGGGTTCGTTCTCGGTGGTGTGGCACGCTTGGCACCGCGTCCATGGAACCGAAGTGGCGATAAAGGAGATCGTCACGGGTCGACTCAACAAGAAGTTGCAGGAGAGTCTCATGTCGGAGATTTTTATCTTGAAGAGAATCAACCATCCTAATATTATTCGATTACACGATATTATTGAGGTTGGTCATTTTATAAATTTAATAAGTTTCGATTTTTATTTTTATTTTTCGGTCAAAAATTTTGATTTTTATTTATTTATTTTTAAAAATGTTTGTGGTCTATGTGGATTTGTATTGACATCAATACACTTGTTCTGATTTGAAATTCGAGTACATGAAGACATGTTTAAAATGTGAGCTGATAAAATTGTTGTCAATGTATATTTAGTTTGTTAAAAGGAGGTTTTGTTTGTTGTGTTTTAGGTACCTGGGAAGTTACATATTGTATTGGAGTATTGTAGAGGAGGTGATCTTTCAATGTATATACAACGCCACGGATGTGTCCAAGAAGAAACCGCTAAGCATTTCTTGCAGCAGCTGGGTATGTAGTGGGATTGTTTTAGTTGTTTGTTTGGTTTTTTTATGTTGTTGTATTTTTTGGTGACTTAGTCATGTAGTGATGTTTGAGAAATGGTGTGTTTTCACAGCGGCTGGCTTGCAAGTTCTTCGTGATAATAATCTTATACATCGAGACTTGAAACCTCAGGTTTGGTTGAAATTGTAATCTGTTCAATTCAGAAGTAGATTTGTATGCATGATTGTGGTATTGTTGAGTAGAGTATTATTGTTTGACATGATTGTAGAAAGCTAAGAAATTGCTGAGTAAGTAGGTAGTTTGGACTTTGGAGATGACATAGGATAATGTGTGATGTAAATTGATATTGTCTGTGTTGAGATTCCTTTTTTACATGAAACATTTACTTATAATGTGGTTCTTTTTATTGCAGAATCTTCTTCTTTCCACTGATGATAACAATGCTGTTTTGAAGATTGCAGATTTTGGATTTGCGAGGTATATTATTAACTTCATCATTATTACGTGTTCTCTGTGTCTCTCTCATGTCCAGACCCATATGACCAAGACATATTTGGAGCTACATTTGTTTCTTTCTGAACATTAGTATAAATTAATCTTCAAATGTGTGGTAATATTATGCGGTGACAGGCAAGTAAGAAGTAACATTGGTGGTGCAGAAAGGCTTCTTGGCTTTAATTGCCTCTCTAATTGCTTTTATTAATTTATTAGTGTGTACTTACTAGTTTTATGGGGCAAGAGAATAACTTTTATAGGTTTTGTAGAACACATACCAGTTCTAATGGTATGCGTTGTGGCCAGAAAGCTTTGAAAGTCCAATATAACATTTGTATTTTTGATCTGTCAGATCTCTGCAACCTAGAGGCCTTGCAGAAACCTTGTGTGGTTCACCTCTTTACATGGCTCCCGAGATAATGCAACTTCAGAAATATGATGCAAAGGTGACATTTGTTCATTTCATATGACAATTGTTCACAAATATCTGTTAATTGCTTCCTACTAACCCTGAAATGAATACGCAGGCAGATCTCTGGAGTGTTGGTGCAATTTTATTTCAGCTTGTGACTGGGAGAACCCCGTTTACTGGAAACAATCAAATACAGGTTTGAATGACTTATCCCTCTTCTACACACACCTGAAGTTATCCCGTAGAGTTCTTTGGATTTGGTACTTTAAATTATGTGCTTGTAGGATTACTAGTACTCCAGCCAAACAGGTGATGATTTCCATTCCCTTCTTTGTTCTTTGTGATGCTGATGCACAGTTGCTCCAGAACATTATGAAATCAACTGAATTGCGTTTCCCTTTGGGTGCGAAAGTTTTAAGTGCTGACTGCAAAGACTTATGCCAGAAATTGTTGCGACGTAATCCAGGTATGCAAACTTGTGTAGCTTTTTCAAACTTAATGTCTAAAGTGCAGTGTTTTGAGAACTGTAGAAGTTTGGGAAAAGACCATATGTGGTGGCTGTCTGTACAGATATGATGTTATACTGGACTGAAAACTAAACTGATTGTCATTAGATGCTAAATGTTCATTGTATGTGTTCTCTATGCAATCAAATGGCTTGTCGGTAGTACTTTGCTGTTCTTAAAATTTGAGGTGGTGTAAGTGGAACTTATTCAAAGTTTCAAATTTCTGATGCGTGAAATAATTCAAAATTGGACTGAAGAGTTGATTAATGGGACAAATGGAAATAAGAGATGTCAGGGGTAAGTGGGGGTGGGGGTGGGTTCCCTCATCCTCATTCCTCTACCCTTCCCTCATCCCCACCCTAATCCCTATTTAGGGGAAATGGGGATGGGATCCTCTCATCCCCCATTTTGCCCGTATTTCCCCTTTTTTCATTTCTTATTTCACCCCATTTGACCCAAAATTAATATATATATATATATTAACAATATAATTAGAAATATAATTCACAAAATAATTTCATAGTATTTCAACATACTAAATCCACAACATTGTATTACAATAACAATCCTCTTACATAAGTCACAATACATGGCAAAAGTTCAAATAATATAAAACTATTACATATAATATTCATAAATGTGGGAAATAGAAAAATTATTAAAGTAAATTTAATTACTAAATATAATTATTTTTATAGTTTTATATTCTAAATGGAGGAAATAAGGGAAATGGGGATGGGGATTCCCTGTTTGGATTTGGGGATGGATTTCCATCCCCAAAATCTCTCCCCAAATGGAGATGGGGATTTGGGGCCCTGTTGAACTTTGTTATTCCCAAACTTGAACTTTGTTTGAACTGCATAGATGCCTGTAATCTTAAAGTAGGATTGTCTCTATTTAAGTAGTTGTGCTGATAAACTTGCCTTGATGTTTAAGATGTGCATAATTTTGATCATCTGCATGTGATTAATTTGACAAGATTTGATGAAATGCACTCCATTACTTACAGAGACCATTCTTGGGATGCTGATGCTAACTTTTGCTGCTTCCACATCATTTAGATTCATAATTATTCCTGTTAAGTAGACTTCTGATGCTAAGATAAATACTGACCAATTTGCTCAAGATAAGAGAAACAGAATGTTATTTTTGCTGCTTCCACATCGTTTAGATTCATAATTATTCCTGTTAAGTAGGCTTCTGAACTGACAAATTTACTCAAAATAAGAGAAACACAATGTTACAGCTGTCATACAAAATCTGTGCAAATCAGAACTTCTTGATCTTTTTTAATTATTATCCAGAAGTTGACCCCTAATTACCGAATCTTCGTTTTATCCTGGTATTTCCAGTGGAACGATTAACATTTGAAGAGTTCTTTAACCATCCATTCCTTTCTCAGAGGCAATCAGATAACATGTTCAGGTGATTGAGACAAGCTGTTCAGACTTTATGATAATGATATTGCTTTTTGGTTATTAATATAATATAGTTTCCTGGGGCATGCAGGAGTAGGAGGCATTCAGCACCAACTGATGGTTTTCCTATGTTTGAAAGTAACTCTGGGAGGGACACAGAGGAAAGTTCTCAGGACGATTGTCTACCTTTCTTTCTGGATGATGATTCTAGTGGTCCTGAGGGGAGCCCTTCCTTTTCGAAAAGGAGATCCTCAATAAAGTCTACTTATGGATTCTCTATTGATGCAAAAGTTGATGGAAGGGAACCAACATCAAATGCTTTAAACAGCATGGATCTTACTTCAAGACATGGTAATACTACCAGACGCAAATCAGAAAGTACTAGTTTTAGGCATGACAGCCACAAATTATCAGATGAAAATCTAAATGAACCTCCGAAATTGATGGACCAAAGATTGGCAACCACCAGGTCAAGAGGTATGAAGATTCTTTTTATGCTCTGCTTTCTTTTTACTTTTCAGTAATGTATTATTAAGATCAAATATACTGCAGAAACATCAGTTTTAATGGTTTTATCTTCATGGATTTCACAGTTGGGGATTCACTGGACTTAATTGATCAAGATTATGTTCTTATCTCTGTGCCACCTATGGATATGTCGTCTTCTTCGGCAAGTATTTCCAAGCCAAATCCTATCCCAAACAAATCAGAAAGTCCACTGCGAACATCTGTTGCTGACAATACCACATCAAGTGCCCCCATGCCAATCATCGGTGCCTCAAAAAGTAATTTCTGTTGCATTGGAAGCTTAGACAGTCAGAACTCTGCACCTGGTACTTCTCTAGGATCAATGGATGCGGGAGATGCTTTGGAACAGCCTTCAACTCACTGCATGACAAGGTTAAAGTCATTGCAGCAGTGTGCATCTGCCATCACAGAGTTAGTACACGAAAAGGTGTGTCATGGCATGCCCATTTATACAACCTGACAAGTTTTTCTAACCTGTTAAATGGTTTGATAATTTGGACGTGCATCATGTAGAGTACAAGGGAACAAATTGCTACTAGTTTGTTTATGGTGGAAGATGATGACATCCGCCTCAGTATCACTAGATTTGCAATGACTTGTCTTATTTGGACATTTATGGGATTGCTTTGAAACCAATTCCTTGTCGTCCATTTGCAAGAGCATAGCATCATCTATTCAAAGGCAGTTTTGTAATGAGGTCATGCTGGTGGTGGGATGACAAAAACTTCCCATCGTGGAGCATTGCTCATTTGCTTATACTGGATTAAGATTAAGTGATCTTTGGTGCAGCTCCTTCATTTTTGGGTCAGGGAAACCTTATTTGTTTCGTATAAAGGAGGAATGTTTAACTTGGTGGGACTTCATACTAAAGTAATTGTTTCGGTTTGCATGAGCACTAAATGTTGCTAGTCTCAATTGTCGTGGTCTTTATAAGTATTATGAATTATAAGTTTTAGTGATGTCAGTCATATTGCTCAATTTTCTAGTTCTAATGTAGACACTGTTATCTGAAATAGACTGAGGCTGGTAGGCATCTAGAAGCATTCTCGATTCAGCTTGTGATTCTTGCAATCTGGAAGCAAGCGTTGCATATTTGCCATACACAGGCTGCCTCAGCTATGGATGGAAGTCCAAGCCCAGAGACTACCAGATTGAGGAGAATCTCTGGCAATAAGCATGGTACTCCTGATACAGAAGAGTGTTCTGATTTTAATGCTCAGAGGCCAGAGGAATTGGCCTCTCAAATTGAGAGGGAATTTCTCCGGGAAGTTGAGTATGCTGAAGAACTTGCAAAGGTTATTGAGCCTGGTATGGCCTTGGTAATTTAATTAAAATTATTTTTTTTTCCTTTTGCTTGGGCATGGGAGTGATTGTAGCCTGTAAGTTTAAATTATCCAAGGTTTTCTGCTAAGTTTGAAAACAGTGCTTGACAACTCTTAACACTATAATGACTCTTCGAATAATTATTTGTATATTTTATGGGGTCTCATGAAGCCTAAAGCATCATGATCATAAGAATAGCATAAACATCTAATGCTATAAAAACATTTTAATCAGTAGAAAGGTGGCCGTGTGTAGACATTATTATATAATGCTATATTTTCATTATATTGCAGGAAGTACAGAGATGCCTGATGCGATGGAGACGATATTTCAAGCTGCTCTTGCTCTTGGCAGACATGGGGGAGTGAGTACTTTTTCTTTTCACTCTTCGTTCATTTGGTCATTAAATTCTATTCTTGGGGTTCCAGAAGTAAAAAAAGTTGGCGCCACATAGATGTTATATGAAATAAACTGGAAATTGTCGCGACTTGGCAGGTTGATGAGCTTATGGGCAATATGGGGAGTGCAGCTTCCCTGTATTCAAAAGCAGTGCGATTACTAGTCTTCCTTCTATTGGAAGCACCATCTCTCATTCTGAACCCACCATTTTCGCTCACAAACTCAGACCGATATAGGCTCCGAACTTACATTGATATCCTTAATAACCGGCAAGGTCATTCGAGGTCTCAGAGGATGGCTCTTCTCAAGTGTCAAGATCAAGCATGACTTTTGAGAGTTTTATGCCTTCTAATGATGAGTTACCTATTTTACAATGTAAAAATATTTCTTTGTACAGCTCTATTCTTTTCAGTGGGGATTGGGATGTTATTGGTTTCAACCTGTATTAAACGTTGATAATGTAATATTCTTATTTCTGTGATTTCAGGAATTGATTATTTATAAATATTTGTTCTCCCATTCTGCTGCCTGATACCTTACATCCCACAAATAGATTATCCACTGCAAATGTTTTCACTACATTAGAATCTTTTCCTGAACTTGTTCTTTTGGATTTTTATACCTATTTCAATAATTGAAAAGTAATAACTCCTACCATGAGGCAAAAATTTATCTATATAATCTTTAAAAAATATTTATTGAAAGTATAATCTTTAAAAAATATAATATTAACAAATTCTACCTTATCATACGTCGCCTCAGCGAGTCCCACACGTCTCTATTATCTCCTCAACCAAGACGCAGAAAAATTAGACTTTGACCAGCAGCGCCGACCTTTCTATTTATGTAAAATAAATAAATATCTGCCGCCACCAAAATTGTTATATATGACAAAATTATTCGGCCAAATAAGGCCAGTCTATTTATACTAATAATTCATGTGACCATTTGGTGAAGACTCATTGTCAAAACAGTTAACTTATAAATTAAATCAGCTTGTGCATCTAAACTATTAATTAAGTTCAAACACTTGTCTTAAAATCATATCATGCACCAATCAAAGTCCTGAACAAAAATAACCATGAAACAGAAAACCGTAACATTTCCATACAACATGCCTCGTCTAGTCACAGTTTTGATCCTCCTGTTCTTGTCTTTTGAGACTTCGACGAGTTCCCAGAACTTGTTGAGAAGAGAATCTTATCTGTCTGTTGAAGACAGTTCACGCGTGTTGACTTCCCCAGACAAGACATTCACTTGTGGCTTCTACAGTCTTGATGGCGAAAATGCATACTGGTTCTCCATCTGGTACACCAACTCCAGAGACAGGACTGTTGTCTGGATGGCCAACCGTGACAGGCCTGTCAATGGTCAGGGCTCCAGACTCTCTCTACGTGGAAATGGTGCAATGGTTTTGACTGACGTTGATGGGACTATCATTTGGATGACCAACACCACCTCTACCAAGGCTGATAGAGCTGAGCTTTTGGACTCTGGAAACCTTATTTTGAAGGACATGCAAGGTAAGATTTTGTGGCAAAGCTTTGATTTTCCGACTGATACACTGCTTCCTAGTCAATATATTTCAAAGGGTGTCAAGCTGGTTTCTAGTCTAGGAAGTGGGAATTTTGGTTCTGGGTATTTTAGTTTCTATTTTGATAATGATAATGTCATGAGGTTGATGTATGATGGCCCTGATACTTCAAGTGTGTATTGGCCGAATCCTGATTTTAGTGTGTTTCAAAATGAAAGAACATCGTACAACAATAGTCGAATTGCTGTGTTAGATGATGAGGGCAGGTTTTTATCTAGTGATAGATTGCAATTCAGTGCTACTGACACGGGGTTTGGGATTAAAAGAAGGTTGACTATGGATTATGACGGGAATCTAAGGCTTTATAGCTTGAATAACGATAGGGGTTCATGGATGATTTCGTGGGAAGCTCTTAGGCAGCAGTGTAACGTGCATGGGATATGTGGTAGAAATGGGATTTGTGTTTATACACCAGAGCCAAAGTGTTCTTGCCCTCCCTGGTATGAGGTTTCGGAACGTGGTAATTGGAACAAAGGCTGCAAGCCTAAGTTCAATAGAACTTGTTCCAATGCTCAGCAGGTGAAATTCATCAAGGTTTCACATGTCGATTTCTATGGCTATGATCTTAATTTCAGTACGTCTATATCAATGGACTCTTGTATGAAATTATGCTTGGATGATTGCCGGTGTGAAGCATTTAGTTATAGGCTAACGGGGCAGGGGCTTTGTTTCACGAAAAATGTGCTTTTCAATGGCTTACAGACTCCAAGCTTTCCGGGTGACATATATGTAAAATTGCCAGTGGATGTGGAGGCATCAGAACCTGCTAGTCTCGTTGGCACCAATCTTGTGTGCCCCACTAGTGCCTCTAAAATTGTGATAGGATCTTCATCTATGCATGACACTACTGTTAAGAGAGTAAGATGGGCTTACCTCTATGGCTTTGCAATTGCTATTGGTGCAATTGAAGTTATCTTATTTGTATTTGGATGGTGGTACCTCTTCAGAAGACATGACGTGCCATCCTTTTTGGAAGATGGATATTGTGCAATATCAAGTCAGTTCAGGAGATTCAGCTATGTTGAACTCAAAAAGGCAACAAATAATTTCAGAGAAGAGGTTGGTAGAGGAGCATCCGGGGCTGTCTATAAGGGTGTTTTGGATGATGATAGGGCGGTGGCTGTGAAGAGACTAGGAGATTTTTATCAAGGAGAAGAAGTGTTTTGGGCAGAAGTCAGTACAATCGGAAATATCTATCACATGAACCTAGTGAGAATGCGGGGATTCTGTTCGGAAAATAAACACAGACTCTTAGTCTATGAGTATGTGAAGAATAGATCACTGGACAAGCACCTATTCTCATCAGATTTTCTTGGCTGGAAAGAGAGGTTTAAAGTTGCCTTGGGAACTGCAAAAGGTTTAGCCTATCTTCACGATGAGTGTCTAGAATGGGTTATACACTGTGATGTGAAGCCTGAAAATATACTTCTGGACAGTGACTTCGAACCCAAGATTGCAGATTTTGACCTCGCCAAGTTGTCACAAAGGGACAGTAAAAGTTCTGAATTCTCACGGATTCGAGGAACAAAAGGCTACATGGCTCCAGAATGGGCTTTGAATCTTCCTATCACTGCCAAAGTTGACGTTTACAGTTATGGGGTTGTGATTCTTGAGATGGTGAAAGGAATTCGACTTTCAAGTTGGGTAGTAGAGGATGGTGATGAAGAGGAAACGGAGCTGAAAAGATTCGTTAGGATAGTGAAAAGGAAAGTTGAATGCAAAGATGACTCATGGATGGAGGGCGCTGTGGATCCAAGAATAAACGGGAAGTTTAGCAGGAACCAGGCTGCAGCATTGGTTAGAATTGGTATATCCTGTGTGGAGGAAGATCGAAGCAAGAGACCAACAATGGATTCAGTAGTTTAAACTCTGTTAGAATGTGAAGCTGAATCTGAAGTTGAAGATCCAGATAAACACTAACGCATTTCAGCTGCAAATCTCTTTTCTTGCTTAGCCACACTGTATTCTTATGTTTCTATGGAGAGGGTAGTTTTTATTTCATATGATCAACTTATGGTATTTGCAAATATAGGATGTCAAGCATGTACTAGAATGCTTAGGATGCATGTGGCCTCAATAAAATGTCCAAAAGAAAAATTAATATTTGCAGAAATCTATCGCTCAATCTTTTAGGGAAATCTACTTGCTTGTAACTTCAGTATATTTTTATTTATTTATTTTTTAACTTGGGGGAGTAAGAATTCAAACTTGAGATCTCAACTTTGTTGAGAGACGTGATTACCAACTAAGTTATGTCTGCCATCACATAACTTGAATGTATTTGGTAGACAAGAAATATGGGAGCAAAGATTAAACTATTCAAATAGAGCTAATTCAGATCAACGTAGAAAAAGAAAATAACCATTTAAAATAGGAATCACCTTCGCCAACTCAACCGTCACATATAAAAATGAAAAATGATTAATAACATATCTTGCAATTTAATATATATATACAGTATTTATGTCATCTTGCGATATGTCAGACTATTTGTTATCCTAAAAAATGTAGATATATAATGGAATATATACAAGACGGACAGATAGAAATCAACAAAAATTAGCTGCTGATCAATCTTGTATAAGCATAAACTCTGGTTCACACCACTGTTGGTTAATAGTGATTTATCAAAAGTTCAGGTTATGAAGTCAACCTACATATGTATATATATATAGAGCCATTAAAACGAAATACAGACATATGGTTGACAGTTTGACAATAATAGTATTGAAGACCAGGTTCTGGGTAGGTTATAACTGGTTTGTCAAAGATTAGATTTACGAAATCCATCATCTTAAACTGCAATAAAAATATAAAGTTGCCCTTGTATATAGATATAGGCTACCGAGAAGATGGTTGAATATCCTTTCCCTTTCATGTTTTTCAGAAGTTTAGTCGGTAAAGCCGGCACTTGTGATGCTAATTCGTTAAATGTCAAAGGTAATTGCAAGAAATACTGGGTAACAGTGAAAATGAAGTTATTTAGTAGTTTAAATGAACTCTTTGGATTTGGTCATGAAAAGCAAATTGTTTTTTGGAATATAAAAATAAAATCTTATACTCTATATATTTACTGAGGCAAGCAATTTCATATTCCATACCAAACCTGAGCACTGTTAGCCAAGTCTAAATCTTTTCTGAAGCCTGCAATGGGATCTCTTGACTTGTTCATTCTCCTGATATATGCATCAACAATGGCTCAGGTACAAGCAGAGTCGAAGGGGTTGCTAAGATTAAGCCTTGGAAACTTCTTTGCTGTTGAAAAAGAGAGTGACTTCTTGGTGTCACCAAATGGGACATTTTCTTCTGGATTTTACAAGGTGGGCATGAATGCATATTGTTATTCAATCTGGTTCACTAATTCTGTCAACAAAACCGTTGTTTGGATGGCCAACAGAGACAAGCCAGTTAATGGAAAGCGATCCAGACTAACCCTCAACAGAAACGGAAACCTGGTCCTGACTGATGAAGACAGTTCAGTGGTATGGTCAACTGACACATTCACAGTTGCAGATGTGGAAGCTCAGCTTCTTGAAACAGGCAATCTCGTTTTGGTCGACAAAGCAAAAAGGATCATCTGGGGAAGTTTTGATTCCCCCACTGACACACTCCTACCATTTCAGCCACTCACCAAGGACACATCCTTGGTCTCTAAGAGAAACCAACATACACACTTATCAGGACACTATCAGTGGAGATTTGATGATAATAATGTTCTAAATCTCATCTATGATGGTCCTCTAGTATCAAGTGTCTACTGGCCGGATACAAACACTCCCATGTTTGAAAACGGCAGAACGCCTTACAACAGTACCAGAGTAGCAGTTCTAAATGCGAGAGGAACTTTCCAATCAAGTGACAATTTCAGATTCAATGCATCTGATTCCGGAGTTGGTCCCAAGAGGCGCTTAACATTAGATTATGATGGGATGTTGAGATTGTATAGCCTCGATGAGTCAACAAGGCTATGGAAAATCTCATGGATGCCTGCTGGCCTAGACAATTGCTTAGTGCATGGGTTGTGTGGTGTGAATGGTGTATGCATTTACAATCCGCAACCTACTTGCACTTGCCCTTATGGTTTCGAGATCAATGATCCTTTGGACTGGTCCAAGGGGTGCTCTCCTTCATTTAATCTGACTTGTGATCCGAATGAATCTGACTTTCTGGAGCTCCAGAACACTGACTACTATGGATATGACTTGGGCATCTGGAAAAGTGGCATTTCCTTGAAGGACTGCAAGAATCGATGCCTAAATGATTGCAGATGCAGGGGGTTTACCTATATAACAGACGGTGAAGGACTATGTTTTCCAAAAGGCATTCTCCTGAATGGTTATAGAATGCCAAGTAAAAGCTCCATTATGCATATAAGGATTCCCAAAGGAATGATAAACTCTTCGGCAGAACTGGTGAAGTTATGGACATATGACTTGAACTGTTCTTCCGAGGAAATTGTTCTAGAAGATGAGAGCAGTAAGGGAGAAAAAACCAGTAAGAACGGTTACATGAAATACTTAATAGCATTTGTGGGTTCCTTTGCAGTCCTTGAAATAGTATTGATTGGTTTAGGATGGTGGTTTTTCTTCAGAAAACATGTTAATGAGGAACTGATTAATATGGGTTACACTGTGTTAGCTATGGGATTCAAACGTTTTACTTATGCAGAGCTGAAGCAGGCAACGAGGAACTTCAACAAAGAGATAGGAAAAGGGGGCTTTGGAACGGTCTACAGAGGGATTCTTGATGATAAAAGAATTGTAGCTGTGAAGAGACTAGAAGGCATTTTGCAAGGAGATGCAGAATTCTGGGCAGAAGTGAGCATCATAGGGAGGATCAATCACAGGAATTTGGTGAAATTGTGGGGTTTCTGTGCTGAGAACGAGCATAAATTGTTGGTTTACGAGTATGTAGAGAATGGTTCATTGGATAAAACCTTGTTCAACAGTTCAGCCAGCACATTGGGATGGGGTCAGCGATATAATATTGCAGTAGGGACAGCAAAGGGTTTGTCATATCTCCATGAGGAGTGTCTGGAGTGGGTACTCCAATGTGATGTGAAGCCTCAAAATATACTCTTGGATGATCATCTTGAACCTAAGGTGGCTGATTTTGGTATGTCAAAGCTATTCGAAGGCAGACATGACACAATGTGCTCCAGGGTACGGGGCACAAGAGGATACTTGGCTCCAGAATGGATGATGAACCTGAGAATCAATGCAAAAGCTGATGTCTATAGTTATGGGGTTGTTCTGTTAGAACTATTGACAGGAAGGAGCTCCTCAGGTTTTCAGTCGGCTAACCTTCCTTATAATGAGTGCAATCATTTCGTACACTGGGCTGTTAAAAACATGAGTACGAAGGGCTAAAGCAAATACTCGATCCTAGAATAAGCCACGAATTCAACAAAGAGAAGCTCGATAGAATGTTGAAGGTTGCTCTGCTGTGTGTGGCAGATGATCGTGATGCAAGGCCTCAGATGAGCAAGGTTGTCGAGCTTCTATCCGGATATGATGAGTCAACACCATCAAGCCCGGATCATGAGACAATCATGGTTTTATTATAGAGAAGTTCATGCGTTTACATTCAAGGTCTTTTTCCTCTTTGTACAAAATTAATGTAATCAGTAAAAATAATTATTGCCTGTTAAAAGTTCCGGATTGATCATAATACTCTCATCAAATCTAAGTCAAAAAACATCATGTCTTGTTTGTCCCTCATTGAGAATATAATTCAAGAAGACAATAAAATTAACTGTAAATTGGAACTGATGCTAGTTATCAAACTATCTACAATTTTCAAGTAGCAGAAATCTATGAATCTGCATACGATTCTCCAGGTCATTTCTCCAATTCTTCGTTCAAACTTTGCCTACTATTTCAAATAATGACTGCTGATGTCACTACAGAGACTCCAAATTCTAACAGCTTCTCAAAAAAAAAAAAAAAATTCTAACAGCCAAGTTTGAAACTGCGACAAATCTCAGTCTTTCTTTATGTTCAATCACTAAAATGACATCATCAACTAGCTGACACAAAATGACATCATCAACTAGCTGTAAAATAATACTAATGTTAATGCGTTATTCAATTATACTTTTAGCCTCTAAACACGTTATGTGCCATCAGCACATATGTCAACAAAACTCTGAAGATGTCAACATGTAAGAATGTCCACCGCACGTGCGAGGACCACGTAACATCACTGAGGACTGAATACACAACTAGTGGCAGTGTTGTATTTGTACACCCAAACTGCCTCTTTCAACAGCCAAGAGGTCCCCAAAAAAAAAATAAAAAAGGAAACAAAACAATAATTAATAAAGGAGAAGAGTCTGACGTAAATAGTTCGTTTTAGGGTCTCTGCGTCCTGTCTCCGCCTCCAAAAAAATCATTTTCAAGAGCTCTGCTTTGACTCCACTTTCTCTCTAACCAAACAAAGGTAGATGCTGGATCGTTTTCTCTGCATCGTTTCCTCTTATTTTCACAGTGCATGTTTCTGATTAGTTGAGTTTGAAAGTTCTGTTTTTGAATATTGTATAAGGTATATAATGAAGAATCTTTAGTGGGTACGTGATTTTGATCAGTTCTCTGCTACATTTGCTAGATTTTTCACTTTTGGGTTTCTAGATTTTTGTTTCTTTTAGAGAAAAATCGTGTCTTTAATTTGGTGACATCTCTAGTTGAATATGGCTGGTTGTGGTTCGAGTCTGGGGTTGTCTAATGTTGTGAATGTGAGAAATGAAGTGGTTTTGGGGAAGTTGTGGGGTCAGAGCTTGATGTTTAATACTGGTGGATTCAGAAACTCGGTAAAGGAGGCAGCTCTTCCGCTTTTGAGTGGAGGTTATAGTTGTAGACATGTCTCTCTGCGGACAAAACAGAGGCTTGTTGTCATAAGTAACATGTCGCATTCGCCAGCTGAGCCGCGGCCTGGTGGGGTGGTGACCACCGTGGTAAAAGAGGGAAATGATGATATTGTTAGTAAGGATGTTAAAGTTTTGGATGCTAATAAGGAACTGAAAATTGATTGTGATGGTAATGGTGGGGATATGTTTGATGGTAGTGGTGGAAATGGGAAGTATGGAGGTGGTGGAGGTGGTGGTGGTGGTGGTGGTGATGACAATGAGGAGAATGATTACGAAGAGGAGGAGTTTGGACCGCTTATCAAATTTGATGAGGTAATGAAAGAGGTGGAGGCTCGAGGGGCTAAGCTTCCGTTGGATATGTTAGAGGCTGCCAAGAATGTGGGGATTCGCAAAGTGCTTCTACTTAGATATTTGGACTTGCAGGTACTGTCAGATTAGTTGTTGGTATTTTGTAAGTATGCCAATTTACTGCTGTTGTGATTGGTGGTTTTAATGCTCACATTTCAGGGGTCGAGTTGGCCTTTGGGTTTTTTAATTAGGTCATGGGCTATGCTTCGAAACCGAATGTTGGCTGATCCATCTTTTCTTTTCAAGATTGGGACTGAGGTTTGTCGACCTTCTCCCTTTTTTTTTTTTTTTTTGAAATGTTGTTGACCATCTCTTTGTTACTCACTTTTATGCAAATACTGTTTGCATTATATTCTAGAACTACTTTAGTGATGAATATGTGAACATATATGGATGATCAACCCATGTTGTGATGTGATTAATTGCTATTAACTGTTGAGAGAAGATAATAAGTCAAAAGAAGAAAAGAATTAAATATGTTACTCATAGTTCAGTCTGGTTTTCTTAATTGATCAGAAATGTCTTAAGTTGGTTCTGGCATGATAAATCGATGGACATGAGGCATATATTAAATTAGATTACTTAAAACTATAAATTGAGTTGAGAAGCTTGTACAAGCTAGTTCTTCTGCAATTTGAAGGTTGCATTATTGACTTTGGGTGATGAATTTGAAGGCTTGCTAAAATTGTGACCAATTTCCTGTATTGTTCATATGTTTCCAGAGTCGGGGGCACTTTCAATGCTTTAATTGCCAACTTTGCTAGAAATATAACATTATTGACTTTGGGTGATGTAGATTGTCATTGATTCTTGTTGTGCTACATTTGCTGAAGTGCAAAAGAGGGGTAAAGACTTCTGGGCAGAATTTGAGTTGTATGTGGCAGATCTTTTGGTAGGGACGGTGGTCAACGTTGCGTTGGTTGGTATGTTAGCACCTTATGTGCGTATTGGGCAACCATCCCTTTCTAAAGGATTCATTGGACGCATGCAACGTGCATATGGAGCACTCCCCAGCAGGTTGACAGTTCATACCAGCATTGACTTCAGTTTTTCTTTCCTTGTCGACGAAATGTGAATCAACATGTTTCTTAGTAGTTGTGTTGCGATGCAATCTACTGCTTTGTTATCTGATGAATAATATTCTAAGCCTCCAAAGTCATTATTTTGTGCAGTGTATTTGAAGCTGAAAGACCAGGGTGCAGATTTTCTGTGAATCAGAGAATTGCTACATACTTTTATAAGGTAAGATTTATATGTATGTTATCTGTGTTGTAGTAAATATATTGGTGGATTGTTTTGTTGGTTTTCACATTCTGTGTTCAGGGTATTCTCTATGGAACGGTTGGGTTTGGATGCGGTATTATAGGCCAAGGCATTGCAAATTTAATCATGACTGCCAAGAGGTATGCCTGTTAATTGTTCAAGAATCTTTGTGCAACTTAAGAAGCTTTATTCTGTTCTGATGTTTGCCTTCAAGAGTTTCTTTGAGTGTCCTAACTAGACCCATTCATGAGACGCTAATATTAATTAAAGAAAGCAACAATATATTGTTGTTCTATTGATACATATCAAGTTCTTTTAAAGACAAGCACAAATTAACTAGTTGACTATTTGCCATCAAACATGAAAAATGGATGGTAAATATGCTTCTTCTTTTTGGGTGAAAATGATGTTAAGTTGTGCTATCCTGTATCCCCCTACAACATGATGTCTCTGCAGTTGTTCATATTGATATAGTTAAGTGATTAACGTTTCAATCAGCCTCCAATTTGGTTTTCAATCATGCTTTACTGAAATTTTGAACAGTTGGAAATCACTTTCTTGACAGTTACTTTGAGATGATTACTTCTATGATAGGTTTTTTGCTCTTCTTCATATGTAACACTGTCTGGTTTTATTTTATATATTAAAGGATTCAGCACTCCATTTTTTGCTGTCATAAAGTGTAATATTATTGTTAAATATACATTTCTTGTTTTCTTTAAGTGCATCGTTCCTCACTGTATTTTTCTATCCCAGGAGCATAAAGAAATCTGAAGAGGACATACCTGTGCCACCTCTTTTGAAGAGTGCAGCTCTATGGGGTATGCCTTGCTTCTCTATTTAAGATTCCTTTATTGTTGCCAACTCATTTCTGTTCTATTGTCTTGATTAAGTTTCAAACTCTATGAGCTGGTGGTGAAATTACAATTCTCATCATATCTTCATAATTTGATTGTTTATCAGTTGTTAGTATCTGCAGCATTTTGTCTAAATGGCATTTGGAATATTTCACTTGACATTCTAACAGTGGATTTATTGATTTCTTTAGCTTTTTTTTTTTTTAATTGTTTTTCATCTTTCAGAGCAACATGGTTCTGTAATAGAAATGAAATAGAAAATGCGGTGCAAAGTTTACTTGGACACTAATAGTAATTTGTCTTAGACTCATGCTCCGGCAGAAGTGATGTACACCCTATATATGAAATTGTACTTAATTAGAATAGCATGTACATATTGTTAAAGTACAACGTGTACCGTTTACCTTACTTGTTCTAACGTCTAGATTTCTCATTGGAGTCCAAGTCTTTCCCCATTCAGCCCCTCTCATATGATCAATGGCAATCTTCTCAGCTGAATTCGCCTGTTATATAGGCCTAAAACGTTCTTAGCATCATTGGATTGATACTTGCACATCATCTCACTAGTCGCTTCACGTAATCTGATTTCTTATCTCTTGAAAATTTGCAGGTGTATTTCTGGCAGTATCTTCCAATACACGCTATCAAATTATTAATGGACTGGAACGAGTGGTAGAAGCGTCACCGTTAGCAAAGCAAGTTCCACCAGTCGCATATGCTTTCACAGTCGGGGTGCGATTTGCCAACAATGTTTATGGTGGGATGCAATTTGTAGACTGGGCTAGATGGAGTGGTGTGCAATAACCTTGTAATGCTTACATCATATTCTACAAGAAATGGTTTCTTATTTATAACCATTTAAATTTTCATTGTGGTAGACTTGTTAGTATTGCCTGTTAGATTTTACAAGCACAAGAAGCGGCAGAGCTGTTGCTGCAATTGTAACATTTTATTCAAGTTTTGTTTTTTTAAGGAAAACGTTCAGCTTACTAATGTTAAAATTCGTAGAAACTTTGTGCCGAAAAATTAAAAAATATATATGTACATAAATCTCTTCTAAAAAATTTACATTAAAGATTCATAAAATGCATATACCAAACAAGTCTATATTTCCACTCTGGAACGGAATGTAAATTTCGATTTTGTTGATACTTGGCTACATATTAGTAGAAATATGAAAAAATTTTCTTAGAGTAATTAATACATTCTCTCAATACCATTTTTTTTTAAGACTCTTGATTTAAAATACTGACATATGTACAAATTACAACTTTCTGATGTAAAATGTATCTTCAGAGAGTGTAATTGTGATGTAGGTTTTATCTTCAAAAAATATAATTTGTATATCTATATTCTATTGAATGGAGTGTATTAGAGTGTATTTAGCACTCTTCTGTGTTCAAAATGAGGATTGCTATACACGCTTTTGAATATAGTATCTTAATGCATTTTTTCATTCAATATATGAAACGTATACGATTTATACTTTTTTATGTAGGTTTTATATTTAGAAAGTGAAATTTATGATAAATCTGATGTTCAAAAAGATACAATTTGTGCATATCTCATATATTAAATAGAGAATGTCAAAATATATTGGAAGTTTATATACAAAAGGACAAATTGTAACCACTCACTCTTTAATAATATTGATTTGTCACAAAACGCTCAAAAGTTTCTTATTTTAGGAGTTATCTGATTTCATTTCTCACATGTTTTCAGTTTAACAGTAATTAAAACATCAAATTATAAGGAAGACAAAATGCAAATCATGAAAGTTTATATATATAAAGGACTTTCTGTCTCTGTCCCTGACAGGTGGCGCTGTTGGCCAGCAGGCTCCATGCATTTGGTAGCATGGGTTCGACACCCAAGTAGCCCAAAAATAAAAAAGTCTTTCTATTATTATACGTGGGTTACCCTCTCACCGTATGAGTTTCTTTTCAAACCGTGTCACAGTATTTTTATCCCAATTATCTCCTGGGTCAGTCCCGATCTTTTTTAAAAAAAAAAGTAACATTCTCTGTCAAGTCCGATAATTGAGAGGACAAAAACTGTTTTTTGCAGACTCCACGCCATTATTAGCTCTTGTTCAAACAGAAAACTGGCCACGTTTGATATAAAGAAAAACTTCCAGAAAATTTGTTTTTTGGAAGCAATTGATTGCTCAAGAGAATTGAAAGCAAGGAGGATAGATGGAGAATGGAATTCAAACAGATTTAGTAGATGAACATTCTGCCTCTTCCCCTAGCGCTTCTAAATGTAAAAAACCAAAAGGAGGATGGAGATCCATCAAGTACATTCTCGGTAAAAATGTGCATTCATTTTCATTGACATGTTTTGTTTTATCATATCATATCTGCATGTATTCGTGGGGACTCGTATAGTTATTGTATGTGATCATTCAGGGAACGAGACGTTCGAGAAGCTGGCTTCAATGAGTTTGATAGCCAATATAACGGTGTATTTACGTACCAGATACAACATGAATGGTATACTTTTGGTTAATGTTGTCAGTATTTGGTCCGGTTCTTCCAATCTCACATCAATCCCTGGTGCTTTGATTTCTGATACATACCTGGGCAAGTTCTACACTCTCCTTTTTGGCTCCATTGCCTCTTTCCTGGTAAAACAGCATGTTATTTTTTATTGCTTTGATCTGCTCTATTTTTTTTTTTTTTTAAATATTCGAATCAATGAATTTAACAATGTGGGGTGTCAATTTATAAAAAGGGTATGGGGATCATCACCTTGACGGCAGGTATGGATGAGTTAAGACCCCCACCCTGCAATGGGCAGGCCTATTGTGTGGAGCCAAAAGGTTGGCAGTTGAGCATCCTCTATGCAGGTCTTGCATTGCTAGCTATTGGATCCGGAGGCATTAGACCCTGCAACATTGCCTTTGGTGCTGACCAATTCGACACAACGACACCTAAGGGAAAAGCACAGCTAGAGAGCTTCTTCAATTGGTGGTATTTCTCATTCACTGTGGCTCTTTTGATAGCTCTCACTGCAGTTGTCTACATTCAGACTAATGTCAGCTGGGTTGTCGGCTTCTTCATACCAACGGCCTGCCTTTTCCTGTCCATACTCATTTTTTTGATTGGTTACCACACTTACATTATCAAGCAACCTCAAGGCAGTGTTTTTGTTGATGTAGCAAAAGTGATCACAGCTGCTTGCAGGAAGCATAAAGAGAAAGTTCAAGATGGATTACATTCTGAAGAGTCCCTTTATGATCCTCCTCTGCTAGAATCAGATTCAGTAACTGCAAAGCTTCCTCACACCGACAAATTCACTTGTTTGGACAAGGCTGCATTGATAGCTGACTCAAGCGAATTGGATTGCGAAGGAAAGGCCAAGAACAACTGGAGACTATGCAGTGTTCAACAAGTGGAGCAACTAAAATTGTTGCTTGGAATGGTCCCCGTTTGGACTACAGGAATCGTTTGTTTTCTAGCCATGGACCAGCAGAACACGATTGGGATTCTTCAGGCAATCCAAACGAAGAAAACCATAGGAAAAAATTTCACCGTCCCACCAGCCTGGATGGGTCTAATGGCAATGATCACTCTCTCATTTTGGATCATCATCTACGAACGTATCTGCATACCACTTGCACATAAAATTACTGGCAAAAAACGAAGATTGACCATGACACAACGTATCACTATTGGAATTGTCATGGCAATTGTCACCTTAACATTAGCTGGCATCGTTGAAAGAAGCCGCAGGCTCTCAGCTTTGAAACAAGGCACTTTCGAGTCACCTCTAAGCATTTTAGCCCTCTTGCCACAATTTGCCTTCTCAGGATTGATCGAAGCCTTTGCTGCTGTTGCCCTGATGGAGTTTTTGACCACACAATTGCCTGAAAGCATGAGAACTGTATCTGGGGCCATATTTTTTCTCAGCCTATCAGTTGCTAGCTACTTGAACTCCCTCCTCGTCAATATCATCTACGCTGTAACGGGTAAAAACGGCCAAGCTCCTTGGCTTGGTGGAACTGATCTCAACAAGGACACTCTTGAGTACTTCTACTTTCTTGTTGCAGGAATTGAAGTATTGAACTTGTTGTATTTCACTTTCTTCGCTAGCCGGTATGTGACCGATAATGCTGCCAATGGAATAGAATCTAAAAATAAGGACATGGAAGAATCTGTGTAACATTTCAAAACACACACTTCTCCACAGTCCTCACCATTATGATTGACGAAAGTTTTGGTAATACAAGTTGATCAATGCCTTCTTCATTTCTCAAAATATGTTGTGCTATTTGTATCTCACTAAGACAACATTACGTGAAGACAATGTGTATCAGATTCTCTTCGAATCACCTTCAATACGCCTTAGATAATGGAACTAGAAATTCTACGTCGGTTAATTGTAAGTACATCATCGATTTAATGTGGAACTCTATCTCTTTGTGTTTGTTTTTCGGGTCTTAAATCTTAAGACAAATTGCACAAACCTCCTTGAGGTTTGGCGAAATTACACAAAAATGATAATAATTAGGGACCTCCCTTGAGGTTTCAAAACTGAACACAAACCTCCCTTACTATTAGTCAATCATTAGTTAACCTCTATTAAGTTAAAATTATCAATGGTAAAATGGTCAATACATAACTTATAATTATTTTAATTCAATATATATTTTAATTTAAATAAAAAATTAATTAAAATTAATTTTAAAAAAAATCTTCATGAGAGTCCAGGATGGAGACCAAACTCTAGTCTCTAGTTGGTCTTTAGTACCAAGTCTCCAGCTGGAGACTTTGGATTAGATTCGAACATCTTAGTTCGATGATGAACCCATATGAACAATGATTTGAAACTCAATTGTTCATCTGGGTTCATAATCAAACCCAGATAATGATGGGGTTTAAGAAGAAGAGAAGAAGAAAAGAAGAAGAAAAAAAAAAGAAAAGAGAAAGAGAATAGTGGTTAGCGGGAGAAGAACCTAGCATTTATATTTTAATTTTTTTAATTTTTTTACTTTTTGAATTAAATTAATAAAATATATTATATTAATTTTAAATTTATAAAAGATAAAATGTTAACTTTAAATTTTACTTAAAGGGTATTTTAGTCTTTTTATATCATTGATCGTTAACCATAAAAATTTAACCGTAGTTTACTAACAATAAGGGAGGTTAATGCGAGTTATCCAAACATCATAATTTTTATACAATTTTGTCAAACCTCAGGAAAAGATTTGTATAATTTATAAGACCTTATTTTAAGTTATTATTTAACAAAGAGTCCGTTTATTTTTATCACTTTTCACTTAATGATTTGAATTATACCTATTAAGTGATTTTTATTTATTTTTTACATAGTTAAACCACTTAAAATCACTTAAAGATTATTGGGAAAAAAAAAACCTACAAATTTTTACTTTTAATTAACTGTCAAATCAATTAATAGTTTATTAAATATATCTTTCCAAATCTATCATTCTCAAAATAATATAATTCTAAATTTATCTTGATTTTATATTATGCAGATTTCTTTTAAATATAATTAATGAAATATTGCAATAACTAAAATATATATTTCCTTACAATTTCAATTTTGTTACAATAGTAATTCAATTTAAGAACATTTTATTATTTTTATTTAAATATAAATTTAATTTACTTTACTATAATGATTTATTTATGCATATATCATTTTCAAAAACAAAATTACTTTCCTATAATAATTAATCATATTTAATTATGAATAAAAATATTATTAATATATAAAAATGTTTTAATATTTGTTAAATAATTTATTATAATTGTTTATATTATATTAAATGAAGTTACATAACAACTAATAATAAAATGATATAAATGTCAAATTATTAGTTTTCAGACAATTTTATCTTTAAAACAAAATAAGAACACTATACATTCAGAGATTGAGAAAAAAAAAAAAAACATGTCGTTTAAATTTCAAGTTTTTTTTTTTTCAGTTTTCAGCAGCACTATTTAGTCTTTAGATAAAAAATAATAATTGAAACCTGAAATCTAAATAACATATTTTTTTTTCCTAACCTCTTAATGTGTAGTAATTTTGTTTATTTTTAAAGTTAAAATTATCTAAAAACTAATAATATGACACAAGCAAATTATAATTTAGTTACCCAATTCAAACTCTAATTCAAGCGTACAACTGTTTCGATGTTATTACAATTTAGCCATTTACCATTAACATTCCTCAGTTAAAATTAACTATGTAAAAGTCAAAATTATCTTTTAACGTTACTTTTAATTTTTTAAAATAAATTTTAAAAATTTTAAAATAAGTTAAATATTAAAAAAAATAAACGGATCTCCATGTCCATCTCAAGATGGATGGTGGAGATCAATTTAAAAAAATATAAAAATTAAATAAAATTAAAATTAAATATTAAATATTAACCAAAAATCCAACTTGAACCCATCATCATCTTCTTCATCAGTTCACCATAAAAAAATCACCCACGGTCACCAGTTAAAAAAAATCATCAACTCAAACAATCACCAGTTCAACCCTATCAACAAAAAATGAGGATCACTAGTTCAACCTAAATAATTAGAAGAAAATTTGAAGATAAAAAAATGAAAATAAAATGTCTAGGAATGAACCTAGAAATCTAGGTTTTCATGAACCCAAACTAGGTTCATTCGAATCAACCCAAATCTGGGTTCGAAGAAGAAGAAGAAAAGCATAAGAAGAAGAAGAAAAAGAGAAAGGAAGAAGAAGAAGAAGAATGAGAGAGACCGTGGTAGTGAAGATGATGAGAGGAAAAGAAAGAAAGTTTGATTATTTGGTCAACTGGTCAACTTCAATCACCAAGGATAATTTCGTATTTTCACCGTTTTGATACTATTCATCGTTAAATGTAACAAAATCTTGCTAACGACAGGAGAATAAATTGCAATAATATCGAAATAGTTGTTTCACCTAAATCAGAGTTTGAACTAAGTAACTAAATTGTAATTTGCTCAAATTGACATTTATACCATTTTGGTCCTAGTTGTCACAAAACTTCATTTAATATAACACAAACAATTACAATTAATTATTTAACAAATACTAAAACAATTTGTGTGTATATATTAATAATATTTTTATTTATAATTAAAATATAATTAGCTATTATAGTAGAGTAAATTAAGTTTATATATTTAAATAAAAATAAACATTAAAAGAATATGTATAATATAAAATTTGAGGATGAGACATTTAGGGTTTTTATTTTTCAACGATATTTGTTATAACGTTAAAAGGAATCGATATAATGTAAAATAGGATAATTTTAAATGAAATAGGATAATTTTGAAAATAAGTTATTTTGAGAAGTATAGATTTGGTATAATATATTTATAAAACAATTAAGTGATATGACATTTAGATAAAAATAAAAAATTATAGTTTTTTTTTCAATGATTTTTGAATGGTTTTATATGATTTGACTACTTAAAAAAATAAATATCACTTAATAGGTGTAATTCGGATTTATTAAGTGAAAAATGACAAAAACAACTGATCCTTAAGATATTGGTTTTTATTTAAGATTCCTAAACTTAATATTTAAGTGATTGGATTATTATTATTATAATATTATTTTTCTTAAATATTAATTTTATTGTTTTAAAAATAGATTATTATTATTATTATTGGATATGTTAAATTTTATTTATAATATTTTATATTTTAATTATTTTATTTTACATAAACAAAATAATATTTTATGTAAATAAAATAATATTTTAATTTAAAAAATTAAAAAAATGGATGAATGAGGAGGTCTTCCTTCATCATTGGCGACGTAAGAGGAGGCCACTGACGTTTATGTCGAAGTCGGCAACCCCAATAGATGGTGCAAAAGGAGGGCAATCTTGTTCGAAGGAGGTGAAAGAAGTGTCAACAAGTTCGACAAGAACAACGATGACAATATCTCCTTCGATGAGCCCAACCACATCCTTCGCACTCGACTTGTTCAATCAAGTTGGAAGATCACATCCATCGACGACAAAAACTGAAAAGGAGTTGAACAATTCGATTTGTTCGAATTGTGAATGGAGGAAGTCATAGCCTCCTCCTTCGCCAATACAAAGAGGAGGTCGCCCAACCTCCTCCAATGGTGTGATCACCGGCAACGGCCGCTGGTCTTAAGGAGTAGAGATTTTAGATTATGGTTAGGGTTAGAAATAGGGTTTGGATTTGATAAGAATTGATTTTTTTTTTTTTTTTTTTTTTAGGGATATTTATAATAATATGAGGTTAATTAATTTAAATTATAGTATATTTTTGATAATTTTTTTTTATTAAGATAAAAGAGAGAAAATTTGACTCTTAAAATAAGACATTTTTTAATTTAAATTAAGGTATAAGTCAAAAAATAAATTAATTAAAATAACTTAAATTAAAAAAAAAAAAAAAAACTTATTAGAAGAAAAAAAAAACATCCTCTTAGTTTTGAGTTAAATTCATTTGTAATATACATGAATATACAATTATACATAGATATCCCTTCTCAGTTTTTGAAATATTAACCTTAATGAATCCTTATGTAGGTACTTGAAAGGACAAAAATTGTTAAACAAAGATTTTTTAAAATCCATGTAAATCCAAACACGTATCTTGCGAGGATCAATTTCAGTTTTTAACAAAAAGAAAAATTTGATTTTAGCTCTAAAAAAAATTAGTGGATGTTTTAATTGAAAATAAAATTTTAATCATCTGTATAATATTTTATGTACATGAAATATAATACGTGAAATGTTTCACGTAAAAGGTTATACGCGTAATATTGCATGAGTTGAAAATGGCCCAAAATCGATTGAAATCCTGATTAATACGAAGGATAAATTAACTTATATTTTGGATATATATTTTTTTAATATTTATAATAATTTTGATTGTCTCATATCATATGAGAGAGAGTTCAATATTTATTAACAATAAACAGACTGCAGACCCGTACGGGCCCCCGGCTGTACCCCATCTGATACCTGCCAGCCAAACGAAATAGTCCACGTGTCAATATTTAGACGAATCCCACTCTTTGCCCAGCTAAAAACGAGCAAAAATTGCAACGGCTATATTCAGTTCCCGCCCTTTATATATATTAAAAAAAATTAACTAATTTAAAAAAAAACGCACGCATACACACTTGCCTCTCCAATCTTGATTTTTGATTCACTCTTCAATCAATCAAATCAAGAAAATGACGAAGATCGACGCTCTCCGTCGCATCCTCCTCCCTTGCATCTTCCCCTCCGCCTCCTCCTCCACCACCCACACTACCACCACCGTCAAGAAACGCCTCAGCACCTCCTTGAGAGATGACCTTGACGAGACCACCACCGCCGCCATTAACGGCCGAGAAACCACCGTAAAAGGCCAAGAAGAAGAAGAGTCAACGACGTCATCTCCCAGCACGACCGCTTCCTTCTCGACGTCGACTTCGCTCCAGCAGCCGAGGCCTTCGAAGTCGATGGTCATTGGCACCGTCTTCGGGCAGCGGCGCGGCCACGTCTGGTTCTGCGTCCAACACGACCGTCTCTCGACGAGACCGTTCCTTCTACTCGAGCTGTCGGTCCCCACTCACCAGCTTGTCAAGGAGATGCAGTGCGGACTCGTCCGGATCGCCCTTGAATGCGCCCGACCCGAACTCTGCTCCTTCCCGCTCCGGTCCGTGCCCGTCTGGATCGTCTTCTGCAACGGCCGCAGGATCGGGTTCGCCGTCCGGAGAAAGCCCAGTTGCCAGAACCGTATGATGTTGAAGACGATGCAGTCGATGACCGTTGGTGCTGGTGTCATTCCTGCCGGGTTCGGGTCGTCCGGTTCGGTTTCTGATACGGAGGAGATCATGTATATGAGAGCCAATTACGAGCACGTGGTTGGTAGTGCTGACTCGGAGTCGTTTCATTTGATCAACCCGGATGAGTCACCGGGTCAAGAATTTAGTGTGTTCTTGCTTAGGTCAACTTGATTTGATCAAAAAGGTGTTTAATTTATATGGTTGATTTTGGGGAATGAGAAAATTAGGGTTTTCTTGGGGGGGTGGGTTGTTTGAAAACTAAGCGTTTTCTTGCAGTTTTAAAAGTGGTGATGGATTTTTTATCAGGAATTTTGGGTTCAGGTTTTGAAAGAGGAATCTTGATGAAGAAAATCTAACTTGTCATTTGGGGATTTCAATTGTTTTAGGTGTGTGTAATATTTTAGGGTTTTTTCAGTTCCATGTATGGTGGTGGTCGCTCTTCAATACTTGAAATTCCCTTTGTATATCATATAACAATTCAAAAAGATAAATGGATTACATGAAATTTCATTCATTTTTTATTTTTCTCTTCTCCTTTGGTTTATTATTTTTATAGCTTCTTTGATTGGTTTTTGACCATTTAAATATGTGTTCAAATGCTATGATCATTTTTAGGTGTTGGATTTTTTCATGTTTTGTTGTTTGTGTACTGGGTTACTATTATAAGGTTTTGGACCACTAGTCCAAATCTTTTGTAGTTTACACAACAATTAAGCTACCAAGGAAGCGATGCTGACCTGCGCCTAGTGGTCCTGGAATGAAACAATTTTCCACCCACAAAAATTGGAGTAGTTCAAACAAAACCTTATTTTGTTTAAACTAGTTTGGTCATGTCAATGTAACCATGGACCACTTCGAACTAACCAAAGAATCAACAAAAGGAGAAAGGTATCAATCAATCACTTGTGGCTACTCTTGTTTTGCAAGTTTGTCAGTGTCCAGTTTTTATTTGTAACTGGCCTCATAAGCAGCACAAAGAAAAGCCTCTGACAGGCTTGCTGGGGATTTGCTGCTGTCCTCATGTAGTAAGTTGCAATCGTACACAATCAGTGCCTAACAAAGATATTTTTTTGCTTACAACTGTGTTGATTTAAACAGCTTTGAATACTTACAAATTCCAATTTTTCAATAGGCAAAATGCCATTGGAGGGAAAGGAAATATCAGTATTTGGCTTTTTACCCTCCGCCACCAGATTCTTCTTCTTTTTCAGAAAATAAAAATTTCACTTTGTACTACATATGAAGGCAATTACAGGCTTTCTTTAGCATTTCGTGTGTTCAAGGTGTTTTTTCCTTCCTCTGCTTGCCAAGATGTTGGAAGGAAAAGCAGTGGTGCGAGAGACAGACATGCCTGAGGAGCTCACAGAGCCGTGTAACAGAGTTAGCTTACCAGGCTCTAGATTTACATGAGGTCTCGGATTGTCAGTCCATTTCTCATTACATCAAACAGGTATAGTTTTACTAGTTTTGACCTTTAGAATCTTATATAGTGTTGGTATATATGTGCATCATTCATATAGTCTTGTTAGGTTATAAAAAAGAATATGAGAGTGATAAAATAGTTAATAAGGGGATCAAAACTGGAAAGTAATTTTCTTAAAAGAATAACACATCACTGAAAGATACAAAATCTCACTTTCTGTCCAATCACCTTTAACTTATTCTCTAATCTATAACAATTAAGGATTTATGTCTTCTTATTTTTGCTTCATATTGTCTAGTAAATGTTGATGTAAGAAACTGGAAAAATTGGTAAAAGGAATCAGATATCAAACACAAAACTCTGTGCACATAAATTTTCCTAGCAGGAAGGGGATAAGATCTTTTCTTACTTTTACAAAAGTGCTTTTCAAGGGTCCTTGATACATCTTTGTGCCAAACACTTTATTGACTATGGAAAATATGCCGCTTTCCGAGCTTTCAGTGGAAAAACTATAGTCTATGCTGATATGTTTAACTGGCTAAACAGAAGTTCGATGAAGCTTATGGGCCAGCATGGCATTGTGTGGTTGGCAAAGACTTCAGATCCTGCATTCCGCATCTGTGTGGAAGTTTCATCATCTTTCGCGTGGAGATGATGGAGTTTCTCATTTTCAAGGATGGCAAAGACATCTCTAAAAGCGAGGAAGAGGCAATTGGAGTGCTGCAAAAATCCAAGAAAAGTGATCCATAGAATTTCCCTACTCTTGACCTTTGACCACCCAAGTTGAGTCCTGAAGGTATCAATAAAAACTATATTATTCATATCATTATCTTTATCATTCTTTCTTTGTATTGTGCTAAAAGATTTTCTTAGCTGAATAGCTTGAAATAAACCAAGCATGAATTTTTTGAAGATGTATGATTAATTTTCTTCTAGAGAATCAATATAACTCAAAAAAAAGTCATACGTTAGTTATTTGGATTCAGCTGCAAGCGTATGAATGCCATATGATCTAATAAACCAAAATATAACAGAGTTCAGGATTTATATTCTAAAGCAAAATTGCACTGCCATATCTACGATTCTATGTAAAATAAATACTAGAAAAACTCGTTAAACAAAAGCAACTTTAACCTGTACATTCAAAATTCTTGGACTGAATGTTTTTGTGCATAAGCAGTGCATCAGAATCGCAATGCCTGGTATTCGAGCAGTAGAGTGAAAATGACAAGTTATGTATTGCCAATGAGGAAAAGGTAATCTGCATCCCAAGGGCTAGATACAACAAATAGATATGCTGATCCAAACCTCAGGATGCAGATTACCTGGTCCTCACCAATATCAATGCGACAAAGATGATGAGATATGACCAAGAGGATAATTAGGAGATGGGGAAGAAGAAAACAATCAATGTTTTTTAGAAGCTTTGTAGGAAGGAGAGTTTTGAGGTCCACATATGCATGATGACAGGAATTTATAATGGCACTTAAAGGCAGCAAACATTATTTATTCTCTAAGTAGGGCTGATATAGTATAAAGTGATCGATGATAAGGTGCTCTTAACTTGGAATCATGGGGGATTCTGTTCTTTAGAAAACCAATCATAAGCCAGGAGGCTGCTTTTAATAGACAATGATGTTTTAGATGTTGACTGCTTTTTTGCCAGAGGACTAAGATCTTAGATCCTTTGCTACTTACAAAAGATTCTCACCAAATTATCGCCACACTGTTATTTCAAAAAAAAAAAAAATGTCGTCATACTGTTGTAAATATCAATATAAAAATATCCCACATCACAAATCTGTCACCATGTGCACATAGGTGTGTTCAGTGTTGTTGACGCTGAGTTCTACCTCTGTAAAAGAAGAATCTAAGCTTTCTTGAAATGCAACTGCTCCTGTGCATTCAATTCTCTCACTTCTCAATCACAGACAGTGAATAAACAGAAAAGGAAATTAAAGGAATTGCCACATTTACACGTTGTATCTCCTTTGATGGTCTCCATCAGGCATCGGCTTCTATAGAGTAAGCATATGCTATTCCCTTACCTACAGTCCCCAGCTTACAGCAACCTTGATTAAGGTGGAGAGGATCAGTGGAGGATGTATGTGTATCAAATTTCGAACAAGTGGGTAATTGATTAATGATATTCTGATTATCTTATCCCATTTTTTATTCAATTATAATATTTTGCCTTTTTCATTAATCATCAGTCTTGTCTTGTTTTGCTGTCCAGCAGCTATTGCTAAAGTAGCTATCTGCACAGCAGCACTCTTTAATATATGTCACAAAACAACTCTAGCCTGGTTTATTTATGCAGACCAGGATATTCTACTGTGATGAATAAGATAAAAGTTGAATACATGGATCTGCAACCAGAGGAAAGTTCACAACAGGCTAATTCCTCACCGTCGAGAATTGGATTCACTAGATTTTTATACTTGTCTTGATTGGAGTTTCAATATTTAGAGGATGCTATAATAAATGGCATAAATATTGGCATGGCTTAATACTTGCAAAGGAGCCAAACTAGTGAAAAATCATGCACTTCAGTAGCTCAAATACGACAAAGAAATCAACTTTTCCATCTGCTACCTTTGGGACAAATTTGGTCTCATCACGAGTGATTAATGCAAATACTTGAGCTTCTCCATAGCCGCTGTTAAAGTATATTAATACATGGACGGCCATTTGCAGTTTCTTGATCAATTATACAAACATTAGAAATGCAAAATAAGTGTCTTCACAGACTAAAATCCTAAAGCAGAAAATTTCTTTTCCCAAAAGTAAGAGTGAAAATAAATAATACATCACGTTTCATGTATGAATCATCCTTTGTAGCTCAAGAAAAGAATAGTTCATGACATTACAGTCAAAACAGAGTTACAAAAAAGGCTGTTGACCGATGTATCAAAAGAAGAAACAAAATTGTTGCAATGACATGATCATCAATGAATGCTATGGAAGTCTAGACCTAGATATATTCGAACTGGATACACTTTATATCACTCGTACAATGCTAACTACTACCTATACCCAAAAACCCAAAGAAGTATTTTGGTGGCAACCACAAAATTTACCACCATGAAAATTCTCAACAAAGACCACTAATTGAACATGTATTCTAGCCATCCTTCAACTGATTATTTTTCCTTCTTTCAGGTCAAAAAGCTTAGTAACTTATTGACCTCATGATACGATTTCACAGAAGCCATAGAGAAACGCTTAAGAACTGGCAGGGAAGCGTGACAGAAGCATCCTCACTGTCTCGTAAGTCATGAAAACAATGCCAACACCGGGAACAACCTTGTAGTATTCAGGCAGAATTCCTCTATACAAGCCTTGCACGCCTTCAGACTTGATTATATGTCCAAATGTCCCAATCAATCCAGTATTATAGATACGGGCTCGCCCTCCAGCCCCTTCCAACTGCATCCTTCTCCTCACAAGATCAAGAGGAAATGTTGCTGCAATATCAAACAGGATGGAAGAAAGTCATGTAGAGAATAGAAAATATCTATCCAATTATTTACCACATCTTATCATATTCAATTTATTTATGCAGTTGATGACAACAAAAGAAAACATAGAACCACAGCCCTAGCTCGTTAATTTATCGCAAGTTTCAGGACATAACAGAACAGGTTGTAGCTTATATGAAGGAGAAATTGGAGGCAAAACATGTAACTAACACTTAAAAAAGCTCAAATTAACAAGTTGTGAGATAACAGATAAGCAAAAATTTTCAGCATGAAATTT
The DNA here is from genome assembly GCA_019925255.1 of Litchi chinensis. NCBI lineage: Eukaryota > Viridiplantae > Streptophyta > Magnoliopsida > Sapindales > Sapindaceae > Litchi > Litchi chinensis. The sequence goes on along the minus strand of CM034475.1, from coordinate 4,675,434 downwards.
CTGACCTATATCACAGGATACAATATGGCAATGGTTGAAAAGAGATTACAACGATGACAGAAATCATATGCTAATATTTATCTGCTTCTCTGCTTTCAATTATATCAACACAAGATTACAAGCTAGAATAAAAACATAACAGGCAAATCACGGATAACCATATGTACAAGCTACATCAGCAGAATCAGAACCCTGTATGAATTAAATTAAAAGTTGAAAGAAAGTTTGAGTTGGATGGTAGGTCAAAAATCAGTTACCTGTTGATGATGCAATGCCTGAAAGACTGCCACAAGCAAGACTAACCATTACAGGGGAATCATTGGGCCTGCATCAATTTTATAGAAAATTAAACAAAAGATATTTAAACTTATGCACAAGAGCAAGGGACAGGGCCACAGGCACAATACAGCGCCTAACGTGGACTTTTCTCACCTTTGCAAACGCCAAAATGATCTCAGAGACTCATAAACAGAAAAACTTACTGCTAGACTAGGTCCAACACTCTGCATTACAAGAAATAGTTAAACATCAATTATGGTCAATGAAATAAAACCTTATGGAATTAAGGGGTGAAAATAAAAAAAGAGCAAAAGATACCAATAATGTAGCTCCAAGTCCTTTATACAAGCCCAAAAATCCTTCTTCTTTGCAAATGGTATGAAATGAATGCCAAATACCTCTGTAGTAGATTTTCTGTCTCTGCAAAGTGCCAAGCAAAATCAAGTTATGGTGTAAATTCAAATTAAAAGCAAATGTAAAAAGCCACACCCAGTTCCAGAATCCTATTAACCAAAGTAAATAACAAAACTATCAATGATCTTATGTTTTACCCACTCCCAATTGTTACTCACCCCAGAGTGTGTTCATTTTACCTGCGCTGCCAGGCGTGTCCTCACAAGATCCAGTGGATATGTAGCAGATGCAGCTGTCATGCCTGCCAACCCACCACCTACAAAGTGCACACAATGATCAGAACTTGCACTTCCCTTACGATTTTCCAGGCCAAGAACCGATTGCAACAACTGTTACAAGCCATCAAATATTAGTAAGCAACCGGCACCAAACATATAAACAACCTATATTAACAGCAACTACAATTCGTTCAACAAAAGAAAGAAACACTAACACTCTTATAGCGTTCATACGCATAGAAATTCACAGAAGAATATGGAAGACGATGTGCTATAGTAACCAGATTTCCTCTCCAAAATGCTCTAAAACCTTCTTCATTAACAATACGTGAAGCCTCACGCAATATACTAGGCTTGGTCAGCGCCGCAACATCAGATTGCATACCTTGCACCTATCAAAATACAACATAAACCAATAAAAAAACCTATATTTCCTACAAATGCTGTACATGCCAAACAATGTAAACAATTGTCAACTCATATAGCTTTAGACTATAATCCAAAACAAACATATTGTCCACATAAATTCACAGTTCTATCCTTCAGTTCCACTATAAATATAAAACCTTGACAGTAAACAAAAAAAAAAAATTACAGTACACAAAGAAGAATAAAATCTAAAAAACAGCCAATTTACCTGAAACAGAATAGTGAGACGAGCGAGAGGAGCAGTACAAGTCTTGCTAAAGGCACCAGCAATACCACCAGCAAGAAGCTGTTGAACAGTCCCAATCTGTGATTGCTGGTGGTTTAGAGGCCTCTTAGGGGCGTTTAAGCTCTGATGATTATGATGTTGTTGTTGCAAGAATTTCCTCGCACCCGTCTCCACAACGCTTCCATGGGCAGTGTTCAAAGCTCTCTGCCCTCCTTCGACCACCACTCCAACTCTGGCCTCCATATTCATGCTTATAGAAAACCACCCCACTCCCCCCCTAAAAAAAAAAATCTCAACTTTGAGGATATCTGTGAGAAATCTTAGCTGCAGTGAACAGTCTGGATTTGAGCTGACATGGGTTTTGTAACGGGTGAAGAAATTTTGTGGCAAGAAGGTGAATTTTTTAGAGAGAGAGAAAAAAAAAATAAAATAAAAAACCCTAGAAGATACAGAGTCCTCAAGAGAGAAGGAGAAGAGTTGTATTTGGATGTAGGAATTTTGTTGCTTTTAGGGTTTTTTTGGGTGGTGGGTTTAGACCCCCTTTTTTTTCTTTTCTTTTCTTTTCTTTTTTGTTTTTTTTTTTTTTTTGAAGCGCGAACCGGATTTTGCATTTGGACTATTTTTTTCTCTGCGTGCTTTGGACGGAAGTTTTTATTTGTGCTTCTTTCGTTTTTTTTTTTGTTTTTGTTTTTTTTTTTATTTTGTTACTTTTTTCTATATTTGCTTCTTTTTTTTTTTAAGAATTTTTGAATGATCATGATTAGATGCCGTTTAGTTTGGATCTTTCATTTTCTTCGATCCTCCTATTATGAATATACGAACTTAACAACCCGTATTTTTTATAATATTTTTTACCTTATTTATTATTATTTTACTATAAAAATTATTCTCTCAATTTATCTATAAATAAATTTATGTTATAACCATTGAGAAAATACATCAATTAAATTATTTTCTTTTACTTTCTCTTTCTTTCTTACTTTTGCTTATTCTCTCTTATTTGATTATCATTTTATATTTATTGCTTTTAGACTATATTTTATAACACGTTATCAGCATAAATCTGGTATTAAATATTTTATTTATATGATCTACTTTTGGGAGTTTTATTCATGTGATCTACTCTTTATTATTTTATTCAAATAATCTTAGTAATACATATAGTTCGTATAGATATCATGTTATGCTAACGGATGTTATGTTAGATCCAACATAAGTTGATGTCATGTTATGTTAACAAATGTTAAGTTAGATTCAAAATAAGTTTTTCTTCAAATTTAATTAATTTGTTTTTTTTACTATTCTGGTTTATATGTTTATTTAAACATATATAATATAGATATTGTTTTGAAAGTATATGTTAAAAGCTTCAAATCCATATATTGTTTGCATGATTTAATTAATTATATAAAAAGAAAAGATTAAATCAAAAAATTTGTTTTATTGGTTTAATTGATGCAAAAAGAGAGAAAAAAAATGTATAAAATTTATCTTTGTTCCGTGTATAGAGAAAAAAATTATTTTTTCCTTATACATGTACTATGCAAAAAACATATAAAATATATATATATTGCTCTCTATGAGATATCAATTGTAAAGTTCTAATTCAAATAGATCCAATAGATTAATAAAAATCTAGTTTATTGTTATTAATTTGGTTCAGCTTAAGTTTAAAAATAAATTGACACATGGATAAATATTCATTTGGTAGATATTTTTAAAAGAACTCAAAAAAATGAGGTGTAAAAGAAAAAAAATCATAGCAAAAGTTAGGTGCAAAATGTAAATTTACAAGTGATAAATGTAGTGAGTCGTGTCCATGAAAAATTAAAAAAAAAAAACATAATAATAAACAAATAAGAGTGGGATGGTTGTGAAAAAAAAAATGAATTTTTTAACAAGCCGAAGAAGAAGAAGACGAAAAGAAAAGGCAAAGAAAATAGGAAATAATTAGAGTTGATTTATGGGTTGATTAGGTGTGCAATAAATTCGATTCCAGATTTAATTTTTTGATTTGTTTTTTTTTTTCTTCATAGATTCTAAATAGGTTTTTATGTTATTTTTATATGGAAAAGAATTCAAGAATAATTTAGATGCTAATGGTTTCAAATAGAGTCTGACACCAAATCTGTAAGTGGATTATTTTATTTAAAATTGAATTAATTGTTTATAATAATCTATATTTTAGATTTTGTTATTTATGGATTAATATAAATAAATTATTTGTTAAATAATTAAGTTCTTGAATTGTTTATTTCAATTGAATTGAGTTGTTTTAAATTATTTAAATTTAGTTTTTATTTATTTATTTGTGATTAGAAGAAATTATTTAATTAGTTAATTGATTTATTAATTATGTATTATGATTTATGATTTGATTTTACAATATTTATTATTGATAATTATATTTTTATTTAAAAATTGAATATTACAAATTTGCATATGAAAATTATTTGAGTTAAGAAACGAATGAAATAAGATTTTAGAATATCAGGATTGAACCTTTCCCTCCAATGGTCAAACAGGCTTCACATGTGTAAGTTCGAGAGAGTCGTCCAACATATGTATGGCAGCTATCTGGTAAATCATTGAGTCGCCCAGCATGTATATGACAGATGTTTTTTTATCGTTATACGTGTATGTTGAATATGTCCATCACGTATGACAGATTTTCCTGAATACTAGTTGATGTGGATTTTCAAATTATAGATGTTATATATTAAGTTGAATTAGTATAGATAGAAATTTATAGAAAATCATATTCATTTCCATAAAAGTTTTATAGATTATATTATTATAAAATAATTTATATAAAAGTTACAATTTTATTATGATATAAAAATTATTTATTATTATCAATAATATATTTATTTTAATAGAAATATTTTAGAAAAGTTATATCTATTCACTGAACGTCAGTGCTCACTATTTTATAAAATCCATTTTTTTTCAAGTATTCATTGTAGGTTTTTGCAAACTAGTGCATATCATAAAAAAAAAAGTCATATAGTGATAACCAAATGCATTCATATTAATTTTAAGTAAAAATATTTTACATTAATGTATATTAATTTTAATTAATCATATTCTATAACTGTATTTTAAGAATAGTTTTGAAAATGAAATATCTTTCCATGTATTTTATGAATATATTTTATATATTCAGTACATAGGTCCAACACGAGATATGTAAAGCTTTTTTTTGTTTACCTGTTCAATTTATATTTATAAAGAAATTAAGAAATTTACCATGATTTTTCTAAACAATTTTTATTAAATTCTAAATTTCAATCTGAAAGATCCAAGTTTTCACATGATCCTCCTGGGTTCAAGAGAAAAGTTTGGTCTGATTCTTTCATCAATGTTTTATTTAAATAATTTTATGAACATTGTTATATGAGAATTGCTATTTTTGGATCTTCTACATTCAAAAATAAGTTCAATGATATTAAACTTATGTTTTGATAGTTTATTTAATATGATATTTTTCTGGCTTTCTTATCTGCAACCTGAAGTCCGCAAACGAATATTAAAACTAAAAAGTTTTAGTTTTCAAATAGAATCATAAGTTCTATAATCTTAATTTAATTAAAACCAAAAATTCTAAATTTTTAATTTCATAGAACTTAAAGTTCTTTATTGTAAATTTGTTTAGAACCAAAAATTCTATATTTTCAATTTAATTAGAATTAAAAATTTTAATATATTTATCTATTAAACTAGAAGTTTTAAAATGCTAATTTATTTTAAATTATAAATTCTAATTAAATTTTATTGACTTTTATGCTCAATGTGGACAATTGTATATATCAAATAAATTATAGTTGCTTGAAGTAACATAATCGACTTGCCTATTTTATAGAAATAGTGTGTTTTAGACCATGGATCTAAACATAAAAGGCAACATAATATATAAGTTTATGTTTTATGTATGAAGTCAATGTTATACATATAGGTATATATAGAAAACAATGTGGCTTTTTCGAGTTATGAAAAATTAAATAAGTAAAGATTGAACGAATTTGGTCTTATGAAGGTATGTTCGTATATCTTGCATATGACATAATGGTTCCTTCAAATTTACTTTAAATGACCGAAATTTCAATGAACTATTTGAATATGAATTTTTGTATTTTACATCTGAACCAGAAGTTTTAGATTCTCAATAAATTTATTCTTAATTTTATTTGGATCTTGAAATCTGAAGTTTTAGATCCTTACTTCAGTTCTAAATTATAATTTATTTAGGTATTGGAACTAAAAATTTCAAAATTACAAATGAAAAATATTGAGAAAAATCAAATCAATTGGAATCTGATACAACAAAAAACCCGTATCGAACCAAATATGTTAGAAAATATGTTTCCTTGTTGAGAATGAGTAGAGACTTGAAGATCTTCTATACTAACTTTTATTCATGATTTCAAGATATATAGATCGTGAAATTTAGGTTCGTAATTACGTTAAAGTATTCTATTTTCTGTTTATGAATTTTAATGCATCAAAATATATATTTTCATACTTATATATTTAATACGAATTAGTTGATCAAGTATATATATGTATATATACACATATATATATAACAATCTCATATCTTATATTATACGATTAAAATTTATTGATGTTATGGTTAAGTAATTATTTTTTCAGTGACGGCATGGGTCTGATAGTGGCATAAGTTGTTAGATGTGAAAATTAGAGAGTGGTAACGGTTAGGGTTTCTTAATAGTGATTTTATTTGAGATCTTTTATAATATATCATAAAATTAAAGTATGATTGTAATTTACTCAGAACCTGAAGTTTTAAAACTAATTATAGTGATTGATGTGATTTGGAAAAGAATTTCATTCTCAATTTTATCAAAACCTGAAGTTTTGAGTTACCATCATATTGAACATATAATTATGATATACAATCACATTATAAATTGAAGTTTTGAGTTTTTGAGAAAAAAAATATACAATACTTTTATTCTTCTTATACTAAATTATATAATTATTATTATTTCTCATAAAATTTTTTGTTAGCAAAAGATATGTTTTTTTTTTCTTCTTTCCTCGAAGCAAAATATGAAATAAGGTACATGACATATTTTTTTATACCTGAATTGATTATTAAATATTCATTATAATTAGTTGTACTTGTATTTTGAGAAATTATTCATTAATTCACTGTTATTACAATTTATATATCTTGGTAAAAGAATTAATTTATATTTTTAAAGAAATATATATATGTATATTTGATCACCAAATAAATGAAATCAGATGATTGAAATAATTTGTACTTCAAATTTGTTCCTAAAGTAGCAATGTTAATGATTATGATGTGCAAAATCATTTGTCTCGCATGACTAAATTAATTAATATCATTCTCTAAAATGAATATTAAATCATCTAATGGTCATGATAACGATTATTATCAATAAAGCCTCGGTAATCATAATAAATTTTAACCACCTGAAATGAATTCACATGAAAGCAAAGCAAGCAAAATATTTATTATCGGTGGAATATGAAATTATAATAATTGTGTACCTAAAGTATACATAAATATTATATTAATCTTTTATCAATATATAAAGGCTCAAAAAGAGCAAATTTGCATACTATAAAGTGAAAAACAATAATGTTGTATATGTAAAACTTTGTTACTTTAATAAATCCTAAAAGAATCTATTTAGATATACATTAAGAAAAATATATTATATATGTATTATTTATACTGTCATATGCCAAAAGCATATTTTAGATTGTGATTATCATATGATCATAAGTATAATATGATAAAAAATTGTGATGAATCAAAAATATTTTTTCATCCAATAATACAAAGAAAATAATGCATCAAATTATTTGAAGTAATACAGATATCCATTATAGCATTTGAAAATTCTTACCTAGTAAATGTCCCAAAATGACAATAATTGATATTATAATTTAGTTCCTCAAGGACACGATATGTTTGGTCCCTGAAAAATATTATATGATATTTTATTCATTGAAGAATAATATGATAGTATAATATATCTCAAAAGGATAGTAAGACAGTACAATTAAGTCTCAGAAAGATATTATGATAATATGAATAAGTCCCACAAGAACATTATGATGATGCAAATAAGTTTATGAAGGATAACAAAATAATGGTAATGAATAAATTTTCTCATCGTTAAGGGGAGAATAAGGATAAAATTGAAAAACTTAACGATGTGAAATTACAATTGATATGCATTTTCATTATGATGATTATTGTATAAGTCATATGAACCGAAGTTCAAATGATCATTTACTTAAAAATTACATACCCGAATGATTTTATACTCATTGTCAATATATTAACCAGGGTGATTTTTCCTAGAAAACAATTTACATAAATGACAACGAATAAATCATTCATTACACACAGAAGTGTGAAAAATAAATTTGGTTATAAAGTTATTATTTCTTGAGGTGAATAATGAAAGATCATGATCATTTTAAATATCACGATTCAGCTATATGTAATCTTAATCATATAAATACAACTCCTGAAGAGTTAAATGTTTTTGAAGAGATAGAACTCTTTGAATCTCTCTTTATAAAACTCAAGAGGGATCTTAATTACATATAAGAAAGTGCATGCACTTAAACTATAAATATTTTAGTTTGCTCCAAGAATATGTGAAAGTTTACAGTAGCCCTTAAAGATGCATGTGTACTAAAAACTTAAAAAAAATATATTAAGATATTATATTTTATTGTTCTACATATTACAGAAAAATGATAAGAATATTGAATAATATATTGTGGATAAATATCGACATAAAAATTATTGATCAAAACAAAAATAAAGTTATACTTATGTAGTTATATTAAACTTGTCATGTGAATGCTTAAAGATATTATATGTTTTGATCAAAATAATTACTCATATAAAAAGTAAGACAGTGAAATATAATTGTATCTCAAAAGTTTACTGCAAAAACTCAATATTGATAATATAAAAATAAATTATCTTATAGATAATTTCATGTGATTAAAACTAACAATTCCTGTAGAAGCTAGTGCCCCAAAAGCGATATAATCTGCTGAGGAAATACAAAATTTTAAAAATACAGAAATTTTCTTGGAGAATTGTGGAGTCATGATAAAATAATCATTGATAATTTATTTGCATATGCAGTAGCTATTGAAATTATAAATGATGATCATCAACCACATAGTATCAATGGGTGTTGAAAAAGACATGATTGGCCTAAGTGAGGTGAAACACTTCAAGTATAATTGACTTTATTAGTCAAATGTGATGTATTTGGACCAATAGTCCAAACACCTGAAAACGTTAAACTTATTGGATATAAATGAGTATTTGTTTGAAATGAGATGAAATGTTTTCACCTATGATGGATTCTATTATATTTTAATTTTTAATTAGTTTGACAGTTTTCAAAAACTTTAAATGTGATCTGGTAACGACATATTTGTATGAGTCATTAGATATCATTATATATATATATATATATATAAATCTTTGAATGATTTAAAATGTCATAAACATGTAATTCAAATTCTCATAACTTATATTCAATAAAGTTACAATGATCTTTATATAGCTTAAAACAATTCGGATGCACGTAATATAATCGTTTTAGTGAATACATCACAAAAGAAGAATATGTGTTATTGTGTATTTATGAAAAAATCAAATTCTGAATTTATATTTGTAGCAATATATGTTGACGACATAAATTTAATTGGTATTCCTAAAGAGTTCCTAAAAACTACTGAAATTTTGAAAATACAATTTGAGATGTAAGATTTTGAGAAAACAAGATATTGTCTCAACTTGAAGATCAAATATAAATCAGAGAAAAAACCAATCCATCAACTCGAAAATACTGGAATGAAATCAAACATATTTTTCAATATCTTCGAAGAACTACAAGAGTAATAGTTGTATACCTTTTATGAGAATATATTAAGTCAATATAAACATATATGCACTGTACTTTTTTTTCTTTGATCAAGTTTTGTCTCGCTGGATTTTTCTAACAAGGTTTTTAATGAATTAGTCCCTTTAAGCACGTCCAAATAATATTGAATTCAGAAGATTATTGTATTTTTAATTTAGCAGATCATAAAATATCTTTTGCTTTCATCAAAGGAATATGTTATTCTTTTTGAAGTTTTGTATCATGTATTTTTTTTCCCTTTTGATAAATTTTTAGAGAGAATTATTGAAAAACCTTCATACATATCACTTATTACAATTGGAAACTACTTTTGCTTTTTATAACAATGACCTCCCCTATACTACGGTTTAACCATAGTTGACCGTTTGAGATAACTGAAAAATGACAAAATGGAATAAAAAGACAATAATACCATTCTATTTATTAAATCTGTCCGTCTCTCACCTCTCTCTCTCTCCTCTTTTCTTCTCATTCATCTCTTCTTTTTCTTCATCTTCTTCACTTAACCTAAACGCTCAATCTCTCACCTCTTTCTCTCTCTCTCTTCTCTTTCTCCTTCTTCTTCTCTTCTTTTTCTTCGTCTTCTACACCAGTCGATCTGGGTTGGGAAACCTAGACGTCGATCTGGGTTTGGAAACCCACATCGACGTCTGGGTTGGAAACCCAAACGTCGATCTAGGTTGGAAACCCAGACCCCGGTCTGGGTTTCCAAACCGTCACCTGCTGTCGCCATGGATCTCTCACCTCTCTCTCTTCTCCTTTTCCTTCTTCTTCTCTTCTTTTTCTTCATCTTCTTCACCAGTCGATCTGGGTTGGAAACCCAGACGCCGGTCTGGATTTCCAGACAGTCACCCGCCTTCGCCGTGGATCTGGGTTTCCAACCCAGACCCGCATCAGTGTCTGGGTTTCCAGATCGGAACCCAAACCTGCATTATTGTTTGAGTTTTCAGATAGTGTTGATGATGATGTTCTTGGGTCTGTTTGATGATAATGGTAGTGGTTTTTGTTTGAAGATAGCAGTAGTTTTTGTTTGTGTTGATGATTGATGATGTTGGACCTTTGTTTGTGTTATTTGTGTTGATGATTAATGATGATTGTTTGTGTTGATGATTGATGATGATGGATCATTCTTGATGAATCAGGCATCTGTTGATGAACCCAAGAAAATGTTGATGAACCATCATCATTTTTTTTTTTTATCATTTTTATATTTTTTTGAAATATTAATTTTTTTAAAAAAATTGATCTAGACCATTCATTTTTAAGATGGACGATCTAGATCCATTTGAAAAATTTTTAATTTATTTTTTAAAAATTTTTAAATAATTTAATTTTTAAATTATTTATTAATTAATTTAATTTTTAAAAGAAAAATAAAAATCAGATAAATTGACCAAAATACCCTTATTACAGTTAACCATCACAGTCAATTATGGTCAAACAGTTAGAACAGGGGAGGTCATTGTTATAAAAAATAAAAGTGATTTCCGATTATAATAAAACATATGTTTGAAGGTTTTCCAGTAATTCTCTCCAATTTTTATCTCATTGAATTTTACTAATAAAGTTTTTAATGAGGTAATATATGGGCATGTTCAAGAATCTTGAAGGGTATTATCAGATGGTGTACGTCCAAGAGAAGTGTTATAAATATATGGATTTAACATCACTTTATTTTTAATAATATTTTTTACCTTATTTGTTGTTATTTCATTATGGAAATTGTTATTCCAATTTGTTTATAAATAGGTGTAACAATATTTTTTTTAAGAAGAAAATAGTGATTAAATAATTAATTATAGAGTTTTAATTTTTTGGGAAGCTTGAAAAGAAAAGAATATTGATTTATTAAAAGAAATATATATCATCATAAGTTTTAGTTTAAATAGAATTTATATAAAAACTAAAATTCTTACTACTACAAGAATTGTACATTATAAATAGGGTACTTTTTAGAGAAAAATATAATTTACGTTTTTTCTCCAGCAAATTTAATCAATATAGAGTCTCAAGAATCAAAGATGTTTTAGATAAGTCTCTTTTTTATATAATTTTGTTCAATATTTAGATTATATCTCATAGGCTATTGATTTTACTTCTAGAATGATGAATATGTTGAAGTATGTAGTTGTTTCTTTTTGAATCAAGTGAGTTTTGATTTAAGAAGTATGCATTACTTGTGTTAGAATATTGATTTAGATGATTTTGGGAGAGGGATGAAATTATATAATGGTTAGCATATAAAATTTTCGAAATTTAAATACTACTGAAATATTCTGTTTTGAGAATCAGTCGATTTTGAGAAGAAATTATTTAGTTTAGTTACAATACTCAGAAAATTTCAAAATTTAATATTTAGATAGACTAGTATGTCTTCTGTTAGCATATAAAATTTCGTGATTTTTGAGCGACTACAAAATTTATTAAAATTCTTATAGTATACTGTTATCAGGGTAAAATTTTCTGGACAGTTTTTAAAAGGTTAAAACGAATAATTTGTTACCCAAGTTAGTAGTCCCGGATTAATGTGAAATTTTTACTAGAGGTGGATTAATGTGTCTGTAATGTCCATATAAAATTTCAAGTTGATTGGAGATCTAGAGAGTTAATTAAAAAAGGTTTAGTGTGATAGTGTCAGAGCTGAAAATTGGACGCAAAAAAGATAGGATTTCTGATTTATTATAATAAGGTTAAATTTGTCCAAGAAAATTATTATGGTGATAAGATTGTAATTATATTCATTCTGTAATTGTATAGGTTCGTGCGATCGTTGAGCCTATTTTATGAAATTCTACTTGATCAAAGTAAGTGAATTTATTCATGATATATATATATATATATATATATATATGTTAGTTTATGAACTTTTAAATATTCTAAAAACTATATTTATGTATAACATTAATTGTAAATATGATTTTTAAGTTATTTATATAGCAATAAAATGTTTTGCAGTAGTTTACAAATTATTTACTTCTAAAATTTATATTATCATTTGAATTAAAAAAGAAAATTAATGATTTAAGTATAACTCAAAAACTTTGCAAAAATATGTATATTGAATTTAAAACCTTTTATTTCTTAAAATTGATTTACAGTTATTAAATATTTTATAGTGTATTTTAAAAATACATTTTTTAGATAAGATTATGAAAAATTGTTTTGACTCATTGTCTATAGTTATTATTCTAATAGTGGTCCAGCTGGATTCTTGTGCACACATATTCTGTTATTCTAATCGTGTCACACGGGTAATTGTGATATTCTGTTATTCTAACATGTCATATGGATAATTGTGACATTCTGTTATTCTGGCCGCGTCACACGGTACTTGTGACACTATAAGACATGAGCATACTTTTTATTTACATTATGTGAATTTATGTTTAATATGATATTTTACTTTGTTTATTGTTCTATACTATATGGTATCTTCTAAAAACTTAAAGATTGTTTATATTGAAGTTTTATATCTTACTCATAAAGGTATCTATGATGACATTTACATTATGCATGAATTTACTTAACGAGTTGATGACTCATCCCCTCGTCTCCACCATTTTGCAGAGTAGGAATATATTTGTGGACGTTGAGTGTTAAAACTTGGAGTTCACCCGAACGTGAGGCTTTGGTGTTATTTAGTTTCAAATTTTATAAGGATTGGAAATTTTAATAAAGACATATTTTGTTTTAAAATTAAATTTTTAGGATTTTTTTTAGAGATTTTGCTTAGATATTTTTATTGATTTCTTTCAAAATTTGGAAAAAAATTTCTATTTGGAATTTGTTTTTATGATATAGTTTGACCGTAATATCCTATTTCTTTGTTATTAAATTTGATATATTATAGTAAGTCTATATTGTAACTATTAAGAGAATACATCAATTGAATTATTTTCTTTTTTTCTCTCCTACTTTTGTTTATTCTCTCTTATTTTATTATTATTTTATATTCACTGCTTTCAGGCTATATTTTATAACATCTCCAACATTTTTTAGGCATTCAACCTTTTTTTTTGCTACATGTATTAAAGCGATTAGGGATTTATATCAAAATCTATCGAAATTATTTATACAAATAAATGCATTGGGTGACTGAATTCTTAAAACAAATTTAAATCAATTTGCGTATGCGGAACGGATTGGGTCATTGACATTTGAGTACCTAGATGGACCCAAACATAGCTTCAGCGTGAATAAAAATATTTGCTTTAGTAAAGATAAAGGAAATAGCAATAACATTTTCTATATGTATCACTGCATCCTTCATATATATATATATATATATTATTACAGTTCTACGTGTTAAACGTGCAAAGTAATGCATGTCACATTTTTCTTTTGATCTTTTAATGAAAATAACATCCCCCTACCGTGACAGAGAATTTGCACGCAGCCTTCAATGAGTTCCGTCTTCTTGTTCGATATCGCGTGCGCATAGTTGACATGCCTGAACATCCACCTTGATGGGGAAAATGACCCACCAGAATACCCACGTTTTCAACATGATCAAATTCTAGGTCAATTATACAATTTATTGATGAATTCGTTCGGTGACTAGAGACCAATAGCATCATACATTCATACTTTCATAACCTATTGCTTTACCACCGAATTAACCTTCCAAATTAATTACCATTAGATTAATGTTTTTCGCTGCTTAGGACACGATTTTCGTGCACTTCCATAGATACTAGCATTGCATTAGGAGGGTGATTGGGTTTAGTGTACAATCTGCCAAAACCCAACAAGGCCCAACTAGGAACTTTCTGGGCCTGTTGGCTACACTGATTAACCGCCCATTAGACATCTTCGACTGGTAGGTTTTACTTTTGGAAGCGGTTTCCCTCCACCTGGTAAACTGGTAAGCGGCGAAGTAATAAAATCGAGTGCAAAAGCATCTGTAACGCCTCCACTAATCCAATTATAGTAGACATATATGTCGCTTCAACGAAGTAACAAATCTACAACCATCCATGCAAGTCTTTTCGTGCACCAAATTGGCAGTAAAGTATGATTCCCATGATTATTTATTTCATCTACTCCAATAACTACAAGAACAAAGCAGTTGAGTTTATTGACCTAAGTTGAATCGAGTCAATAGTATGCTCCTCAAATAAGGTAAAAAAAAATACCCATAGGTTCTTATGTGTGCATGCTTGTATTACCCACACTCACATAACCATCAAACCTCCTTTGTTGAGATGATTATAACTAAAAAGCACTAAATAAATGTTGATATATCTTGTATCTTCTAATATAATCCCAAGTTTGACTGTCTACTGCTAACTTAATTGCAAGTTAAGACTACACCAACACCAGATAGTAACTTTTCAGGACTATAATAATAGAGATTGCAGGAAAAACACTTCGATTTTGTTATAACAGATAGCTAAAGCTTTCCATGTCAAGGCTTTCATTCAAACTGGAGAGTATCATTCTAAGGCCAATCTAACCTTGGATCTTTTGGCCTCAAAACGAGACATTTCTTATCATATAAAATTATAAATTTACAGAAGAATTTTACACCAATCATTGTATGTCATAGGCACCTTTTAAGGAAAATCCATATCTACCGGATTTTGAATAACATACCTTGTATTACACCCTAAAAGAGAGCACCAAATTTGATAAACTGCATTTTGTTTCCATTTCGCCTCTGGTAGTTGATATTATAAGCTCTTCTAAGTGGAACTTTGTTAGTTTAATGATGATGCTCAGAGAACTAGTAATCTGAAGAAGTTCAGCCGACAAAGTCGTGCAAAAGTTGTCCACCAATGACATCCCGTCCAAAATGCCGAGTTTGTGCTTCATAACCACTCAAGACAAATCCTTCGTTATTTGTCTCGAGGCCAAGGCCAAAACGTTGTGCTCCATTTATAGGATAGGGCTCCGATAAACCAATTGCATTATTCTGATGGAGACCCAGTGTTAAGGAAACACCACTACTCCCTCCTGCCATGCTCACACCAAGACTAACATGTGGATGGTGGCTTGACAAGCTGTGGTATGAAAGATTTGGAGGTTGCTGATCATTGCTCGCCACAGGAATTTCAGAAAACTCATGTATGGTGCGCTTGGATGGAGTTTCTGGCACCCTTTGCGAAGAAGTGGACGGGTGCTCAGATGAAAGTGTGTTGGATGGAGGTAAACAATCACTCGTTCTGTTGGCATTACGATCCTCTCTATGCGATGATTTTTGAGCTTGCCGGGTTTCTAGCATGTGTATTTCCTCTACCATTGGCTTCCAAAGCCTTACTCTAGCATTAATAAACCAATTAGAAACCTGGTTCACATGCAAAAATAATTAAAAATCAGTTCTTCCCAAAACTTCACAATAAGATACAAAATCTCATTGACTTTGAGATTTAGCTACAGAAAACAAATGGCATACCTGGCTCCGCGATAGACCAGTTTGTTTTGCTAGCATCAGCTTGTCTGTATCAGTAGGGTAACTGAAACACAAAACAATAGCCTAAAAACATTAATCTACTAGTTTGGCTGTGAACTTCTTCATTAAAAGAGAGAATACATGAGAAAATGAGGTAAAAAAAGGACCATATTGTAGTATTTGATTTTGAGAAAACATGACAAGCAAACTCTCTAGGCAAAGAATGTTTACAGCAATAGTACTTACGGATGGAGGAAGTGCTCAAACAACCATGCCCTCAGAACAGTTACAGCACGCTCAGGAAGCCCCCGTTGGGGTCGCCAAACAGGTTGGCGCTCAAGGAATCCAGAGTTCTGGACAGGTCTAAAAAGGCCTCTATCAGCATTTCCAAACCTAGGAGCTTCATCTTTTCCAGGGTTCATTTGAACTTGAGCTTTATTTGAAAACTGGAGCTGGTCTGTAATTGCATTTTTCAAGCATTTAAAATGTTTAGACATGGTTTTCAAAGCAAGGTTTGCATAGGGAGCTGCACTGCCAAGCCCAGCAACATATTCAAAAGATGCCACCACAGCTTGCATCTGCTGATAGTATTGCTTATACCTCCTGTAAACCTAAAGCATAAAAAAGAACATAAGAAAATTTACAAAATTTGAAATTAAGTGACCCTAGTATAATCTCATATACTTTGTCTCTCTATCTTGAACTGCAGCGCAAAAACAAACATAAAATTGATCCATACTTCTACCAAAATGAGCGAACTCAAGGGAACTCTATAGATTCAATTGCACACAAGAAGCGGAAGAGGAATTTAACAGATCTTGAGGCAAAAATATTATGAATTGACAAAGTGCCAACATCAAATTACAATAAAATGGTCAATTACTGTGGTTAGTGTTACCAATCTTTCCACAGTGGAAGACCTAAAGCATGAAGTTGAAGGAGAAAAGGAAAAAGAAGTACAGAATCAATAAATCATTAGCATTAGCCTTAATTATGTAGTCAGTCATGTCCAAGACTATAAGTGGGTGCTCACGTCAGCCTTAGTTAGGTATTGAGTCTTGTCAAGACACTATAACTGGCTGATGCTCCCTTCTAAAGTTCATTAAATTTCTGTGGTAATCATTTATAGAGAACAAGAGAGACTAAAAAGGAAATAAAAAAGTGGACATGTTCATTGATTTATTTAGGCATCTTACAGAAATGCACTTAAATAGTAAAGTTTAAATGTGAAATGGAACACTGTTTTCAATTCAAGGACGGTAATTCCCAATCAAAACTGACGCAGACCATGATCTAAACTAACCAAATGTTTATTTCTTCTTATAAATAATGGAAAACAAACCTAAATTTTCATTTAATGTTTTAAAAATATTTACATGAAATAATGGAATTTGATCCCAAGGCAGCTTCCATAACTATAAGAGATCTTAACAAGCTAGTTAGTACCCACAACAAAGTAAACCTAAACAGACAACTACTTAAAATGCATCTCTATTTGGAGCTGGCGGTTTTCAAACACCCAGAGTAAGTACCTATACAATTATTTTCTTTCTGTTTTCCCAAAAAACAAAGGAGTGATTAATAATATATCTTGGGAGTTACATCAATTCTAATGTGATTGATGCAAGTTTGTTAACAAAAAACAAGCAAGCTTCTTTAACCAGCAAGTTGATGCAAACAATTTTTGTGTCACATCTTAATCCCATTTGGTTTAGATTTCAACCCTCCCATCCCAAATTCACAGGCAAACAGAAAGCAGTAGCTCAATTTCAATTCATTGTTGTCCATTAAAAAGGAAAATAAAAGCTATAGGAATAGAGGTTTGAATTTGTAACAAGTACTGTACTTCGATATCTATCCCAACTCCATCTTGCATGAGATTTCTAACAAAACAAGACAGCAATCCAAGCGTTATCATAACCAATAACGAAGTATACTACACTGACTTCTAATAGACATTATTTGTGCTAGTAATCCTAACAATAAGAGAGAGGTTAGATGTCAAATTGTCAATGAACTATTACCTAAAGCCACTCAGGAATGGAATCAAACAGATTTAGTCCATCTACCCAAAATCATCTCTTATCTAATCATACAGGATACAAAAGGTGTTACTAGATAAAATGCCATCTAATGGCCCATAGTCCTATTTAAACCATAAAGAGACAAGAAGATATTTTACATTGAAGATTTCCCAATCTTATATTTGTGGCTATTAAAATTCCCTTAAGAGTTCACTTTCCAAAATAAGCATAAAAATAATGCATAGCTGACAATACATTCCGGAAAAGTAACCA
This sequence comes from Litchi chinensis, assembly GCA_019925255.1. NCBI lineage: Eukaryota > Viridiplantae > Streptophyta > Magnoliopsida > Sapindales > Sapindaceae > Litchi > Litchi chinensis. The sequence goes on along the minus strand of CM034475.1, from coordinate 4,657,222 downwards.
AAATCAAATCATATTATTCTCCTTTTAATTTCTCTTCCACCATATCGAGTTGTCCTCAAATAATCTCAATATCTCAGTCATGGCAATACAACCTCGAAACACCACTTCCCTTAAAATTAAACTGCTTTCATCATGGCTAATCACTAGATGCACAATTTATCAGGCGGGGGCATAGGGGTCCAGAAGAGCCACATCAATCTCTATGATGAAGAAAAACACAAGAGCACATGGATAAATTATCACATCCACAACTTTTTCTAATATACTTAGCTTTTTTGATAGGCCACAAAACAAATCTCAAACTAGATAATTTAGCAAGTACACACAATCGAATTAAACTGCAGCCGCTCTCACATAAAAAGATCAGACACCTTGTGCTCTACTCATCTCTTCTTCTTTAGGTTTGGAATACCATTATGCTTTCCACACGCTTTTTTGGAGTATAAATCTTTTCAAATGGATTCCTTCAGTCACTTTAAGCACAATACGCTCCAAACACGGTGACACTGTCACCTATTGGAACTCTTTCTATGGCTGTCAGGTGCTTTATAACACCAATCTTTGTGCATATATTCCCTCCCATCACCTTTTCCCAAAAGATGATTTTGTATTCACCGAGGCCATGTATTCCTCCACCACAAGAATCCAATTCACAGACAACACGGTTTATGAAGCTATAAATTATACAGTTTCATAAACAAATCACCAAAGATCAAATGCTTTATATGTACATATAAATATAAACATATCGACTTATATTATATACATATATTCATGCAACACCACCGATTGCATGCTGGTTGATGCATTGACTAACTAACTAAATAATAATTAAATCAGTTTTTATTTAATGATAGTACAAGATATAACTTCTACAGTGACAAAATGTTCCAGTTTCATAAAAAGACACTTCCAATGAAGATTGAAAAGGATTTGACACTCCTGAACTATAAGAATTTAAAACAACCACAACTACATCTACACACAGCTCAGCTGCCAAAAAAAAGAAACCAAAACAAAGATCATATAGAAACCAGCAAATAATACATGTCAGACACGTAACTATATTCAAAACATAAAAATTAAAAGTGCAAATGAGGAGACACTGATGATGAGAAGGGAAGCAAACCTCATCGAGCATGGATATCAGCCTCGATTTCTTTCTTCGATTGTCATTCCCGTCTCCAGGACTTAGTGGATCATCACCAACTCCACTGGAGCTCAAATTCATCAATGGAGGATCCATCAGAGAAGAATCAGCAGTGAATTTTTCAGCGTAAATTCCCTGACCCAGATTGCAAAACTCTTCCAACAACTGATGTGCCGGCTTCAAGAATCTTGATCCCTTCAAAATCGAAGCGTAACCCGTAAACGGCCCAAGTGGAACCAAGCTCCTCGACGCCTCGTTTGAGGTAGAAGCACTTCCACCAACAACACCTGGGACTACATAACCGCCACTGACTTTGTCGCCGTATACAGCGGAGCTAAAACGCTGAAGATTTAGCTCTAGAGGAAGATTGTTTTGGTGGGTGCTGTGAGAAGACAAAGATAGAGACAAGGGTTCCGGTTTAAACAAAACAACCTCACCACCACTACCACTAGCAGTATACGACTGATGATCAAAATCTCTAAGGTTTTGAAGGTTATGAGTGGAATAGAGAAAAGGGTTGTTGTTAATATCCTGAATCGAGCTAGGGTTCATATGCAAAGACGAGTGTGGATCCAAATAAGGATGATGATGAGAAGCCGAACTAGAGGAAGAGACATTCACCATCCCACCAACAAAACCCATCAAATTCACACCTTCTTCCTTAACAACACAAACGGGGTTGGTTTTGATGGGCTCAGCAGAAGCTGAGAGACCCTGGTGGTGTTGGTTGTTGCTGTTGCTGCTGTTGTTGTTATGGTTGTGAAACTCGTGATGAGAACTAGTACTAGTGTTAGCACAGTTGAGCAAATCTGACGAGAGCAGTGATGGATCGTACAAAGGTAGCAAACCCGTGCAAGCTTGAAGACCAGCCGTTGATTCTACACAAGGATGGTTTTGAGCCACAATTCGTAGCTTATCTCTTCTGCTTTGTTGTGGGACATGGTAGGGCTCAAAACCCTCCGCCATAGCCACAAACAAAAATCAAAAAACCACCCCTCTCTCTCCTCTCTAAACACACACTCTCTCCTTAATATTTCCTTTCTAAAAGAGAGAGAGAAAAACACTAGCACTCAAAAGCAAGACACAGATTGAGAGATATAGATAGAGATAGAGAGAGATAGATTTGGTGTTGGGTGTGTTAGTAGTGATGGTGAAAGAGAGGGAACAGTGAAAGAGATGTGGTGATGATGAAATGAAGGGTTATCATGATCTTCATACACATCAGAACTGCACATATGGCACAGAGGCGCAGGTTAGCAGAGATACATGAAGAGATCGAGAATCCAAGTATGAGGTCCTCACTTCACGCATCCTCACAACACACATACACTACCTTCTACTGCTAAAATAATAGACCCTTTTGATTTACTACCTCTTCTTCCGTATCTATATCTATATATCTATCACTCACTCACACACAACACAACACACACAAAACAAGAACACACATAGAAAAACATAAACAACTAAAATATTTTTGTTTTGTTTTGTTTCAGGTCTCTCTCTCTCTCTATATCAATAGAAGGAAAGAAAAAGCGTACTAGTAGTAGTGTAGTGAGTTAGCTAGTCAGTGAGTCATGATCATAGGGTTTCGAGCAACCGGACGGCCACCGGCTATTTCCGGTAATAATTGAAACTAGAAACTGTGTTGCAGATATTTCTGACAGGTTTTGTGAATCTTTTTTGTCGTGTAATGAATATGTATTATTTTTAGGATAAATTTCACTCTCATCCTATATTTTTGGAAACTGTCCATATTTTTATTATATTTTAAAAACGTAGTAAATTTTTCTTAAACTTAAAAAAAAAAAAATTAATCCTTCTCTCAAATCTCAATCAATCCATAATCAAACCTTACAAACGGCTTCATGAAATCGAATATATATATTTTTAATTTGAAAATATATTTTATAAAATAAAAAAAATCTATTAACATATATGTATGTATATATAATGGTGATGTGTTTGATTAATGATTGGTGTCAAATTATTTATTTTTTATTTAAAATTTTTGTTTTCCATCTTTTTTAAAGTTTAGAGTTTGAATTTTTTTATTTATTTACATAAAATCTCTACCAGCTATAATTATAATAGGTAAAGATTTCAAATTTTTATTTATTTTTAATTTTAAAATTTAATTTTTTTCACTTCTAAATGCATTTTTTAATTTAATTTTTAGTTTTTCAATTGTGATGTATCAATTAATCATTTTTATAAAATTGTTTAATTTTCTTATGTTAAATTTTGTATGACACATGTTGATTTTTATTGATTGATAAATTAGAACAAAATGGTCACTTTAAGATTAATTAGTGATAGGAGTATAATTGATTTTTTGCATGTTTTGTTAACTTTGATCATTAAATTATTGGTTAGAGAGATTAATTTAACACTCTTTAAAAATTTTAGAGATGGTTGGATGTGTTTTTAAAATATAATTAAAAATTTGATATTTTTTAAAATATTGGGACGAAATAAAATTTACCCTTGCTATAATTAAATTTAGACATAAAAAATGGTGTAAGCGGAGGTGATGACGCATGTGAGAACAGAGCGATGAATCAAAGGCTGAGTTGAGTTTTTGGCATTCTCAAGTCTCAACACTCTTTTCTTTCGATTCTCGCTTTACGAGGTTCTTTATTGTTATTTTATGACTACTACTACTAGTATTTTTTTTTTTTTTTATTTTTATACATCAAAACGAAAACAATTTATTTTGTATAGTTTATTAAAAAAATAAATAAGTATTCTAAACTTATTTTCAAGTGCGTTCCTTATAAAACCAAATATTTATTGGTTTTGTTACGAGGTAGTTCGGATCCATTCTTCATTTCTTCTTAGTTTTTCAACGTATAATTTTGTATGTTTTCATATAGTACAGCAAAAATGTGATTAATAATTTCCTTTCTTTAAGGTAATGTAAATGTTAGCTATCAAACGTAGTATTAAAATCATGAGATTTTATTTTCAAATAGAAAAAACATGAGATTTTAATGGAAATGATAGAATGAATAATACATGATAGACTACAATCATTAGAAAGTAAAATAAATACTTTAAATCATTTCATAATTAAGTTTCTAGGTGATAAATTTTGAACTTCATTAGTGTATATTGTTCTTTTAAAGTAAAATAAAGCATTATTCGATAAAATGAGGAACAATATCATTGTATTAAAATTTGAAAGGTTCATTTAACATTTAACATTATTTTTCATAATTTTCAAAAAAAAAATATATATATATTGATGATGATAAAGTTACACAAATTATATACTTAAAAAAAAAATGGGGTGTAGGGAAAATCATTTGAAGCTTTGAAACATGATTAAACAATGTATCTTTAAATGTTATGCAAGTACCATAATATAATTTATTTGACAAATTAAGGTTCTAATGTGACTTTACATATACCATTACTATAAATTAGAAGATCTTTCATTGTTACAATTGATGAGTTTTCAATATTGTAAAATTTTATCAATAGCAGAAATTAAATCAATCAAAATAATAACCTAATGATAAAATATTCATGCCATTGAGAACTATAATTCGACATTGTGTTTATTTTATGTATGCATGTATCAATACAATACATCATCAAAATCCAATTAATTTATGGGTTCTATCATGGTTATGTATATTTAGAATTAGACTCAATTTATACAAAACATTTTAGAATTTAGGATTGGAAAAAACTCATAAATCACTGTAACATACCAAATCAAACCAAACTGTTTGGTTTTATCTAAAATTTTTATTTTTTATTAAAAAATCAATTTAGTTTTATTATAATAAAATCGTATTATCTGGTTTAGTTTATAGTCCAAATTTATCATGTTCAGACCGAACTGTAAACCTCATATTTTTTAAAATACATATTTGATGTTACTATGATATTACATCTAATCTAATACTTATTACCTTTGAAATGGCAAATATGACACATAATTGAATCTACTATAAAATGAGCCCAATATGCATGTAATATAAATTTTAAATTACATAATTTTAATTACAATAAATTTAAATAAAATTTATATTCGAATGATTTAACTAGATCAGACCAAACCAATCCAATTTGACCTAGTCCAATTTAAGAAAATACTTTATCTAAACCGGAAATATTTTTCACATGACCACAATTTTGGGTTTGGTTTGACCGGCCATGTCCAAGCCTATTTGAGTTGGAGTACTATATCTTATATTTATAATAAAAAAAAATATCTGGTTGTTTTCATTATTTTATTTTGTGAATTTCTATTTATAACCTTAAACACGTGTGTCAATGGCAGTGCGCTAGCTGCCTGCATGCTCCCAAATGCATAATTCAACACCTATTGATACTAAATAATAAATATTCTCCCATATTTTCTGTAAGTTATCCCTATTCTTATATAATCCTCTTCTTTTACTTTTGTATAAATGAATCATTTTCATTTGAAATAATTTTTTGAAATACATCATCAATATTTTGATTTCGATAAGTCTTTATTATTCTTTAAATTAATCCGAGTCATTATTTTAACCAAAAAAAAAAAAAAACCGTAAAATACGTGCAGACGTAAACTTACTTCGAAACATCTGATTAACTTCAATATACTTAAAAACACCCAAAAAAAAAAAAAAAGGAGTAAAACATAATTAAAATTTTCCGTAAGCAAGGTGAAAAATAGAATGATATTGAAATGCTAGCATATCCGAAGAAAGGTGACGATAGATCACATCATCATTAACTTAATTAGATTTTTTTTCAGAAAAACATTAACGTAATTACATTTATCTGGTCTAAATGTCTAAATGTCTAATTGAAATTTGACACGATTGATACGATCTTAATGGCTGTCAACCATCTCTGATGCCAACTTTATTGCACCAAACTTTCTGATACATGAGAGCGTAACTGACACATCTCTGGCAGAAACGGGCAGTGTTTAATTATTAACAAGAGACTCATACCGTGAATTAGGACACTAATCATTACAACTGTGGATTGGATTACTCATAAGCATTAAATTTTACTTTTTTTACAATTATTATCGGTCTTGCATGGATTCTGAGTTGGACAATAATTTTTTTATAATAAAAAGGGTCCCTTTTGCTTACACTGCTTTTAATAACAAAGTTTGCTATCAAAAGTTAGTAACTATCTCTCTAAAAAAAAAAGTTAGTAACTATCTCTCACTTTAGAATTGTAATTTACTGTTTAATTTAGATAAAGCATTTTAAAAGTCACGTAATTATGATTGCATGAAATGAAGCCACTCAACAAAGTTCGCATTAAACACTGACCACTGCAATTTCTTCTTTTTCTTTTTTTAATACAAAATTTTCAATAAATTTTTTAAATTTAAAATTTGAAAGTACTAATTTTTTTCCTCAATTTTGTTTTGCATGTGCATGTTTCAACTTTTTGCCAATTTTTAGGTTGGTTACACAGTCACACCGCCAATCATAACCTTATGTTTTTTTATGGCCACCAAACGGAACCAAATTGTGCATCAAAAGCATATCAGTGGACTTCCAAATATACTTGGTATTTATTTTTCTAGACAAAATAACTACTCTTAAGGGTTGCATGTGCTTTTTAGACAATTGTACAGAAATTAAAGAGCTTTCAAAATGATTGTACAATAACAAAATCTGTGTGTTTTTTGCTCCGGAAAACTTTTAATTCATATATACATTGGTACACTTGTGTACGCCTGACTGAATGAATGTTCAAAACAGTAAATTGAATGTTTTTACTTTAGAACATGTAATAAATAATTAGGAAATTAAATATTTTAAACATAAAAAATGCTGAGTTACTGAAAAAACATAAAACAGTACTCAATCTCTTCCTGAAAAATATTTCTATTTCTACATTAAGCAATTTTTTTCCATATAAATAGTACCATTCATAATTTATGAATTAATCATTCTTCATTCTTATGTACCTCTATAATAATTCTAACATTTCAAACGCTTTCCATTTTTTTTTAAAAGCCAACTGAACCGTTTTTCCTTCTTTTTTTTTTTTTTTGTCTTACAAGATTTATTAATACCAATTATTATTTGTGCAAGTTGAAGATTTATTTATTCATTTATTGACTCCAATAACTGGAAAACATATACTTAAAGTGTTTTTTTAATAGACATTGAACATGTTAGAGTTTTATCAATCACTATTTGAATCTCATAGTGGGAAAACATTGATTCTCATAATAAAATGATAAAATTTCTCATACATACTTATAAAATATGTATAATAAAATTTAAATAGTCACTATTTAAAAAAATTAGAAGATGCACAACCACTTAAATTATAAGAGGATATGCAACACTTTTCAAAATTAATGATTTTTATTTAGTTTAAGATCAAATTAAATTTGTAAATATCAATACACAACATGAAGGTTCATGTTTGAATTATTGAAAACAAAATAAGTAACAAATAGTGTAACGAATGATCTATATTATTGAAAAATGCATGAGAAATTTTCTAACTGATTTTGCGTTTTTCCTTTTTAAGTTCGATCACGTCCTAAAGTATTCCCGATTCTAAGTCAAAACAATCATTTTTTGGTCCAAAATCTCATTTAAACTTTGGATTCTATTGGACAATGACTCGTGGTAGTTATTTTTTTATAAGTGACAACAACAGATAATATATTGTAAAAATAATAAATTAATGTCATTCCATTATACCAGATTCAATAATTACTAATAGGATTTGAGTTAGGAGAGTCTAATTAATACAAAAATGGTCGGTTCAAACTTCAAACTTCAAATATTAATCCATCTCTCATTTTCTTTGCTTTTAAACCTTTGACTTCATTTTTTTTTTTAAAAAAAAAACAGGTTTTCATCATTATTGACCTGTGGATATATGGTCTCCATAATTGCGTGCAAAGCAAGCAGCTGTTTACAGCCCAATGAACTCAATACCATGACATCACTTCCCATCAACCGTAGCTGCCCCACCTGTTTCCATTTATCTAACTGCAACATTAACTTAATTAATAAGGATTGTGAATTCAATATAAATGCGTATTCAATTAACTTTAAGTTTGATATGGCTAAACAATCCTATTCATAATTTGTTGATACAGGTAAGATAACTAACCTATGTGTGAAATAGAAGAAAATAAGAGTAAATCTGACTTTGTTCATTTTCATCGTTTGGGTTGATTTTGACATTTATGAAGTTACTGTAAATTTGGATACAAATCACCTCTCAACTCAACCACAAAATTTCTCAAGAGTTTTAATTTATTTTAATTGACACAATTATTATATGTGATTAAAATTTTCAATTTTTTTTTATTAGTTGTCAACCGATATATATAAAATAAAGATAAAGTTAAAAGTATATATAATATAGAAATAGCTTCCATAGCTCATATCTTTTACACAAATCTAGACAGACATTCTGGATCATAGATTGATGTAAATAATATATAAAAAGTGAGTCTTCTAAAACATTGTTAATATCTCGAAAGTCATAATAAACTAGCTGCAGATACTAGGAAAAAAGAAAATATAAGAAGGGAAAAATTAGTGTTTAGATAAATTAGTGCTGCCAACTACCAGCTAGTATTGAATCTAGGTGACTACTAATAAAGTGAAGAATAAAAGAGCATCTAAATAGGACAATAATGAAAGCACCAAACAAAATTGTTGGCAGCATCATATCAAATCTCTTATTATTCTCAGCGATCAAATATCAATCACCGTTGCATGAAACTTCTCCATATCAAAGCTTAAATGCTATCTGTGGTGGCATGTGATTGTGTGACCCCTTTTAGCTCCCATAACACGACCCTTTTCAGCTCCCATAACACGACTATCTTTTCTCAGCACGCCACCAACACCAAGCAAGTGTAACACGCTCGAATCTCGACTTTATGTTCACAAAAGTCACTTGTACACGTGATCCCGTCCCACTAGGCCACTACCTCCACCGTAATTGCCAACAATTATTGTCCTAAAACCTAACTTTCTTCGGCACCCGCTTAAATTATAATATAAATAAAATATATACATGCATATATATATATATTGAAATGATATACATATATTTTTTATATCTGCTATTGAAGTTCCATGATTATGTCAAACTACGTCTACAACATAAAAAGCAATTATACGCATTATATATGATTTTTAATAATTTGTGATACATATTAATCTCATAAGAAATGTCAACTTGGTTCCCTCAAAGATAAGAGTATTTACAGGATCAAATCATGATTATATTTAGACAATGAAATTTTATATTTGGATACATTATATATCAAGAAGCCAGTGAAGAATCTTGATAACTGAAATTAATGACCAGTACATATGCAATAAAAACTAAGCTAACTCCTAAAAATACTTTTGTATATGTATGTATATGAAAAAATCATCGGAGGGTTAAGTTTTTTTTTTTTTTTGGCCCCCACTCGTTCACTATTTAAATTCTTCCTATTCTATATAATATTAAACTAGATTTAAATTAAATATGGATGAACCAATTAAGCACGTAACATCTGAGCATCATGAAGGTGTATATATTTGTAGGGCCCCTAGGGATCCTCCACTTTGCATCCAAGCTCGTCTTCTACAGAGGCCATCGAATTTCGCCTCAACCAAATTTATACTAATAAATACAAATGCGATAAAATGTGGGAACTAATAAACCATGTATTAGAAAATAGAAGAATTTTGTTTCGATGAAAGAAAAGAGAAGAATTTATATTATATAAATAGAAAAATTTAGTTGTGCAACAAAAACATGCATCGATAGCGATGAAAAAGGCCTTAAAGGTCCACGTGTCGATTGAAAAGTCTGACAACAGATCCAGAGCTACTGTTTGACAGAGGCAGTGATGTCCAAAGTGACAACGACGTCGTCATGCTAACGTTCTGTTTTTTATTTTATTTTTTGTTTGTTCAATTTCCACTTTTGATCTCTTTTTTTCTACGCCAAATCTTTTGCTTGAGATGATAACAGAGCCCCCCGAATTTGGCGTCACTGGACGAAACGGAGTTTTTAGAGTCACCGTACACACTAGAAAAATAAATAAAGGACTGTAATCGCGTCAGGTGTTGCGTGAAGCGGGGGATCAATTACAGTTTCTTTGCATGTACTGTTCTGCGAAGTACTGTGAAGTGAAGTAGATCATCGAACTTTTACTTACAATTTATAATTACAAAAAAAAAAGGGAAAAAATGTGATTGATCTGGCATACGAAGGGCAAGTGAAGTACTACAATCTCAACATTTGCACCGTCCGATGCACCTCGAATGTCGTATTCAAACCTGATCCTCTGTTAGTATAAACATTGGCGGCCCCGCGGTGTCTGCACCCTACAACACTCACCTACTCTCGTAGACAGACCTTTTATGTGAATGTGATGTTTCCACTATAACTCCAAACGGCGTAGTTTTGGAGATTTTTCGATCGGGTTCGGATATAATTAACTAATAAGTATAATATTTTATTAGTTGAAAATCCCATCATGGATTTATTGCTTTTTATACTTATATATATTAATCATTGAAACTAATTCAAAAAAATTATTTAGGTAAATTGGGATAAAATATTAATGATATAGTTTAAAAAAGTGCTCTCTTATAGGAATGATTAATTCACACTTGTAGAGAAATAAATAACATGAGGATAGAGGTTTGTCCACCTAAATTGGGGGAGAAAATACTTTTATTGCCACTATAAGACATGGGTTCTATGGCAACGGCGCCTACAGCTCAGCTACTTATACTTTTACATCCTAAGTTTAAACATACGGTGATATTGGGTTTTGGTAAGGTGTGTAAATTTTACTATCTACTTTAGTAAGCTTTTACTCGATTTTCAAAATTATAATAAAATAAATTAAAAACCTATCGAGATTTATAAAAATCAATTATTAATTATATAACTCAGATATTATAATTATATAATTAAAATATCTATTGGTTTATAGAATGTATTTGATGGAAATTAAACTCATTGCTTTAGTGAATGGGAGTTATATTACCTCAAAGATCAAGTATATTTATACATTTATTATTGACATCAGTGTAATAATTTGGCATCTAAGAACATGAACCTAAACTGGGTACCAGTCATTATGTAAAACAATAACAAATTAGTCAATGGTTTTTGGTTAATTAAATGAGTTAGCACATCATTTATGTGTTTATCTAGGTAAAATGAGTATCATATGATTCATATTATTATATTTTTAAAAAATTATTGTTTAATCGCGATAGAATGTGATAATCACATGCACACATATAAATCTAAGAGTGTTAAGGAGAGTTTTGTTCGTTTGTCTTTTATTAATTTTCAATTTTCACTTTTTAAAGCTTTTGCTAACACAACCAATTTCTTGAAGTCGAAGCACGCATCCAGGCCACAAAACAGAGTTTTGCTGTGCATAAATTTGGGCCCCAAAAGGCCAACACTCTAGTGCATGGACAAACGACAAAGGTGTAATTTCATGTCACTGCAAAAAGACACTATATCCTTGGCCAAGAATAAATCTTAGAGAAGAAATTAAAAAAATAATAATAATAATTTTGTCAAGAATTTGTTCTTATTTACCTTTCCTTTTTCACTCTTGCAAGAATATGGAAACAAAGTTACATGTCCACACACCTCCAACATTTACTTTTTTCTTGAGCATGTGCTTAACTACTCGGATGAAAACACCCCTGATGAGACTTTGGTTCTGTGATTCATCAAGAACTCCATATATATATAACTGGTACACACATCAGATTCTACAATACCATCAGACCTGCATTTGTAGGATGTAACCGAGAATGCCTTTTTCAGAATAGAGGACAACTCTAGGGTATAATAGAAGCAAAGTAGAATTTGACAAGATTACAGAATAAAGACAGGTGTGACAGAAAATATGTGCAAATCTTCTCATTTTGTGTTTCTTTTTTCAGATACAAAGCTTGTCTTCTTGATTCATGCCATTAGCGCATGATGATTGCAATTATTAATATGTACAAAGTAGCCTATAGTTTGATCTTTGTATAACAGGCCTATGCCACGTTTTCTTTTTAACTCTTTTGTATGATTCTAGAGATACTAATTATAATCATGTATCAATTTTAAGTTGAATCTATATAAAAATATGGAATGATCTATCTCTTTATTATAAATAGTTATCTTAACTATATTTATATATTTTAATATGAACCGTATTAATAATACTGTTTTTTTCTTTGAACTTTAGTATTAATAATACTTGTGACCTAAATAAGTTATACATAAAAATACACATTCTCTTCAAAATTCGTCATTATTTTATCAAAAACCTTGGTGGAATAGAAGTCAATTAAAAAATTATAAATTCTACATCGCTTTGTTTTTAATAATATAAAAATCGAAGACTAGACAGTCTACAAGACTACAACCACTTGAGCAAACATTGGAATATCTGTGAATTCATCTGTTCATTGAATTTTGAACACAGGGAGAAAGGTGCCGCCAAGCATAGTAAATCAAGAAACGGATACAAAAAACGTGGAACTCGATAGAGTTAAAAAGGTTACGGTGCCATGAAAGTCTGCTAATTATATTTAATTAAGTCCACAACTTTTTGTAACTTTAAATGAAGTCATTTTGAAAACCTATATATTTCTTCTCCAAATTTTTCTTGCTTATAATATATGGGACATCTGGCAGGAAATTCCTAAATTCTAATCAATCCATGCGTGAAACGTATTTGATTTATGATTTTTGTCTGTTTTTTACACTTTGGTTAAAAGTCATTGTTGGAGGAATTTTCTGGGGTTTCACACTGCATAAGCAAGTTTTGCTTCAAAATATTCCAATAAACATTATAATACAAGAACAGTTATAATAATGATAAAAAAGCTGTCTGGTGGATTGGGTCCAATACACAATCGCGTAAAGAAGAAGGATCCATTTCAAAATATATTGCAAATCTCTTCCAATGTTCAACATCAAATCAGTAAGATGTAGACACAAATAAGAACACCAATAATGAAAGACTTTTTCGATAATCAAGCCAGCAAAATTAAAGTGATTGATCCCCAACTACCTAAACAAGAAGATTCAATGACTCCAAGATAGGCCGGACAAGATTACAACATGTTATGTGTCATTTAATGCTTAAACACTTTAAGCGAAGCCAATGAAAATGTCACTTGACCTAATAAATTATTGTTTTGCAGCTGTATACATCTACTTTTATATTTAATATCAAGACTGTAGGCATCTAAATCTAAGTTTTGTGGAAGATAATCAAAATTAATAATAACAACAACAATAATGCGATGGTAATAGGTACTTAGGGAGGCATTAATTACTTGGACACGGACCAATACAGACCTCACAATTCAGATATTTCATCTAAAAAGCCTTTGATTGTTGCTAGAAGAACTACCCAGATAGGGCTGACAGCTCAAAGTCTCATTCCAAACTCGGTCTCAGATTTATTCATTAACAAATCCATAAAAACGAAAACCCATAATGGACCCTCCTTATTTTTCTTGGGGCTTGTATGCTATTATCGATGTAAAATACGAGGAAAACCACCTTTTTATTGATGATTTGCTCAAAGCCATAAGATTTTATTGAAGTATCAAATTATATTCTAAGCTCGAGAAACTTGCTTAGGTTCATAAATAAACATTCGCACTTGCAAACCTTTTACTTTTGACCTTGGGTCATGAATCCCTCTGATTGCATCGTACAGGTACTTTCTTCAAGATTGCTGTTCAAATTTCACATCAAGTGATGTGGAATTCACACATAAATAAATAACCAAGTTTATGTTGAAAAGAAAATTTAATTTCCTCCTCCCATCTATAGAATTAAAAATTCTAGTTTCTAATACTTTTTTAAGTAAACATGGTGGCATTTTATTTTCATTCATAATTAATAAATGTATCCTTAAAGTTTTACAATAAGAAATGGACTTAACTTGAATTCACAAATTCATAGATATGGGTATAAGAAATATCACTTGACCAATCTTACTTTGTTCTTATCTTAACAGACCTTCTATCGTTCCACCCAATAATTATAAGGGAAAAATAACATGGACCCAAAAATAAAGAAGCACAAACTCAGAGTTTGCTCGTGTGTCTCTTTAGAGAAGCATTGTAAAGGAAGTAGAGTCTTTAAGAAGTGGGTCTCTTGCAAGCCAGAGTGAGGGTTTCATTTGGGGTTTTCTTCCTCTTTCCTTTGTTTCTCTTCTCCAATGGAGGCAAAGGAAATAGCCAAGCTTTGTCGAGGATTACCTCTAATAGAAGAGGAGGGATATCTTTGTACGATTAAAGGTGAAGAAAGGGAGCTAGAGTTTAAAGATGTGGACCATTATCTTATGGGAAAGTTTTGGTTAGCAAATGAATCAATAAAGATGCTTTTAGAATAGTCATTGAGCAACTATGGAGAGTGATTGGAATGGTGGAAGTGAAGGTGATTGGATTCAACATTTTTATGTTCTATTTCCAAAGCAAAGAGGACCATAACTTAATGTTTAACAGGGGACCGTGGCATTTCGACCATAGCCTTATTGCTCTCGAAGTTCCATCAAGGGTGGGAAATGAGGCTAAATTGGGGTTTGATAAAGCTAGTTTCTAGGTCCAGATCCATGATGTTTCGCTAATGTGTATAAATTGAACAATGGCTAGGATGTTGGTGAAACAAATTGGGGATTTAAAGGGACTTTCTGACGACCCATCGAAATATAAAGGAATATTTCTTAAGATTAGAGTCCAAATCGATATCAATAAGCCATTGATGAGAGATTTGCTAATAAATGGGAGGAGATCCAAAGAAACTATGTGGATAGATCTAAAGTATGAACGACTTCTAGAGTTCTGCTTTACTTGTGGTTGTATCGATCATAATAGCAAGGATTGTATGGATGAAATTGCTAAAGAAGATGCTAAACGTAGGAAAAATTTGAAATACAGGTCCTGGTTGAGAGCAACTTCTTAAGAGGGGATAAATGGTAGAGATAGTAACAACCTTTGGGAGCTTTTTCTAGTGGTATAAAATTGAATCCTTTTGGGGGAAAAATAATGCAAGTGGAAAGGATAAAGAAGTTGACTAGTGGAGCTTTAGATATATGAAGTCTTTATAGGGACCCTAAAACATGTGATAAGAACAAAAATGTTAAAATATAAAGAGTGGAAAGGGTATTCAAAGGTTATAGCTAAACTACTCCATCCCAAATGACATCTATTGTCGAATATAACTCTAAGGCCCCACGAAGGCATCTGTGAATGTTAATGTAAGTTGCCAAGCTTCCAATCAGTTGGTGGTTTTTAATCCTAATAATAAACTTGTAGTAGTTTATACCAGTAAAGACAGTATGGGTGTCCTGAAGTGTGAAATGTTGTCAGATATGGATGTTTAACCTGAGGTGCAACCTATCTCTAATCAGCCTCCTGAAAATCAATCTTTGACTTTTGTGGAGACAAGGGCAATGACAATGAATGTAAGTCCAGTCAGGAAAGTTACCAAAAAGTGAAAGAGAGCAGTAAGTGGGGTACATGTAGTGGAGAATTTGAGTAGCCCTATCAACAAAATGTTAGTGGCAAAGCAGACTAGTAGAAAAGGTAACAAAAGCAACAATCTATCTCCATTACTCTGCAACAAAGGTATCAAAAACTTACATCCTTTGATCTTTCTAAATTTGAAAAACAAGAAGAATTGGAATATTATTGATGCTACTTCTATTGGTAGAGGGGAGGGGGTTTAAAAAGAAGAAGATAGGAGTTAGTAAACAGAGTAAGGTTTGTTATATGGAATGTGGTATAGCCTTTGAAGACGGAGCCTGAGGGTCAGCTTTCCGATCACCATGATCGTCTTAAGTTGGAATATACAGGGTTTAGAAAATCCCCGCACATGCACAACCCTTAAAAGGATAATTCAAAGACTTTCCCCAAACCTAGTCTTTCTGTAAGAGACTAAGCTTCATAAGAATTTTGATAATAGTTTAAAAGAACGGTTAAGCTTTCAGGGTGGTTTTTTGGTTAATAGTTTGGGTAAAAATTGGGGTTTGGGGCTTTTTTTAAAGAATAGTGTAGACGTTTCAGTACTTTCTTATTCAGTTGGTCATATCGATGCGAGAATACAATCGATTGACAAGTTGACTTAGAGATATATAAATTTCTCTTAGGAACTCTTACAACATCTTAGGAAGGTGGATAACTTACCATGGGTTGTAGGAGATAATTTCATTAAGATTCTTAGTAAGAATGGGAAGAAAGGTGGATCTAAAAAGGTAGAGCATAACATGATAGTTTTCCAGACAATCATTGTGGATTGTGATCTTATAGACTTAGGTTGTTCAAGTTCTTGTTTTACTTAGAATAATTGAAGAGATAGAACAACAAATGTTGAAAAAAGGTGAGATAGGTTTATGGCAGACTTAAGTTGGAGAGATTGTTTTATAATATGAAGGTCAAAAACTTAGGTTTTAATCATTCTGATCATAAGCCCATTGTGCTAAAATTCAAGGAAGGTTTAAAGGTGAAGTCCTGTCAAATAGAAACTTCAAATTTGAACCTTTCCGACTTAAAGAAGAAAGCTACCTTACTAATGTGTGGAGAAGCTGAGAGATTTTGGGTTGGGCCTTTTCTTTAGAAGTCTTGGCCCAAAAGCTTTTCAGTTGTGCATCGGTTCTTTTAGATTGGAGTAGAGAAAAATTTAGTTCACTAAAAAAGAAGATAAGTTTTAAATAGAATCTAATTAAATCACTTTATAAAAGAGTTTCTAAAGTAGGAGTTATCGAAGAAATTAAAGGTCAATAGCAAAAGTTAGAAAACCTTCTTTCTAAGGAGGAATTTTATTGGCATCAAAGGGTTCATTCTGACTAGTTTTCTGCAATCAAGTTCTTATACACTCATGCAAATGCTAAAAAAAAGAAGAACTCAATTGTTAAGTTGATTGGGGAAGATGGAAGTGTTGCTGAATTGATAGAGGATATTGGTAAAGTTACTTATAAGTATTTTAAAGAGTTGTTCTCCTCCTCTTTTCCCTTTACTACTGATATAACTAAAGCTATTTCTAGGATTGTTACTTATCTAAATAAGAGGCAGTGTCTCCTTTCAATGAGAAAGAAATAAGTTTGCTACTTTCAGCTTGGACCTAATCATGCACTTGGACTAGATGGTTTTCGATCTATTTTCTATGAAAAAATATGAGGTGTTATTGGTAAGGAGATCTCAGAAGTTTGTTTAAAAATCATTAAAAAGGAGTCATCAATAAAAGCTTTTAATTCTAAAAATGTGATTTTGATTTCGAAATGTAAAAACTTGAAAAAGCTTAAGGATTTGAGACCTATTAGTCTCACCTCAGTTATCTCTACAAAATAATGATGAAGTTGCTTGCCCAACAGATGAAAGCAATTTTACCTACATTGATTTCATCTAATCATTCTACCTTCGTGCCTAGCAGACAAATTTTTGATAACATTTTGATTGTGTTTGAATTCCTTCATTCTATCAATGGGCGAAAAAAGGGGAAGAGAGGTTTAATGGCTATTAAGTTTGATCTTAGTAAAACTTATTATAGGGTAGAGTGAGGATTTTTGGAGGCCATATTGAAGAATGTGGGTTTCCCGGATAATTGGGTAAAGATTGTTTTCGATTGTATCTCCACTTTCTATCTCTTATTTGTTTGGAATGGTAAAATGGTTGGGAGTATAAAGCCTTCGAGGGGGCTATGATAGAGGTGTTCTTTATCCTTTTATCTTTTCCTTTTGTGTGTTAAGGTCTTTTCTTGTGGGATCAAAAAAGAAAAAGAATGACAAAGGTCTAGGAATTAAATGTGGTAGATCAAGCCTTATAATCAACCATCTTTTATTTGCAGATGACAATGTATTGTTTTCCAGAACTTCAACTCAAAATTGCAATCTCATAAAAGATGTTTTAGAGGTGTATGATAGGGCTTTTGGTCAACAAAGAAACTTAGAAAAATCGACAATCTATTTCAATCCCAACATCTCTTCCTAATATAAACAAGATATTCAGTCGCAGCTTGACATTTGTATTAGTAATCCTCATAATCGCTACTTAGATTTGCCATCTCTTATGGGGAGAAACAAAAAGAAAACCTTCAATGAACTCAGAGAAAGAGTTAAGAATAGATCAAAAGGCTGGAAGAGCTACATCTTCTTTCAAAATGGTAAGAAAGTCTTTATCAAAGTTGTCATGCAAACAATCTCAACCTTCTTCATGAGCATTTTTTAGCATCCATCCAGTCTATACAAAGAATTAAGACCCTTGGTTGCTAGGTTGTGGTGGGGTATGAAGGATGGAAAATACAAAGTCAGTTGGGTCAATTGGGAGAAGCTTTATCAACATAAAACTTTATGTGGTTTGGGTTTTAGAGACTTATCCCTCTTCAACCAAGCCTTACTTGCAAAACAAGTTTTGAGAATTGTAAATAATTCTAACTCGCTAGCTTCTCATGTGTTGAAAGCAAAATACTTCCCTAATTCTGATTTCTTACAAGTGAAATATAGATATGGATCTTTAAATGTTGGATTTGACAGGTTGGAAATGGCAAGGACATAGAGGTTTTCAAGGATCGTTGGGTTCGAAGACCAAATTCATTCAAAGTGGTCTCTCGGTGCATTAGCTCTAACATTAAAGTGAAGGAATTGATTGACCCTATTAGTAGATAATGGAACGTCCCAAAGCTTGATGATTTGCTACTGTCGATTGACAAGGACTAGGTTCTCTTTATCTATTTCAGCTTTGGGGATATCCCTAATCATTTTTATTGGTTTTTTGATAAAAAAAGGTGTGTACTTGGTGAAGAGTGGTTATAGATTGGCTGTGGAGGATTTGAGATCAAGAAAATACCTCTCTAGTTACTCTGAGTAGCTGTAGAAATGTTGGCTAGTGGTGTCGAACCTTAATATTTCTCTAAAAATATAAATTTTTGTGTGGAGAGCTTGTATGGAAGCTCTTCCTACCAAGACTAACTTGGTTCATCATAAAATCTTATTTAATGGCAATTGTGATATGTGTTCCACTATCTCTGAAAATGGAGCTCATGCACATTTTTGGTGCCAAAATGTTTCGTCGGCTTAGAGTCACTTTGAAAAATGCTTTTTTCTAAATAATTTCAAGTTTAATGATGTGTTCCAGATTTTGTTTAGTGTTCGGAAGGTTTGCGATGTGCAATTCTTGACTGAAGCCTGCATGATTTTATGGGGCATTTGGGGTTCTCATAACTCTAGATGTTTGTTTTAATGTAAGAAAGATCCAGTGTCTATTGTAACCAAAGTTTTGGATCGTTTAGTAGATTGTCACAACTCTAAAGTTGCTCTATCAGTGGTCTCAAATTTAGTTGTTGTTTCTCCTATCCAAAGCCGATGTCCTCTCGCTCCAGGCTGTTTGAAACTGAACTCAGATGTAGTTATTAGGTCTCACCTCTTCAAGGTTGGTATGGGTGTGTGTCTGTGATCATCAAGGCCGGATAATGGTTGTTATGGCTAAATCTTAGCATGGTAACCTTAAGCCTAAATTAGATGAGTTTACTGCCCTTAGAGAGGGTCATTTGCTTCCTTCTTCTTTACATCTAAAAAATGATGTGGTGGCAACGAATGTCGTGAAAGTTGTTTCTGCTTTCAATGATCCTATTATCTATAAGAGTGAAGTTTTCTCTCTAGTTTATGATGTTAAGGCTTTATGTGAGGTTGTATGTGTTTGTAAGCAATGGCGGACCCAGACACTTACGTGAGGGGGACACTTTATAATAAAATAAAAATTAAAGATAAAAGCAATAATAATTCACTTTTCTTTAGTTATTCATAAATTTCATTTTTCTTTATAAATTTTTGAAGCTCTTTTTTATAAATTCACTCTTATTTACTCAAATTTTATTGATTTTCATTTAAACAACATAAATAAAAGAATAAAACAAGTTCCAAATTAATTTTTTTAAAAAACTACAATCTAGTTTCAAATAATATAAATGTTTGACAAGTTCTTTAAATAAATCTACAATATTCATCAAGTAATGAATGAGATATAAGAAAGAAAAAAAAAAAAAAATTGATTGAAAAAAAGTCATTTATAGTTTCTAATAAGTATAAATATTATCAAAGGCAAACCATTGTAAATTTTGAGCAGAGTCTGCTTGGTTTGACCTATTGTACTTGACACTCTAAACCAGAGTTCGAATCCCCATCATACTCTTCAAGATTCTTTGAAAAACTAAGTAAAAGAGCATCAATTTTGGAGGTGGAGGGAAATCAAACCCACCACCACAGTCAACAAATACACGCCTCACGCCATCGCTGTAGTCTTGTGTTTGTGAACTCATTCTTATCAAAATTATATATATTAGTTTATTTATATATTTAAATATATATAATTACCCATATTAAAAACTTAATAAATTTTCAAAAATTTTGAGGGGGGGCACGTGTCCCTCCTGGCCCTAAGGTAGGTCCGTCCCTGTTTGTAAATGTCAAGTCGTTCCGAGAACTAGAAATCGCTTGACACATAAGTTTGTAGTTTTAGCCTTATCCTCTTCAGAGGCCCTTTATTGGTATGATACCAATGTTGATTGCATTTTTTCAAATGTTTCTAGTTTATAAAGTTCCCTTTAACTTCAAAAATAAATAAATAAATAAATAAGCACAAAAATGAAAAGGCTGTTGTAGTATCGGCTTTTGGAAGCTCTAGTGCTGGTAAGTTACTAAAACGCCTTCAAGAAAACACTTCATTTGAAGGCCCAATATTGATAGAAAGGCTGGCAGATGTTTGATCCGCAATGTGCCGTGCCAGTGCTAGCTAGGCCAGCGACTTTTGGGTATCAGATGGAGTCGATATCTAATATAATAATACTATTATATAATTACTTTTTTAGGCCATGATTTTAAGGCCCTCGCTTTACGTTTTTCCCAACAAAACCATGTCCACTTATGCCCAATCACTACAGAGTATATGATTCCAGTCCAGCAAAAGCACAACTACTGGTGATAAAGCATCCTTTTTATATTTATTCTTTTAATTTTCTGTCTCAATTTCGCTTTGGTTCTACGACTCCAATAGAGATCAACTATATCATGTTGTCGTTCACTTAATTTTTCTCAAAAGGGAAAAAGAAAAGGAAAAAAAACTTTAAAAGTTCATCAAAATACTTAATTCCTGAACTGTCGAAAGTGTTTAAATTCCATTATTTTTTGGACTTATTCCATATGATGCATTTTTTTTGCTAATAACAACGAAGCTTTCTTTTTATACGTAACCAAAGTAATCAGTAAAGGCATCTTTTCCCCTGTTGTTGTATTTTTTTAATAATTATCGTAATTGTCCAGCTTGCAATATGAATCAAAAATAAATATTTAAATTATTCAAATCATTTTAATCAATCATACAAAAGATTTATATTATGTAATATAATTTGAGATATATATATATATATAATCTTGATAGCATGGGACTTCATGAATGCCATTGACTACTGCTTGGCCCGAAATATGGCCCATTGTTTTGGGATTTTGTTAAAAAGATCAACTGATCTTAAAGCCTTTTATTTAATGAAGATTGGAAATGTCATAATTTTTTTCTTTTGACACAACGTCATAATTTTTTTTTCTAAAAAACAATATACCCCACAAAAGGCCAGAAACTCAAGATGACACGCATGTTCATATAAATTGATGAAAGCTATAATTAATCGTGTTTGGTGACATAATATATACATTTCGAGCAGTTTTGTACTAATTATTTGTGACCATAATCATTGGACTGCTGTTAATGACTTCGAAAGTTCATGTTTTTTCTTTGATCATTGAATCCACAGCCAGAGTTGGCTAAATGCTAATATGCTACAATATATATATATATATATATATATATCAAGAAACTGACTAACATTTTAAAATGACAAGTTAATTTCAATTATTAAAAAAAACAAGGGAGTGTGAATTATTTATATCAGAAGTGATGTAATTAAAAGCCTCAAAATGGGTCATCATTTCTCACACCATGCTGACTCGTATACCACTACACCAGTCACCAAAATAATCATATTTTCATTGGCGAAAGTAAGAACCACGAAATGTTTAATCAATTTAAATAATTAATTTGGATAGAGATCATCATAGGAAAATGAAACTTCCAAAGCGTTCTTTTCAATCACGAGGCTGATAATCATGAAAAATTGATATAGACTAGCCTCATAAATCAGTTGCTTCTCTGCTAAGATTATATACAAATCATTCTATCAACTGTCGATCTTTAATTAAGAGATTCATACCTCTCAAAATTAGCGAAACGAAAAAACATTACAAGAGCTAGCATTAAAGCTTCTACGATCTACTTCCTCATATTACTACGCGCTACCGGTTATTGAAAGTGGTCTCTTTTACCGTTATACACATCGAGAAAATCAAACAGACATAAGTGTCGAAGACATACATGATACAATTTGTCAACAATTACTACTAGCAGCACATCGTGGCACTCCTACTTCCACCTATTGATAGTTAACGTTGCTTTCGCTTTAGCTCACATCTATGATTTATCCTTGCTTCTCCGAGGGCCACGCTGCAAATTTCAAAAATTACAAGATTGGAATCGTCCACTTAAATTTCCGGCGTGTCAATTTCATGCTCTCTAAAGCCGACACTTCATTTTACTCCATCTCCGGGACCCATCTATATATGTCCGTTACCGTTGAATTGAAATCATAAATAATACTCATTAAATTGCAACTCTCGATATTCACACACTCAACGTAAAAGGATCTAACCGTTGATACGGAAATCAACGGTTGAGATTCCACTACTATTTACGTCCTATCATGCACTCTAGTCTCCTTTGTCGGTCTTAGCTTCTTTAAGTGGCAAGCTTTTGTCACGCCACACTTCAACAAACACACTGGTGAACTAGTACTTCCTCTCTCTTTGTCTCTAATGGGGTTTTTTGGCTCTCAGAAATGTCTGCATCTCTTCGTCTTTGTTTACTTGTTCACACACTGGGCTCTCCTGGCAGTTGCCGACCTCCCCGGCACGTGGGAACTTCTGGTTCCCAACGCAGGTATAGCCTCCATGCACACAGCGGTGACCCGGTTCAACACGGTGGTGCTTCTCGACCGGACCAACATCGGTCCTTCTCGCAAAAAGCTGCTAAAAGGCCGCTGCCGTTTCGATAAAAACGACCCTATCCTTAAACGCGACTGCTATGCTCACTCCATCGTCCTCGACCTGGAATCGATCCAAATCCGACCTCTAATGATCCAAACCGACACATGGTGCTCGTCGGGTCAGTTTTTACCCGACGGGACACTGTTGCAGACAGGTGGTGACCTGGACGGGTTCAAAAAGATCCGGAAATTCAGCCCATGTGAACCAACCGGGTCGTGTGACTGGGTGGAGCTCCAAGACGTCGAGTTGGTTAACGGGAGGTGGTATTCAACCAACCAGATACTACCGGACGGTACCGTGATTATAGTTGGCGGCAGGGGAGCCAACACGGTCGAGTATTTCCCACCGAGGAAAAACGGCGCTGTTTCGTTGCCCTTTTTGACTGACGTGGAAGATAACCAGATGGACAATTTGTACCCTTACGTGCATCTGCTCCCAAACGGCCACCTTTTCATTTTCGCTAACAACAGGGCGGTCATGTACGATCACGTGACAAATACAATCGTGAGGGATTATCCGCCGTTGGATGGTGGCCCACGCAACTATCCATCGGCTGGTTCGTCAGTGATGTTGGCTCTCGATGGGGACTTCTCAACGGCTGTGATTGTGATCTGTGGTGGGGCCCAGTATGGGGCTTTTATCCAGAGGAGCACCGACACACCTGCACATGGCAGTTGCGGGCGCATAGTTGCCACGTCGGATAGGCCGGGTTGGGAAATGGAGGACATGCCATTCGGGCGGATCATGGGTGACATGGTCATGCTCCCAACGGGCGACGTTTTAATCATAAATGGAGCTCAAGCTGGGACTCAAGGCTTTGAAATGGCTTCCAATCCGTGTTTGTTTCCGGTTCTTTACCGACCCAATCAACCTGTCGGGTTACGTTTCATGACTTTGAACCCGGGTACGGTGCCCAGACTGTACCACTCTACTGCTAATCTGTTACCGGACGGGCGGGTTTTGATAGCCGGAAGCAATCCGCATTATTTTTATAAATTTAATAAAGCGTACCCGACTGAGTTACGGATCGAAGCGTTTTCGCCTGAGTATTTGTCACCCGACCGCGCAAATATCCGACCCGCAATTGAGGAAATTCCTGAGAAGGTACGTTATGGTGAGGCTTTTGATGTGTTGGTATCGGTTTCATTGCCTGTGGTAGGGATTCTGGAGGTCAATTTGGGAAATGCACCTTTTGCAACACATTCATTTTCCCAAGGTCAAAGATTGGTCAAATTAACCGTTTCGCCATCGGTTCCGGATGGCGTTAGCAGGTACCGGGTTGGATGTACGGCGCCTCCGAACTCAGCGGTTGCTCCACCTGGTTATTACATGGCTTTTGCTGTCAATCAGGGCGTGCCAAGTGTGGCACGGTGGGTACATTTAGTGGCTTGATTTAATTGATTAATTTGTGTTTAAGAATGGTTTATTGCTTAGTTTTATTTTGATTTCTTTTGTTAACTGTTGATAAGGATAATAAATAATTGTTTTGCAATTAAATTAGACATTTGTTTAATGTGATGTGAGATGGACAGATAATTTTTTTGTAAATACAAATTATTTTGGGGTAAATTTGGAAAAGAAGAATATTTATCAGCATAAAATTAAGATCACTAAAACAGCAATAAACACTTGCACGTTAGTGGTAGTGGCTGCCTATGTAGCATTTACAAGGTAAGTCAAAAGAAAGTGCATCGAATTTTGTCACATTACTTCACAGATTCCTTTAGGGACCCTTGTGATTTGTCACTTTATAGTGCCCAACTTCTAGCCAAAGTGATTGAAAGTGATATTAATGAAAGTGATTTTTTTTTTTTTTTTAAAGTATTTAATGAAAGTGATTTTGATATGGGCAGCATGGAAATATTGATTTAGTTTGTGGGTACTTTTATTTCCAGAGTTTTTATCCACATCCAAATATAAAAAGTATTTGTGAACTTACTTTACATGTAAAGTTACAAAGTGGTTGTGGCTGCTAATTATAACAAGTAGAAGTAGGATTTGTGTGGGCGGCTGCCGTTGATATCTTTGCCAATCCAAGTGCGCCCATTTTTTACTTTTTCCTGTAATGTCATCAACAAGTATATCAATATCATCAGGCTGCAGAGGAAAATCCCAGTCACAACTCGGGTAGAACGCAATGCCTAGGCCATCAAAGCCAGAACTCGGTGACAGAAATATTCCTGTAAAACTACATTGAGGGAAATCATCACCAAAACCAATTACTATATGACAAACTGTGTAACCAACCAGAACATGGAGTGCGACCCCCTTTTTTGGATCTTTTACGATGACGCGAAGTCTCTTACCTCTCAACCTGGGTTGTGACTATCATTGTAGCAAATGGAGAAAAGCATTCCAATTCAGATTTTTGGCAGGATGTTGATGCCTCGCCTGTTTCCTGTCGCTTTCCTGAACATGGGCACAAGCATTGTTTCGCAAATGGTCACAAAGATGGTCATTGCCATGGCACCTACAGGCTTACAACATAAATTGCGCCAGAACAAATCAGGAATTAGCCGATTTTTTGGTTCATGTTACTGCCCTGTTTGATGATAAATGTTGAGGCTTGCGCTATATAAATGCTAAAGGTTTGGATCACCAGTCATGGTCATAGACTCATAGCATTAGATTTGAAAAAACAATTAACATAAAAATAAGTCTAGTGTTTGGCATGTGACTAAAAATTGATTTAACAAATATGTGCTAGTGAGTTTTCTATGCTACATTTACCAGTTAAAGTACAAATCAGTTATAAGACGGGCTTCATGACACTTGTTTAAATACAAATTATATTTAATTAACATTTTTCTCGCATATGTAATATTATTTATTTAATTATAATTTAAAATAAATTAGTTTTTTGAAAACATTATGTTTGAAGGTTTTTTAAAGATTATTTGTGAATCTTTTTATGTCATTATAAAATAATTTATAATAATTTTAATATACTTTATTTAAGTAATTAGTTTTACTTAAAATTATTTAATTCAATTACAAGATATATCAAACAAAAAAATACATTAATCCAATCCAATTCAATTTACCATGGGATATCAAACGAATTTCAAATGGACGGTAGCTAGCGAGGCATGCATGTGTGAAGTACAAGTTTCTGTTCCTCTATTTTGGTCACGATTTGGTCACGATTTGCAGGCCTAGATTTCCAGGGACTTATTCGTGTCTCGACTAAAACTTCCTTCTTCTTGAAGATTGCAGCTTTGTCCAAAATTCTGTACCCATGTTAGGATAAGATGAGTAGAAAATAAGCACACAAAGTTGCGTTTGTTGTAAACTTACAATATCCCAATACAACAATTTTAGTTAAAATCGAAAGCAAGAACAATGATGTTTGTGTTTTTCCAATTTATTTACATTTTTTCAGTAGCGTATCAAATGCATTCCTTAATACTAAGAAAAATATGTTTTTGGATTGTAAATCAGTTTCACTTGCGCGCACTTGAGATTGTTGGTATGATAAAAAAGCCTTCCCCTTGATCACTCGAGATTTTTTTCACGGAGCTATCTTTTATGATTT
Organism: Litchi chinensis; assembly: GCA_019925255.1. Taxonomy (NCBI): domain Eukaryota; kingdom Viridiplantae; phylum Streptophyta; class Magnoliopsida; order Sapindales; family Sapindaceae; genus Litchi; species Litchi chinensis. The sequence goes on along the minus strand of CM034475.1, from coordinate 4,630,399 downwards.
GAACCATTCAGCTTTAGACGTTAGAGAGTACAAGAGAAGATATTAAGAATAGTATCTAGGCTTTAGATAAAGAGTTTTGCTATTACTTAAGAAACTTGTACTTCTTTAAATTGATTTAACTAAATGAAGTTATCCTTTAGATATACATCAATTATAAATGAATGATTAAGATCTGTATACATGATATTAGATTTTACATATAACATTAGTATATCAAGAATATTCTTAGAATGTATTATTAAACTTAATTAATTAATGATTTGCATCTTGATATCCTCTATGGAGAAGGGAGGTATAGCCAGAAGTGTCCAAATGTCCGGACTGTGACACGATGTAACCAATCTCATAGGAGTTGACCAGGATTGGAAGCATGCACAACCGAGATTTCCTTTAGTAATGGCAGTGACTAGGACCTGCAACAATAGTGTCAAGGGGATTCCGATTGGCACTGTATAATGATAACGTGGTCTTCCAATTATAAAGAGAAGCAGCCACATAGCCATAACTGCAGTGAGGTGATAATATCACCAGCACGCCTGTACATAACAACAGTGACTACAGGTAGTAGCCTAGAACATAGTCCAAAATTCCACTTGTTAAAAAGCACATTTTCTTCTTTCTTTCTTCAATGTGATAATCATGGTCAACTGCTCTGGCACAAAGTTCTTCAAAGAGGGTTTGTGGCCTCTGGTCGTATGGACATCAAGTATATGACAAGAAAGAAGACCACTTCATAATCCTTTCTAGTATCCTGGCACACATCTGCATTACAAGCCTTCAAACTTGGTACATACCAGGACATTTTAAAGACCTGTTTTTACACATCAAATAACTGTCTTAAGAGTCACCCAGATATATACATATATACATGTATATATGTATATATATAGATCAAGCAAAATTTTTCAAGGAAAACTTGTGAGATTTAAGAGCTTAATGATTGTATATGTAACACCCAAATCCTGTACACGACCATCACATATCAATCTTTAGTTCTTTATGGCATAATTAACTTGTCAATCCATCATTCCGATTCTCAGTTATGAAAAAACCAATTGAAATAATTCAGTCCATGTAGGCCAGAAAAAAAATATGTTGTGAACGCTTAATTTAAAAAAAAAAAAAAAAAATTACAATCAATATTTCAGGGTATGAGGAAGACATAATTCTAAAAATCCATGACCTCGACGTATAGTTGTGAGAACATACCACTTGATCAATCTCATCTCATCTCTAGACACTTGAGTACATACATTTGAAGCATATAAAACAGTACATGAATCTTGAAGCCAATGTTGTATGATACAAAGGTCACTTATTATAGGAAGAATAAACTAGTAGTCCTGGTGGGGAGATCAGCATCGCTTTGGAGTACTTGCTTTGCTGAGGTGACTCAATGAGCTTGTGTTTTCAATTCTGTAAGAAGGTTCTGTCAGAATTAGAGCATTTTTAGAGAGATCAATTATTACGTGTTAGAACTAATTAGCATATTTATCATCACTGATTTTGTATCGAATTTTTCAAAGAAAGTTATCTTCAATACCTGCAACTGATTGCACATTAGAAATTCACATTAAACCTCATATCTCATACATACTATACATATTATAACTTTTAACAAACTAGTTACTTAATTGAATATTAATTACTTAAAACAACTACAACAGCATTGTTTATTAGCGTAATAATGTGAACTATATGTAATTATCATGCTGTATGTCTCTCAAACCACTGATGCATCTCTATCATTTTCATAGCAATCAGCCACCGCAACACTTCTCTGTACGCTCTTGTAAGAATATCTTCGAGCCATGAAGACATAGAAGAACAAGTTGACAGTAACTATTGCTGCTAATAGCCAGTAGAAGTAATCCAATCGACTGCTATTTATATTTTCACCAAACCAGCTCTGTCCTGTCTTCTTTGTAATGTCATCAACAATTGTTATCAACAGGCTGCTAAGGAAATTCGCTGCTCCAATCACACTAAGGTAGAAGGCAATGCCTAGGCTTCTCATTGAATCCGGAACTTGGTCATAGAAATATTCCTGTAACCCCACTAGAGTGAACCCATCGCCAAAACCAATTATGAGAAACTGTGGAGCCAACCAGAACACACTCATGGAGAGTGAGCCCTTTATGGGGTCCTTTTCGATGACACGAAGTCTTCTTCTCTCCACCAAGGCCGCAACTACCATGGTGGCAATTGAGAAAAGCATTCCAATCCCAATTCTCTGCAGGATTTTGATGCCTCTCTCGTTTCCTGTAGCTTTTCGTAACACGGGTACTAGGATCTTCTCATATGTGGTAACGGAGACGATCATTCCAATGGCAGCTAGAGCATAGATTGAAGCTGGAGGGATCAGGAAGTTGCCCACTTTTCGGTCCAGAGTTGTGCCTTGTTTGATGAAGAATGTAGCGGTTTGTGATACAGCCAGGCCAAATGGTAATGTAGCTATCCAGATGGGGATCATGTTAAGTATAAGCTTCATTTCCTCAACCTTAGTCACTGTTGCAAGTCTCCAAGGACTTTGCTTCTCAGCTGAAGTTTCCTTGTCTTCCAAGATAGCAGCTCTGTCTAGAAACCTGACAACCATTTGATCATTTACTTAATCAGAATAACAAAAATTAAGGTGGGTTTGATCAGAAGGGTAGTAGGATTATAATTCAAGGATTCATAAAATTCAAGGGTTTAAAAATAAAAAAAAAAAAAATAAAACTAAAACCAAATATGAAAAGATTCTTTCTCTTTAACTACATAGAAACTGTACAATAATTAAACCTGATCAGAACATCCGTATAAAATCTCTCCTTGAAAGAGATCAATATTCATTTGCTTACTTGAGCTTTTCGGTGTGACACAATAGTCTGCCTTGTGCCTTCTGTGTCTGGGGAACTTCATAGAGCTCATCAGGATTTGTAGGAAAAGGAAGATTTCGTTTAGAAATGGCAGCGACAAGGACCTGCAACAATGGTGTAAAGGGGCTTCCTGTTGGCACTCTATAACGATACCGCGGCCTTCCAATAATGAAAACCAGCAGGGAGGTGGCCATGACTGCAGTGAGGATGATATCACCAGCACCCCAGCTGACATGGTCTTGGACATAAGTAACAACAGTGACTCCCAGTACGAGCCCGGAACATAGGCCGAAATTCCACCAGTTAAAGAAGGACATTTTCTTCTTTCTTTCCTCAGTGTGATCATCGTCAAATTGGTCTGCTCCAAAGCTCTCCAAACAGGGTTTGTGGCCTCCAGTTCCTATGGAGACCAAATACATAGCGAGGAAGAAGATCACCTCGTGAACCTTTTTGGGTTCCTGGCACACATCCCCATCACAAGCCCTTAAGCTTGGCACGTACCAGGACAATGCTAGGAGAATCAAACCCTGTTTATACAAATTAAAAAATAATAATAACATAGTCAAAGTTAGAAGGGTCTGAAATCTGAATTAAATTGAAGAAATAAAATTTCTCGTACTCCTAAGTGGAGTGTTATAGTTTAGGAGTGTTAAAGTGACACTATTCCCACCCAGCTTTGCTTCTTCTAAGCTGAGGGTTGGATTCGAGTGTCATGATTTATAAGTGTGAATAGTTTCCTACTAACTAACAAGTATGGACAATTTTTCAAAAAGTCTTACTAGTATGTGGATAGTTTTCTTATTTGATGTGTGTCACATTCTCTCGTTTATTTTGAAATAGAGTACCTTAAAGGTTTATATAGTTATAAAATGTATTTGTAATGTCTTACGTATTCTCATGCAAATGTATTAAATTGGAATCATTTTTTTTTTTTTGAAATATATATATTTTTTTTCATTTTAAAAGTTTTTAAGAAAATTCTAGACGGGCTTTACATGGCACATGGGCCTAACGTAGTTTAATTGGATGTGACTACCACAAGCCCATATTCAAAAGGACTCTTTTCTAATTGTATATTTTTTGTGATTTAGAACTTTGTACAACACATACAGGATTATGGTATGTAATTATAATATTATATTAAAGTTTATGTGATCAAAAGCCTTTGTCTTCAGGTTAGTTTATGAGTAATGCATGAAAACTATACCAGTAGATAGACGATGGATGAAAAGAAAACAGTCCAGAATCGGCCCAAGTAAGCATCAGCAATGAATCCTCCAAGCAGAGGCATAAGTGTGGTCACACCGCCCCAGTAGTTTACACTTCTTGCTGCTGTTTTAAGGTCTTGATGAATCACTTTGGTCAGGTAAATTATCAAGCTTGTGGCTATTCCAAAGTAGCTCAGCCTCTCACTGAACTCAATTGCTGCTCAACATTCGAAAAATAACAATTGGATGGTCAAAATAATGATACTGACAAAAATGGACCTGCTACATATATTCTGATAACTTTTTAAACTTTATTTTTAGACAAAGCTATGCCAAAAGCATTACTTGTTTGCCATTCGATAGGAAAAACAAAATATACTGATATGATAAGAGCTTTGACTGAATTCTTACTCGTTAATATTGTTAATTATGGACGGTTATGATTTATTTTTCCTTTGTACTATTTCTTAGTTAAAACTTTAAAAGCCAATCATAAATTTTGAACATGTCAAGCCTAAAATCCACTTCAGTGGAGGACCTCAATTGGGTGGTAGCTGTTTTTAGTTGCCGTCATTTTTGACCTAGCTCCTAGCACTGTTGTAGTCCCTACAACAGATGCCTCTCAGTTAACATGAAAAAAGTCGTAGGGCACGAGAACTGTGAGAAAGAGCAGAACTGATGGTAGCTAGAGAAAGTAGTCTTTGTTATTGCTGAAGTCTTTTTTATCGTATGGTGACTGACAAGTCCAAAAGGGAATAATCGTTTGCAATAAATAGGGTTGCAACTTGCTAGGTGTCTTAAGCTAAGCTGATGATCGCTGTTTTGGTTCAAGATTCCCAATATCTTTTCATTTTCGTGACGCTAAATATTTTGCTCTTCTTCCAATAAAAAAGAAACAGTAACTTTAATTTAATGGCATGAACTGTTCTAGCTTCTCGATTATACTATACATGAGGAAAAAAAAGATTACTATAAAGAAGTCCACAGAGCTCCACTACATTAGAAGAGCAAGTCAAAATCAGTGCTATCGTTGTCGTGTTCTAATTTTCTCTGCTTTTGGAGAGGCCCATGCATGGTGTTAAATTTTCTGTAGAATGGGGTAGGGCTGGCCTGCCAGCGATTCTAAGGGAAAAGCACTTACAAAATAAGTGCTTCTGTCCTGTAGCTAGCTAGCTTAGTGTCTAATCTACTACCATTTAGTAAACGTATGGCTAAATTTCTACCTAGTCAAATATATTATTCTCGGGTCCCACGGGGAATATCAACTCTATCTAATATTACTTTTATTATAAGTTAAAGCAACTAATAAGTGGATAGATAGTATGAGATTATATGAATTAATGGGAGCTTATGTATTGTTCATAGATGCCAAACATATCTCTTTCGACAAAATCAAAAGATTTCAACATGTAAGTACCAGACATCAATGAAGTAACAATTCTTATAAGGATTTTGATTCTCATTGGCAACCTTTTGGCTCTAGGTGTCTTCTCACTTTTGTTAATTATTCAAGATGGAGAAAGGAAAAAGAAAATAAAATGAACCACCACCTCTATATACATATATTGGCTTATAATCTGACATTTTTTTTTGGTTTTTAACTACATATAATAATAATAATAATAATAATAACAATAATAATACAACTCATATATATATATATATATGAATATAAAAACTAAACCTTAAACTCACCTGTTATTGTAGAAATATAGTTAACACTTTGAACCATAATCATACTTTCTTTGTTTCGAAAATATTTTGTAAAAGATAACCATGAACTTGCTTTTAAAATGTGTTTTTGAGAAGAAATTAAACAAATGAGGGTTTACTAAGAAGAACACTGTCAGATATGATGAGCAAGCTCTGGTTGCCAAGAAGCTACAAAAGAAAGAAAATTTGAAGTGAATTTTCTTTCATTTTCTAGGCAACCAGATGGAAGCTAGCCTATAAAATATGTTATGTACATACATATAAAACCAGTATTTGCATTTATATATCATCCTTACCAATAATATAGAGGGAGGCTTTCCACACGCCAGTTTGAGCTCGAAGAGGAACATTTCCTTTATGATCCACAGAGGAATCATAAACCCATTTCTCTGCATCATCATGATTTCCATCTCCTGTTTTCAGCTCCATATCTGCTGCCTTAAAAGACATTATTTTGAGATCACTCAATTTCTATATCAAAGTAACAAAGAAGAGTAATCAAGCGTTGTTTGGTTTTTTGGTGGTGGAAAATCAGCTTGGCTTTGGACCTTATTATATAGAGGAAGAGATAGTGGAGAATACTTAGAGAATCAACTGTTTTTGTGTTTGAATTTCAAAGGAAGCAACTATAAAATATTAATTTTTTTTTCCTAAAAAATTGCGAGAAAATGTTTTCATTCATATTGTCCACTAACAAAATGTCGTTGTTCGTCCTTAAATAGAATGACATCCATGCCAATTACAGTTAAAATGATAGTCATATGGGACCAGGGTCAAAAAAAGGTTGGATATTACATAAATACACCATTTAACACAAGAAGCTATAAAATATTAAGTTACTCTACATATAAATCAAGTAGTCTGCTGATGGGCCTTTGTTGTGTAACAGTGGATTTTTTTTTTTTGTAGGTAGTTATAGTGGGCTTTTTTGCTACAGATAAACTTGTTTGAATTCTCAATTTCTAGTTCAAAAAATGACAATTAAAATTTGTCTATTTCTCGAAACCTTAATGTTCTTCAATATGTTTAACTTTAATAGGCGGTGAAGGAATGTTTTCTTCTATTCTCACTAGAAGGTCCACTATAAGTAAGAACTTTTCGTACGATTTTTTTTTTTTTGGATAATTGCAACTTATTAAAACATATAATAGTTTTTTTTATTTTTTAGAATATATAATAATTTTTAGTATTATATATACATATATATTACTTTTGTTATCAGTATCTCCAAATTTTAAATATTAGGACGAACCAATTAAATTCATTAATTGTATTATTTCATTTAAAATAAATTATCTCTTCTATCTAATTCAAATGTAATAATAAATCTAATTTATTTATTCTAACTTTTTAAAATTAAGAGATATTATTAATAAAAGTAGTATATATATACTAAATTTTGTACAAATCCAGTAAGTATTTATACAGTAGTAAATTATTGGCGATGCTGCGTAGACATAACTGAAGCGAAAAGTAAGATTATTATTAATAGTATTATTCTGATCTGCGTGAATTCCCGACTCCCACGTCAATAATATTAAAATAAACCAGAAAGGGAAAAGGTATTTTGTATAATAGTCTGAAATCTTATCATTTGAAAAGAGAAAACATTATGGACCCAATATATATATTTTTTCCGTTTTCTATTGTATGATTTTTAAATAAAATAAAAAAATATTTATATATTTTGAAATTTTAAAATGACATATAATAGAAAACTAGAAATTAAATTCTTTATTTTTTAAAATTTAAAACTGTATATAATGTTATAAAATGGTAAATAATGGCAAGATACAAAGAATAAATATTTGCAAAAATTAGTTTTAATTTATTACAAATTTTAACAATATATAATTAACATATTTATTATTTCTTAAATTATAGTTCTATATTGTTTATTTTAGAAAAATTGAAAAAAAATTGTAATACTATTTGATTTTTATAATATATATTAATTCTATAAATTATTCTATACTTATACTTCACAATAAAAATAAAATAAATGAATTTAATATAATATAATAATAACCAATCTAAAGATATATCAATATATAATATAATCAGTTTTTCTCAATTTCATACTATAACAAAACAATTCAATTTAAATTTCACCAGATATATCACGAATCATGAATCACGAACCCCTGCGAGGAGCCAAGAACGTCAAAATCACGTTTATTGATGTTTCCGTTTTTCAAAGCTTCATCTATTTCTTGCTCATTGTGACACATTTATGACATAATTATAGAACTTCAGTAATTGCTTTAATAAATGTATCATAATTATACTTAAATATTTAAATAAAAAATTTATTTTATGTTAATTTTAAAAAATAATGATATAATAAACTATTGGATTAAAATTTTACTTAAATATATGTATTTTTTCAAGTATACTTAAACATGCTTTTGTATAGCATAAAATATTTAAATAGTTATTATTGAAATATTATTTTGTTAAAATAATTTAATGAGATATATTAAACTTATTTTTAAATATAAAAATTAATATTATAGAAAAAGAGAAAATACATTGAAAAGTAGTGGGACTACTTAGTTCCGCTTTAGCAATAAAATTTTGGACAAAATTCAGTTCACAAAATTTTGTCCAACTCATTTTTTTTTTCAAACATAAGATTGACCTAGAATTTGTTCATTCCAATCTAATAGTGGGCAACAAGCATACTCTTATTGTTAAGAGCGAAAAATGATTTTTCTTTTTTCCACAATCTCAAAAATAGCAACGAACGTGTGTTGATGCCAAAATTGGCTACACCAATTACATCAACAATAGGGAAAGAAAATTACAATTACGAATTAGCTATAGGATCTGAAAGAGTTGGAGAAATTATATTAGATACCCAAAACTCCTTTTACCCAGAGGCCTCCTCCCTTTAGTGCAAAATCGGCAAGATTACATAATCAACAAATGTGTCGCACGACGCTGTATGATAACTTTAAATGGAATTAGACAAGGATATTGTGCTTAGAAATAGTGTGTTAGATTAGAGAAGTAAATTAGGAACCTTCTGTAGCTACCAAACCACAGGAAATGGAATAAGAGTACAAAATCGGCAAGATTGCATAATCAGTAAAAGTGTCGCACGATGCCTCCCTTCGTCACCATGTCGAGGGGTTTTTAAAGATGAAAGTTGAGGGGAGGAAATCTATATTAACTTATAAATAGAACCTATAATGACATCTGATGTTTGTGAGCAATTCTTTCTCAAGAGTTACCTTTCACATCATAACATTCTAAGTTCAGAAATTTTATTTAGTCCTCTTTGAACAGTGATCTCCCTTTTTAGACGCTCTTTCTTCTATCTTAGGATTCCTTTAGGGTTTCCTTTCTCGACTTTGCTAACAGTCAACTCCCTTTTTTCGTTTTCGCTTACACGAAACTCTCATTCTCAAACTTACCAACACTAGCTTTACTATTCTTATCCCCTACCACATTTGAATAATTTTTGTTCATAGAATTATCAAAATCAACCCAATCAACCCTAAGCCTTAAAAAAAATGGCAACAACCATAACCACCAATATCAACACCAATGACAAGGAAGACAGGCTGCTTGGACAATTGTCTCTCTAACAATGGTGATTTGATCAATGGCAATGAAGGGGAAATCGACGATAAGTTCGGGAGTTTCAAAGAAGTTGATGATAAAATGTGAGGTTTCATGAGAAGGGAGATGGTTGAAGCAGTTGTAATTGATGAACTAGAGGTTTTTTTTTTTTTTTTTTTTTTTTCAATTTTTCAATTTTTAATTTTTTTTATTGATTGTTTATTCTTTTATTTTTATTATTTTAAAAATTTTTCTTGATGGTATATTTTTATTTTTTTCTTTATTTTTTAATTTTTTTCCATTATATGGTTCACATATGTGTCAAGATTTTAGATTGCGATTGAAAATGATAAAATTATCCTTGTCCATCATGTTGTCCATTAGGTTTAACCATTTTTGATTGATGAGAAAAACTGATTTGATATTATTTCAAAATGTTAGGGTTGATTTGCTGTGTTTTTGAAACATCATTAAAAATATAATCCTTTCCCAAATTTAGGAACAAAAATGATGTCTATATTATTTTAAAGTAATTCTTTTATAGGGTTAAAATGGAAAAAGTAAATATTTAAAGGCAAAATCATCAATCTATCATTTTTATTAAGTTTGACTGTTAAAAATATGATAAGAGGGACAAAACTAATGAATATCTTAAAACTTTAGGGATAACAGATACATAAATCAATTTATGTTTAAAAAAGTGAAGATTTTCTAAAACGTAAGAGCGAAATTGAAATTTTCCTAAAATTGTATTAAGGTCATATGGACTTTTTTTTGGCTCAAATTTGTAACAACTTCTTTGAAAAAGAAAACAAACACGAGAGAAGACAAAACCATATTGCTATTATACATTATCATATGCCAATGACTTTTGAAGTTTATAGTTATATCTGGATTCGAATCAGAAATAAATTAAAATAAGTCTTTCGTATCTCAATTAGTCAATTCCCAAATATAATGGTCTCGCATTTAACCAAAACGACAAGACATCCCAAAGCATTTCGATGCTTCTTTTTCACAACAAAAAGTTTCTTAAAAAGTCTGATTTTTATCTTCCTGGTCTTTTGAAGTGCCCTTTTAATAAATAAAATTATACAAATTTGTATGGTGTATCTAAAAATATTGGTAATATTGTATAAACCATTGAAATAACTGAAAAAAAAATCATCTATAATTAAAAAAAAAACAATTAGTAAATTGATATTTTATTCGAGTTTTAGGTTGAGATTCCCATGAAGTGTTTCTGTCAAAATTTTATAATAAAAGCGTTTAAAGTATGTTTTTCATACTCTTTAAAAAAATGATAATATTCAAAATAACACTTTATAAAATTACTAGTAAAGGTTTCCACAATCTCCTTTGAAGTGGATAGTTGTTATTTATTTAATTTTTTATTTTTTGAAATTTTGAAGTGGGTAGTTGTTGAGAGTAGTTGATACCTTGTATTGATTTTTTTTTATTTTTTTTTAATGAAACAAATATGCTTAAGAAAGTAAAAAGGTGATTTAGGTAGGTGTAGTGGTAAAACCAAAAGTCCACTTACCTTATTAAAATGGTTTTAGGTTTAATTCACAAGTTTCACTTAATGTGGATAATTTTTTCAACGTATATGGGTTGTCCACTCTTGTCTTCTAAAGGTTGCGCTTCATAGTTATATTACAGTTCGACAACACCCTATCTTGGTCCCAATAATAAAAAAAAAAAGAACTTTAAAAAGTCAACATATAATATTGTAAATGGAAAGAAAGTAAAACATATATTTAATAGCGATTGGTTACAATTATATACATATTTGTTTTTAAAAACTGTATTGGAAATAAAAATATGTATTTCTATAATTTCTTTCTTTTTGCTAAAATGGATCCATATTCAAAAATATTGTTAATATGTCCTCAATAGAAACTTAAAAATGCAAACTAGTATCGGAGATATTCTAAAATCTAGATTCAAAATGGGCATTTTAAATTCAAAAGTTTAGATGTTTACTAATAAAAAATCCTTTCAAAGGATAAAATTATAAGAAACTTATTCCAAATCAAGTTTCTTATTCTCATTCTCATCAAATATAATTCCCTTTGATCTTTAACGTGTCCTTCATACAATCACAAATTAATTGGAGCAATATAAGGAAGCCAAGTGATTCACTCTCAAAAAGCAGAAATCATTACATCAAATAATGGGCCATTTTCCCCTGGATGGAATCAGATCAGTTACTTCAACTAATAGACTACATGGTCACAGTATTTATTATATAAAGTAAACTAAAAGACGAGAATGCTAAGCTCTATTTCAACTACAATTTAGATCACATAACTCAAAACAAATAACTTTATAGTGGCATCTACTTATGTCAAAATTCCTCCAGCTTGTGGCTATGGTGTTTGCGGGCCACTTTAAGGAAAAACAAATGATTTATTATAGTTGTTAGTTATTAATATTTGGAAGAATATTTTTGCCCAAAAGAAAATTCTGGTAGTGGACAAGTGGGTTTATACTTAAGCGTGTTAATTTGTTTAATTAAAGTTATGAGCATAAGGAAATTGTATGCAGTGAACCCCATTAAAGAAACTTAGGGGAAAAAATGACTTTGGTATAGTTTTCCTCAAGTTGAGGTATGCACAAAAGTAGACAACTATAATATTACTATTACATGAGTGACAGATGACATAATGACAATAAATATTAGCTTATTAGCTTGAATATACGACCGTTCGTTTATTTTATATTTAAAGGTTCAAATAGTAATTCTAATCGATGAGAATTATTTCAAAAAAAAAAAAAAAACGATGAGAATTTAAATACAAAAATAAATAAATTCTCATCGATTTATTGTTTACAACGGAATTAATTACTGTGACTTTAAAAAAATCTATTCCACTTTTTTTTCTTTTTTTTTTAAAATAGTATGCGCCGATCAATTTAGTTATAAACAATTTTGTTAAACACACCACATTTTAATAAGAGTGACTAAATATATTTTTTTTATCTTAAGAGGTTAAAGGTTCAAGTCACACCCTTATCATATAATATAAGGTATGAACAGTTTTATTTGAATTAAATCATTCCCTTCCAACAATAAAATAAATAAATAAACAATGTTGTTGGAATAAATAGAAAAAAAAAAAGAAAGTGTAAATTTTGGCAGTCTATTTTGCTAATAAATAAATAAACAATGTTGTTGGAATAAATAGAAAAAAAAAAAAAGAAAAAGAAAGTGTAAATTTTGACAGTCTATTTTGTCATTTACCATAAAAAAAAATAAATATTGAAATAATATCTAAACCATGACCCGTATTTTCCTTATTTTGGAGAGACCGGTATCAAAAATATCCCTAAATATTTTCAATATTTTAAGAACATTATCGATATTTTCGATATTTTCATTAATATTTTTACTAGTTTGGAGCCTTATATTTTTACGGATAATTACTTCCTTACTTACTATGTGGAGTGCAAGATTTTTTAAATTTCAGTATAACTCAAATATCAACTGAGAATCTATCTTTAAAATATGTCCATTCAATTATGTTTATGTAAAGGCTCAAATTAATTACTTTCTATTGGGGGAGGAGGATTGATCCAGCTAGGACCTCAATTTCGTTGAAAGTTATGGTTACCATCAAACTAAGCTCCTCACTACAAGGTTTAAATAATAATTGTTGAATTTACATTCATTTCTAATTCCCAACGATTAGATAAAGATTAGGGTGATAATTAATTATTTGATAGTTAGATTTTTATTCACAAATTTAAGTTCAATTAACTCACCCATTAATTTATGCTCTAAGGATATATTTATTACTCTTTCGTCGTATTCGTTTTTTCTAACTTCTGATCATTTTATAATAAAAAGTTTAACAACGTTTTGTACGATAGTCTTCATTAGATTACATTACATTCGTAAGCTACCCCCACCAACCTAAATAGTTGCAATTTGACCTCAATAATTAAAGCAGAAAACTAAAAAAAGTTGTCCCAAAAGTCATGTGAATGAAGATATTGCCAATCTAAAACGCACCATTAATTTGCACCAACCACGCCAATAGTTACGTTCCATCTATCCATCAAGCCCGCAAGATGAGAAATGAAAATTGAAACTGTCGTCAATTGCCATCTAAATTACTAGCACTTCATTAACTGAATAATAATAGAATTAGAATCTTAATTATATATCATTAATTAATTTAAAAGTCAACTGCAAGCTCATCAACGTGGGGGATCAATTGCGATTGATGAAGCTCAACACTTATTTTATTTTTTTAATTTTTAATTTTTAATTTTTTTTTTCTTTCATGGTGGATAGAGCACTCACAATTACATGATGTTTTAACATACCAAAAATGATAAAACGACAGAGTATTAGCAAAAATAAACAATATTTTATGTAAAAATTACATAATCTCGTACCTAAATTATTGACCTTTAGATTTAAATGAGATGGATAACTAATATATACTCATATCCTTAACTATATACACATTTATACATTCTAAATAAATGTGTTTTCTTTTCTCTCTTCTTAATACGTTCTCTTTCCTCTTTCATTATTAATAAAACAATCAACTAATTAATTAGTTTTTTTTCTTATTGTCTCCTCTTTTTTTTTTCAACTTTTCATTCGGTCAAATAAAGTAAAACCATCAAAATCCAAAAACACCATTCTATCATTATGATAAAGTTTTAAAATTTATTATTCATTTTTAAAAGGGATAATCCTAATTTTCTCCCTGTAGTTTGAGGAAATAGCCAAAATCCCCCTTATATTCATTAATTTTTTCAAGTAAAAGGGGAATTTTGACTATTTTCTCAAACTATAGGGGAGAAATTGAGATTATCCCTTTTTAAAATGATTATTCTTATTTATTTGGTTATTTTAACTCTTTTTTTAATTTTTTAAAAGTCTTTCTCTATCTACTTGAAAAGTGAAAATAGATCGTGCCCAAATCATTATCTCAAAAGTAGAATTGAAAATGGGGTACCATTGTTGTTTCTAGTAAGTTGAATGCGTCTGAATTAATCAGAATTTTAAAGAATAGAGAGAAAATAGAATATATTAAAAAAGAGAGAGTGGATTAAATACATTGATTCCATATGTATAGATGTGGATGTAATTAAAGATATAAGTAGTTCGACCATTCAATTCATTCTAATTCAAAGGACAACAACTTATTTAAGAAGTTGTGTAATTTCTAGGGGCTGCCAATTCTGCCGTTTATATATGTTATATGTATTTTTTGGACTCACTAAATGGGCTGGTAAAAGCCCAACTTAGGCCCAATAGGAGGCCCAATAAAGTCAACCCAATCAAGGCCCAACAGACAAGACCTATATTTCAACTCTAAGTCCAGCGAGCTCCACAGCTTGCCCAACAATCTCCTCAGCTCGCAGCAACGAACTCGTCTCACAGCCAGGTCGTAGCTCGTTCCACCATTCACAATAAGCACAGCTCGTTGTTTGCTTCTCAACGAGCTCCAGCTCGAGGTTGCCATAAACGACAGTTCACCCAGAAGCGTAATTAATGCAATATCTTCCAGAACAGGCAGTTACCTAATCAAATAATGATTCTCTCTCCAGATATGAAAGTTAATTCAAATTCAAACTCAGTCAACATTATCTCGAGATTTTTGGAGATATTTCCTGATTATATTCAATCGGTTAGGAAGTGTAATTAAATCATGATTATTTTCCTATTTTATAGCTTCCTAATCTGTAACAATTCTTCCTCTATAAATAGGGGTTAAAAACCATTGTAAAGATGACATTGAATATTATACTGTCACTCTGCAGAATTTAAGAGAGAGAGCTGTGGACGTAGGCACACTTACTGAACCACGTTAAAAATCCTGTGCATTCTTTGTTTAATTCTAGGTTTTTTATTGTCTTGTTCTTATTTTCTGTGTTTTCTCACATTGATTGTAGATATTGGGTATTGATTACTCGTCGACTGAATTTCAACGTCGACAATGTATATATTATCACAAGCAATTGCTTATCTTGATTTAGCAAGTTTGAGAGGAGACATTAGTGGACACTGATCATCTTTTTATATATCTTGATATATCTTATCAACATTAAGCAATTGAATCGAAGAAAAGTTGTGGAAGTTATGATGATACCACTTATTCAATGAACCATGTGATTTTCATTTTCTTATCTCCTCTTCTCTGTGTTGTTCCATATTTCAATCAATTATTCTTGATAGCTACACTCACTCAACAGTGGTGACAAAGCAATAATATTGTCACGAGTTTCATTGTCCATTATTTTCCATAAGATTTTCTTAGTACTAAAGCTTGACTCAAGTGACCGATTCGATCGATCCATCGCTGTTATTCTCAAGTAGGTCATACTCACATAAAATAACTAGCACCAGTTGTATATAAGCATTAACATCATGAGTCTCGCAGCATTTTATAGATATATTTGCATGTTCAAACACAAAAAAAAATGTAGTATCAGTCCTATTCAAGCAAATATTCGATTTTTTTTTCAAGTGTGTGTGTGTATTGCACATGAAGCTCATGCTATGTGATGTAAGGCCTTTAGTGTGTACATATTAGAAAAATATAAGATAAAGGGTTGTTAAGATTCACATAGACAACATTTAGCTAGGGCAAAGTATATTGTAAAGTTTACACTTCAGGCAGTGAAAAGGACAGAGAATTATCAACTTGCATGATGTTGTGTTGAATTTTCAGAGATCATGTATGGTGAAAATTTGCAAGCATTGATTGGCTTGCAATATGATATATAATATTGTAAAATATAAAACGTGGGATTTCAATGTTTTTAGTGCTTCTCTCGACTTTATAAACAAACTTTTGGTGGAGTCATTTAGAAATGTTGATTGATATTGTGTGCCTATCAATCAAATTTAATAATGGTCGTATTGCATATTTCCACCGCCTCAAGTACACAAGCTCTTTATTCCACTGCTCATCATTCATCATGTCTATCCAACTATTACTATGATTCTTCATAATCTTCACGTGCTACTATTAGAAAATATTTATCACCTTTCAATGAAAAAACAATTTCAATTTTTCGAACTTCAGTATGGAGACCTTACACGTTAGCAGCAGAAACTGACAATTAATTGAAAAATTAATGAACACAACACCATTAAAAGTCAACTTATATCACCCACCTTGAAGAAATCACACGATTTGAAATTTGTTACAACTTACAAAATTTAATCCTAAATATTTAAAACGTTAGAATGATTATAGAATAGTTATCCTAATTCGTCTGAATTTCTAACAAAAATAAGAAGAAATATTCAATAATTTAAAGGAGAACTCAGGCTAAAAAAGATAAAAACACAAAAGTGTCCCCCACAATGCTTCTCTTTGGTTCCAACAAAGTAATTGGTTGATGAGTCAGGGAAATTAACCAGCTATAACTTTAATATATTCGATGAAGACTTGTCTCTATCTCTATGAAATTGATCACACCGGAAAATTAATAAAAGGGAGCGTGTCACATCCCATCGGCCACTACGTTAATTGTTGTAATGTTGCCTACTGTGGCCAATGCAACCACATGTGAACTGCGCCATTTCATTATATCTTTAATCATCGCATATTATCTCCAGTTTGTGTCATTGTGGTATATCTATTCTTTGAGATTTCCCCATCCACCTTCTACGAAATGTTCATTGTTTTTTAATTAATCTTTCGATAAAACAATTTACTCACATGCCTTTTTTAATGGTTTGAGGGCAACATGCTTATTATTTTTAATAATTACAAAATAGTAATAAAAAAAATCTACTGATGTTAGTGGTAATAAATGTATTAAAATCTATCAAAATTACATATTATGCATGGTCGAAAACTACTCTGATCTCATAGGGAAGATATTTAATCTCCCCGTAAAAGATAAAACTCTCCACATGCATATCTAAATGCACGTGATGGGATTGAAAACTTTACTACAAAAGTGAAGAAAAAACAGGGTAAGTATTAGAATTATAAACGGATGTGGTAAATGGACGTGATATGTTTATTAAATTGATTAAAAAAAAAGTAAAAATTATCGTTGACTTGTCTTGCGATAGAATTTAGTTTCCACACGAATTCAAGATTTATTTATTTATTATTAGTATATTTTACAAGTATAGATAATACATTTTAAGACCTAATCTGAAATAAGTTTTTAGAAGGAGGATGAGAAACCTACATATTCAATTATGAATTGTTTCAAACTAAACTCACATAAAAGTGGGAGGGTAGTTCAAACCCTAACACTTAAGAGAGTGACAGGAGTGGTGTCAACTGTATCATCCACTAGCTGCACATGAATTCAGAAGTACTTAATAAACCCTAGTCCCATTGCATTTGTCATCATAGAATAAATAAATAATATTATTCCTCCAACAAAAAGTTTTTTTTTTTTTCTTGATTTATTACACACATCATAAGTATTCTATATATCGTGTAGTTTGTTAGACATTCTTTATCGAGATTTTTAAAGTACGGTCCAAATCTAGAGCTTTCAAAAGTGAGAGAAGAGGTCCACATTGTATGAAAAAATTACCTTTAATTTAAGAATATCAAATATAGATTGAACTATGAATATCTAATTGAAATTGATTAAACTCTCATAGACTGAATAATACCGTACTAATAGTTATCTGCGCATCAAAAAGTTATATCGTCCCACCTATGGGTAATAAACATGAAAACATATTTTTATTTATTTTTCTCGATCTTGATGCGTTGTAACTCTTGCAATTGGTCAAACTTAGTATTTATAAATACTGTTTTTTTCTAAATTATAATCAATGCAAGACTTGGTGAAAGGAAAAATAAAAAGGATGATCTCAAAAAATTAATTATAATTTATAAAAATATTTATTTTATTATTTATAATTTTATTTTTATCTAAAATTTTTCTAACATTAATAAAAATACTCATAATATTCTCAAAAAACGTATGAAAAGACGATAATACCCTCAATGATTATAAATTATTGATAAAATCATAAAGGGGTAAAAATTGTAATTTTATTGTTAATTTTTTAACATGAGAGGGATTTTGCATAAAAAATGACACTATAATTATAAAATAAACATTTTTACAAACTATAATATATTTTTTTGGATTATCTTAAAATAGAATGAATTAAATGCACAAGTCACAATCTTTATTATCGGATCCACCTCATATTCTCATTAAGATTGATATTTTTACTTACTAGATAAATGTTTACATACTGAAATTTTGAGACCATTAATTAATAGATTTTTTTTTCCTTTAAAAGATTGACATTTTAAATGTGGTTTTTGAATAATTACTTCTCACGCAACACAAGGGTTTCCCCACACTTATAATTGTGTGTATAAGAGAGCAGTCGAACAAATGCGTGCACAACCAATTACATTAATAAATTACGTTTATATGTACATTACATACATTAAAATTTTCAAAAAACTAAAAATAAAATAATATTACATTACTTTTTCTATTTTTTCCTAGTTAATTAAATAATATAAATCATCCACGTGAAATCTGCGTATCCACTATCAAACCATTACAAATTACAATCCCTACTCAATATAGCAGTCACATAGCTACTACTTATTAAAAGTTTTGAGCAATTTAAAAATAAAAATAAATACAAGACACTAATAATATTATAATCGGTCCTGTAATGGAGCAATGATATGTCACTAGGTCATATCGAATCTAGACGAACAATATGAAAACTGTGACAAGAACCCAACATATATTAATTAAATATTCCACTCTCCAGTTACCAAATTTACGGCCACAAGATTTTAGATAATGCTTTGAAGAGGCATCACTATATATTAATAAATTATTGAGTCTGAGTGTGTGATCGATTCGATTGACTTCTTGAGTGGTAGTCATTAGATCAATTTATTAGGCCCAATTAGATGGTTCAAGCAAGTAGAAGCAATATGGAGAACATCATTATCGAACTCATTTTAACTTTTTTGAATTCAAAATATGAAAGCAATGTCTTAAAGTTACAAAAAGTCTGCCATAGACTCATAGCTAGGACTAGGAGTAATATATGCTAACGAAATCTAAGAAAATATGTTCTAAAGTATATGACATTTGTGTTTTATTTTTGTACAACAAAAATTATTATAAATTACAATCATATTGATATAAATGTTAGGAACTTATCATTTGATAATATTATCACATTATATGGTAGTTGAGTTGTATTTAGCAGCAGAGTGAGCTTAGGTGTAGAGTGGGCTAAGGCTCCCCTTGAGTGAAAAAGATAAAATGTGATTTGAGCCCTATTTACTTACTGGTTTTAAGTCTCAAGCTACAAAGAAAAATACTTGCGTTTAAGCCCTAATTAAATTTGGTTAAAAGTACCCACCAAGGTTAGGAAATTGATATGGTACCTCTCTTTTTTCAAATATGAAACCGAGTTGAGAACAACTTGATTGTATTAATCACTAGTAAAGTATCAATGACCATCAAAGTTTTACCTTGTTTTTCCTACCAAAATTTTGCCATTGTTATTGTTCCTCGATCTCCTCATCATGTGTGGGCGTTTGGTGATTGGTCTTCCCGGTAGCTAGCATTGCTCGCACGGATAGATTGGCTTCGATTGCGTGGGCAAGGATATAAACACCCCTCCTCCTACTTGTGCAATCCTTATTTCATCATGTGTCACTTGCGGCTGGCTCTGCTTCTCATACTCGCTTTTCCAATCAGGTGGAAAAGTTGTTGCACTGATTAAAATTCCTGACTCATTTGCCGGTTATATAACTATAATTTAAATAATAGGATGATGTGGTGACTAACATGATGATTACAATAGACAACATTTGAAATGTAAATTCTTATTAAACTTTTATCTCTATCACTGTTTGAATAGGCCCCCACCGATTAAAATTCGTTGCTCTGCCATTGGTTCTAACGTTGATGTAAATAATAGAATGATATGGTGATTAATACAATAATTACAATTTAATTGTCGCATTATTCAAAATATGAATTTTAAGACATCATATGAGTGGTGCGATCTTACTCTTTATTGAGAACAAATTTTTTGAATAAGTTATCAACATTTTATGCGAGTTTAAGAGGTTACATGGAAAATAAATTTGCAACGACAAATGAAATTTCAAGTTGCTGTTAGTTGGCTCAGAAAAACTCTCCAGATGTTGAGAGTTGAGAGCAAAAGAGAAAAAAATAAAATAAAATAAAGCTACCAAATTAGAATCAAACAACTGCTGTCTCAGTGGCAGCAGCTGAGTTGCTTATAAATCTTTAACTTCAATAATTGACATCAAATTCGTAGATAAAAAGTGTAGAGCCACTATGATATATTTTCCTGTGTCTCTGACTTTGAGATGACCACTAAACCACTCAAGCTTCGAGAGTACTAGACGTGGAAGTAGGGGATTTGCTGAGACTGTCCTAACTAGTAGATAACAGAAATGGACGACTTCAGAAGTACTTATAGACATGCTTGGTTTAAAATGAACTTATAAGACTGTAAATGGATTAGAACAGATTTCCGAGTCCCTAAATGCAGATGTTTAGATTTTAATAAATATTCGGATTTCAAATTTCAACCATTAGATGTACACGGTACTAAATGCAGATGGATAAAATGATTCGTCGCTTTGTAATATTTCACATATATAATAAGATATTGTACACAGTACTAAAAAGGAAGGCTAAGCACATTAGGATCCGGATTTTAACAAAACTCAAATATCCACGTATGAGAATCATTAGACGGACGTTACCACTCCTTGTTAGTGGAGAAAAACCAACATCAGGGAGGATAAGACAAGACAGTCAAGTGGAATATGCAGCAACCAGAGAAGATGTGGGGATATAATGATGGAGATTGTTCTGTTCAGTGAATCTATCTAACAATTTGCCAGCAGGAGATTAGAACTAACTAAATTTTGACTTGCAGATGATATGGGGTGTGTGTGTGTGTGAATGTGGAATGCAGGCGTGGTGGCACTTGAGAGTGGTTCTTCTTTCCTTCTGGGACCGTCTTTCCCGTTTGTAGAAAGAGAAAGCTAATATTTGCTTGCTCCTTTCCACTGCAGCAGTAGCACTAATATGGTGGTGGGTAGGTCGGCATTCACTTGCGACATAAACAGAAGGACAGAGATGCAATGAAAGTCGGTCAACCAAAATCGTATGAATGAAATCAATTCCTAGAGAGAGATATGAGCCTTTTGAGCATGAATCACTCCGTGTGTAAACGTCACCAAGTTTACAAGCGATATATTCTGTTAGATCCCAGTACTTTTCTGGGATTTCCACGTCAATGACGTTTATCCTGCCTAATGACCAGACCACTGTAAAGCCCTGTATCTATCTATTACTTCCATAAAACCAATCTCGTGTCGGTAAACCAATGGGACGAGTCCAATGTTGGCAAATGCAGAGCAACATTTTTCTAGGTGAAAACCATAATCTGACAACAAAAATCAGTAGAATCTCTTATGATCACTAATGTTGCTTATTATAGCAAAATTATCTTTGGCATGTCACATTTCGGCTAAAGGAACAACTGGCAATCAAATAGAACTAAATTGGCCACAGAACCAGTTATGTGCTTGTTCATGCAGACTAAAATCATAGATCACCAAAGCCTGAGAACCATTAACACCTCAACCAATGACTAGGTTATAATAACAAGATTGACAAAACCAAACAGGGAGCTTCAGTAGTACCAAGAATGATTGCAGACATGCAACCGACTCAATGCATCATTTGAATTCAGTCCAAACAAAGTTCAACTTCTTATGGAGTTACCAAGAATCAATATGATTGTAGTGCAAGTATAATGTGCTTAAAACTTCAGGACATCATCCAACAATCTTAACTTGAACAAAGAAAGAGAATATCAGCTTTCAGGCTATACATATTCTATAATGCTCGTTCTGGGTCCTATCATACTCACGATTATCCAAAAAAATGAGGTCAGATGTCCATTGTTTAATATTACAATTTTTGACATGAAAAGCAAGCGAAAATCAACTCATTCTGCCTCTTAAATGTCCATGCTCCAATTGTATTTCAATTTCAGATCATTTACATTTGCAAAACAGAGTATGAATATCAACAAACAAACAAGGGGCAAAACTGAATCAAAATCATTTCTTCATTTGTATACATC
The DNA here is from genome assembly GCA_019925255.1 of Litchi chinensis. NCBI lineage: Eukaryota > Viridiplantae > Streptophyta > Magnoliopsida > Sapindales > Sapindaceae > Litchi > Litchi chinensis. The sequence continues at coordinate 4,607,912 of CM034475.1, read as the reverse complement.
TGAATTTCTGCGACTGGACGTGTGTCATTCCAAAGATAGGTCCTTTTTTTCCCCAATATGTCCAACTTGTACAGGACACCAACTCCACTGATCCACACAAGAACTGGTATTAGTTAAAACTAATCAACACACACCTACTTACACAGTTACCACTTCAATTCTCAAGTATTTCAACAAAACTATAAAAAAAATAAGTCCATGAGACGTATTAAGAACTTTGTTAATTACAAATAGAGCACATCAAAGTCTCAATATGATACAAGTATGTGTAATCTCTAATCACTCTATCACACCATATGCAATAACAAACAAACACATTATCAATCAAACTCAAAACAAAAAGAAATCATTACCAATAAAAGTTGATTCTCATCTTAAACACCGCCAAACCTCCTCCTCCTCCACCTACTCCCTCCCTTCCTCAACTTTCCATCTCCATCTTCAAATCCATTCGAACTCGAAACATCCACAACCTCCCCATTCTCCACCTTATTGACATCTTCACTTGCATTGATTTCAACGCCATCTTCTCCTGAAGAGATGATTCCGTAAGGTTTAACACTATGGACAACACCTTTCGGGAAAAACCGGGCGGTAGGTAAGCCGTCGGGTGTCTCGAACAGCTGCGGGCCGTCTCGATCGGTCCAGAGGTCGAACCCGCCGGGTCTCTGGAACCGGTCGGCCAATACTTTGACCTGCTCGTCGGCGCTGACCGAGAAGAGTGTCGGAGCCTTCTCGACGGCCTCCCAGGGGCGTTCGAGCTCGGAGACGGCGGCTTTCAGCTCGGCTCTCTTGCGCATCTCGTAGATTTGTCTCTCCCGGCAAAGGCGGGCCTTGAGGAGCTGCTTGGCTTTCTTGGCTTGCATTCGCTTCCACTGCCACTTCGAGACGCCGCCGGGGTAGGTCCGGGGCCCGCCTCCCATTCGGATGACGGTGGATTTGTTCCTGTCGCCTTGGTGGTGGTGGTGGAGCAGAGAGAGCTGTGAGAGTTTCGTGCTGAGGAAGAGCACCGTCGGAGACGATAGCGCCTTCGAGAAGGAGAGACTTTGTGATAAAGTCGTGATTGACAGAGACATTTTTTTTTTTTTCAAGAATTTGTTGCAGGCAAGTGATCTTCTCTGCACCCAAAAACGGAGCTTGTGGTGGTGGCTCTCTGTGGTTTGAAAACGATGAAATGTCCAACGTCGTTTCGATTTGCATAATAATATAATATGAGAAACTGGAACATGCAAGCAACAAGCACCAGTGGTCTAGTGGTAGAATAGTACCCTGCCACGGTACAGACCCGGGTTCGATTCCCGGCTGGTGCATGGATTTTTCTTCTCACTTTTTCCTTATTGGGCCTGGACACGGCCCACTGCATCAGTCAACATGTACTGGGCTTGAAGCTGTGGGCCTGTAGGCTGTAGCTGAATTCAAATCTGAGCACGTGAAGTTGCACTGGTTTGACTTTGACTTTCAGGTCCATCATCAAACTTGAGCTGGCACAGTATCTCCTCCTGTAAACAATTTGCTTTGTTGAATTATATATAATAAAATCATCGACCTAATTGCAATTACAATAACAAACCCATATTAATAATGCAGAGAGAGAGAGAGACAATAACTGACAGCGACCTCTTGTTAATAAATCAAGACTCCGCTCTCCCCGCATGAAATGGCAATTACAAATATAATGCAAGCTTTCCCCAACTAAAAATAATTTTAACTCACGAGCTGTGTCTCAAGTTTTGGTGCCATTTACCGCTAATGCAGATTCCAAGTTCCAAAGATTTACAATAATGGGTATTCACCCTAACAAATTATGCCTAGCTATATAGAAAATCTGTACATCATAGTGATATACACTCACTGGCAGACATGCATATATTCCAGAACCGCAATAATATGTAACTTCCATATCATAGAAGCAGCACCAACCATATTTTTATATCATTCATAGTATGATTACATACATGCCCTTTTGCATAGACATATATGAATAAATTTTTCTTGGTATTGGTCTGTCGCTGTACAACAAGCAAGCATTAGAGAATCAGTGTCTGATGATTTGTTTGCAGACAGAAATACATTTAAAGATTCTTCAGGGTAACAGTATTACAATAACAACTGGAGACTGGTTGATGATGATTCAAAGGGGATGAATTTAATACATGGAAACAAAGATGAAATTTTCTAGTGTAAATCTGTAAGGAAGCATGTTTTCTTTCTCAAAGATACTGTTATTGTGGAAGTTAACACAATGCTGTCTTGACACTGGACATACAGAGGCAGGAGCAATGCAAAAATTAACTTACGGTCTGCCGAGGCAACATTTGAAGACAAGACAACAGTAACAATATTATGATTTAAGCAACATTTTTTCATCCATAGCAGGTCTAATTACCCACATTATTATCAATTTATTAACATTAATAACAGTAAATACACACACACACACATATATCAGTTCAATTTAATTAAGTTCTTACACGTACGGGCTATTAAAGTGAGTGTGACACTTCATGAAATGTTTTTTTATTTAATGGTAACTCAGTCACTGCCTCAGCATGTTAATTAAGCAACTTCTTATCATCTTCTCTGCTATGTCGAATAGAAGAGATTGTATGGAAATTAGAGCCTTGACATTACTCTATTTCTTCTCTGTCACCCTGTTAACAATTCAACACAAATGCATCACAGCTTACAAATAGACATATTACAGATCTTGTTCCTCAGTGGTGACTTAGTTGTATTTCAAAATATTCTGATGTTTTTCGTATTGTATACATCTGTCTCAGTTTCCCCTACTCAACAGACAACCCATGCAATCAAACTTAATTAATCAACTACACTAATCATGGAATCATTTAAAAAAAAAAATGGAAATTTCCATCAAACCACACGGTTGTGTGATCCCATTATTTTTTTTCCTTAAAAAAGTACCCTTATATATAGCACCCAAATTTCACTACTTGAACAAAAAGGAAAACCCAAAAAGCAGCACATAAATAAAAAATGGCTCAAATTTTTCTTCTTTGCTTGATCTTAGCAGATGCTTTTCTGGGTCTAGCTATGGCTACACAGACCACCCAACAACCCATTCTCCAAATTGAAACAACACCACTCTCGAACCCACCAGCACTCAATCCTTCGACAAGCAGAAAACTTGGAAAGCATTTTAAGTCCTTTCACGAAACAGCTTTCAGCCCAGCTGAGGCGCCACAACCTACAGGAGAAACAACCGGTTCGTCTCAGGAGACAGCTGTTGAAGAGAACGTGAACGTCCAGGTCTCACGTGAGGAGGAGATCCATCTGAAGAAGAATCACCACTCGGTGGACAAATCGGTTGCTGGGGGTGGCGTGATTCTCGGCGGTCTTGCCACCACCTTCTTGGTAACTATTTTCTGTTACATTAGAGCTACGAGAAGACACAAAACGGACAATCAAAGTCAAACTCAAACCTCTGTTTAAATCGACAGTTTGTTGTGTACGCTTAGGCGAAACTAGTTGTTGCCGTTCCGATTTGTACTGTATAAAAACAGATATTGAATAAATGATAAAAAGTAGATTATATGAGCTCCGTATTTCATTAGTTTTTATGTCGATTACACGTATGAAAACACTCCATATTTTGTTTTATACCCTTTAACGACATCATGAGTTGTCGTTTTGATTTATACTATATAAAAACAAATATTTGATGAATGATAAAAAGTAGATTTTGTGACTATTGTGTTTCCCTCATTTTTATAAAACATAGGAAAAATCTTAGATTCGTGATCCCAATTACATACCGTTGTAATCATTTTGTAACATACAAAATCAAAATTTCATTTGTGTTGTCCAGTATTAGGGACGTGGCTAGGATTTTTAAATGAACTTCAATTGTAAATATATATATATATATATATATATATATAAATTGAAAAACATATGTATGCTTAGTTAATGGATATATTGCCCTTTAAAAATTTAAATTATAAATAAATATATTAACTAAAAAAAGGTAAAAAAACTCAACAAAATATGAAAAAAAAAATGAAATGCAAGTACAATCAAACATCAATAAAGTCCAATCTAAATTATTAAACTTATTAATCATAGCATTAATAATATATAATATACATTTTGACAATAATAGATTACTACTATAATTTAAATTAAAGAGTGCATTACTAAATACACTAAAAGTAAAAGATATTAAATTTAAATAATTAATATAATATGCAATTAACATTGTATAGTAGAGAAATTATGTGAAATTTCATATTTAATATCAAATCAAATATTTATAAATATAATTTTGAATAGAAAAATAAATATAAATAATAAATATGCAATTGACTTAAAGAAAAACTATATTTATTTTGATATGAAAAGAATTAATAAGTAAACATATATAAATAAATTTTACTATGTACCATTTTATGTACATTTTTTTTTCAAAAGATGGGCTAGAGCCCACCGTAGTCCATGAACAACTTCGTCCTCATCAACATATTTGATGGAAGGGAGATTTATATAACAATCAAATGAGATTTAACTATTTTGACGAAGCAAATTTCAAATTCAAATAAAGCATATTAAAAAAAAAAAAAATACCCAACAAAATGCTATTCGAAAAATAAGTCCAAATGATACGTAGACAAATTGTTTGCCGTATCATTTGAATGGAATTTAAAGTTTCTTTTTCACTGTATAATATTACTGTTATAAAACTAGATACTAAAAGATCATATAATTTAAAAAAACTAGATAGTAAGAAAATCTCCGTAATTATGTACCAAAAGCCTTTGTATGATTAAGATAAACATAGACATATAATTCTATAATAAATCCATCTACGTAATAAAGGTAAAACCTCCTAGAATAGTACAATTAATACTTTCAGTACCTGTATTCCATAAATTTGTTTCAGTTATGTAGAATAAATTTATAGATGATCAGAAAATAAATAGAGGATAGATGAGTAATTTGAAAAAGAAGCATTAAGTGAGTCTCGTAATTCAATAGTTTTTTTAACTTGTACGTGTCAACATGTTTTAGTAAATGGATTGTTTTTATTCGGCTTATGCTTGTCTTGATTTAGCAACCCAATAGTTTCTTTTGAGTTGAACATTAGCTTGACTTAGTAACAAGAATAGAATATTCTAGAATTATGCGTTTTCTTGGTTTGGTAACGAATAGTTCATTCTAGAATTATACATTACCCAATTTGCTTGCTCAATCTATTTACTCGCATCTTATTCACTTTTCCAAGACCACTAATCTTATAATGAGTTCGAAGTATATTTGAGTATTAACAAATATGGTTTTAAGTTTATGAAGAGCTAAATTGATTCAACAAAGCTTATGGCTACATAGAAATGGATGGCATGGGAAAACTAGAAAGATGATTGCTCCTCCCTATGGATATCAGGTTCGTCGTATCTCTTCAATTTAGCTTAGATTTTTTTTTTTTTGAAATAGTTTAGCTTAGATTTTGGTGGTTGGTCTGTGTGTTTTGATATGATCTTACATTGTCTATAGTTGAACGGAAAATAGGATATTTTATATAAATTTTGGCTTAGGTTATGGTGGTTACCATGCGTGTTTTGATGTGATATGACCTTGTCTATGTTTTCTGCTTTGATTGTTTGTTGAATGGAAATAAGATCCATTATATGGAGAGTCAAATTTTGGTGGTTAGCACTTAGCAAACTTATTCGATATGATCTGACCGTGTTTATGTTTTTAACTTTGATTGTTAGTTGAAAGCAAAATATGTGTTTTGATGTAATCTGACCTTGTCTATATTTTGTTGAAAGCAAAATAAGATCTTTTATATGAAGAGCCAGATTTTGGCTCAGATTTGGTATGATCTGATTTATTGTATGTGAAGAGTTTTATTTTATGGTTAAATTACATGGTGTCAATCTAGAGTTGGTTAGAGTTTGATGATTTTTTTTTTTTTTTTTTTTTTGAATGATTGATTTTGGTAGATCTATAGATTCCATAGGACATATATATATTATAAAACTTCTATATGAATTTTGAAGGGTAAAATTTGTTATGGACTTTATTATTCACGAATCTCATTTTAAAATTCATCAAAATCCACCATTTAACTAATTTTTATAAAGTTAATATTTTTTATATACATCTAAATTTGTAAATTAAATACAATTAAGTTTCAATGGAATTCATACAAATCAAATAGGCCAACTTAACACAATTTTTTATTCAAATGAAGGAGCATATAGAGATTCTGCTTAATTGGAGCCATGCAAGCAGAAGCAGAGGGCAATATTCTGCCACATCTAAAGCAACGAAAACATCAGCCTAACGAAGCTGGTTTTCCTGCTCCCAAATGAATTGCATTTGTCGGGAGCAAAATGTTGCCGGCGAAGATATTACCAAGCTTCAATGCAAAAATGATCATCATGTCAGTTGCATAAAAAAATGACTTATACACAAGAATTCGTGTCCTATCTGTAAGGTAACAGGCCAGGCTGCTTTGGTGAGAGATATTAATTTAAGAGAGATAGAGAGAGAAACAAATGAGCACATTTCAAGTTCTCTAAGGCCATAAGCATGGCCGACAAGGCTAGCAGTGGAAAAATCAACAAGAAAGAAGCATACAACATCACTTTGTGCGCCATTAAGAAAGACCAAAAGATCAAGAAAACAAGAACAAGCAGGAAATCCGCCATTGAAGCAGCTTTGCAAAGCTTCAAACTTTTTATACAAAAGGCTTGAAACAGCTTTGTATAGAATGTATACAAATTAGTGAAAGAACCAACTGATGTTTGGACAGCAAAAGGCTTGACTAAATCAAATTTGCAAGCTTGAAACGACAAAAAGGTTGCAGTGGCAAGATACATGCATTTTGGCAAACATTAAAGCTCCAGCGTATACTTCTCCAATGTCGCCCCAAACGAAACTCGGTTGAGGGAAGTTGAAAGGCCTACAGTGCTATACATCACAAGGAGGCTCTAAGTCTAACAACATTATTGAGTCAGTCGATGAAAGTAGTGGAAGATGTTTTGCAATCACCATGTACGGATAGAATTCAGAGTGCGAGAAAGTCAAAAGAGTTTGTACCACCACTCCTCGAAGCGTTTGGCAGACCAAGTCATCGTATGATCACGTATCTTACTTCAAGCAAATGATGACTTTCGATGATGTTGACGATGCTATATCAGAATTATAGAAAGTAGATTATATGACTTTTGTATTTCACTAATTTTTACAAATACATGGAAAAATTCTGAGATTTGAGTTTTCAATTTTATGATTTTTAAGATTCTGCTTATTTACTATAATGTTATTTTCAAAATCAAATATCTTATTTATATCGTCCATCATACAGATTTGATAATAGAGGAGATCTATAAACACTTCAATTAGAATTATTTTTAAAAATTAAATTTCAAATTCAAGTAAAAGGGTCATAAAAAGAAAAGAGTAGTATTATTCAATCCTCCCCCCCCCCTCCCCCAAAAAAAAAAAAAAATCAAAAATCAATTTAAATGATATGTAACTTGGCATATCATTTGAATTGAATTTTAAGTTAATTTTTTGAATTGTATAGCATTAGTCTTAAAAAAAAAGATAAAATTAAAAACAGTAAACATATTTTACAGTTTTAAATTTTAGTCAAAGGAAAAAATACTCCATCGTTATGTACCAAAAACCTTCCTCTGTAAAGGATTTCTAAATTTGAAACAAAAAACTAAAATATAAATCTCATGTGTGCTGCATCCCATACTTGAAAAGCTTCATAGTTAATGATGGAGGATGAGGAGAAAACTCCACATAAATTTTACTGTATTTTAAAATAAGTTGAACCCCTAACAGCTAAACACTCTTAATTTTTGAAATATCATATGTGGTGTAACCGTTAGAAAGTACCCTTATGTTGTAACTATTTAAACATGAGATATTTATCATGCCAAACAACGATTCTTTACCACTATATCACATTGGATGGTGATATCTCTTATTTTAAATTTAGATGAAAATCCCTTTAATTCATATAAAAAAACGTTTTATAGTTTCAATTTTTAGTATAAAAGTAGATTGATTTTAAACCAAAACCCCTCTTGTTTTTAAAAGGAGAGACAATATTTACACCCCTAAAAAATGGTATACAGGCGATCCTTTGATAAGTACATCATATTCAAAATTATATTGGTAACATTAAACATATAACTATAATCAACTTAATACGAAAAATATTATTTTTTTTAATTTTATTATATCATATTTTGTAAATAAATCTGATTAAAAATATATTTAAATAAATTAAAAAAACACTCAATGGAGTGTGTTTGCCAAAAAGGTGCACATTAAAATTCGATTCTCTTCAAAAAATTGTGAAATCTCAATTTTATTTACATCAAATGGGCTGGGCTCTGCAATCCCGCTTCACAGAGTTGTACAGGAGGGTACTATCAATGTCCAACTGATTCCTTGTTAAACAAGACGCCTTGACTCGCCACGTATTTGTTTGTTTACTTTGTCGGTTCCTTCTCCTATTCGAAAGCATAAACTCTATATATCTACTTCCTGTCCCCACCAACAATAGCTCTTACAACACTCCCTTGCAATTCGAAAAAACACAGCAACAAAAGGAAAAAGAAATCAAGAAGTGAAGTGAAGCTAAAAGCCCAGCAAAGAAATGGCGAGCGATAAATCGGTGATGGCGCTGATTCGGGCTCTGAAACCGACTTTTAGAAACGATCACGACAAGGTTGCCTTCGCTGTCCACGCTTCTTTTCTTGCAACCGGACACGTGTTAACCGCCACCGGCTCCGCCGCGTGCTCCGACACCGCTCTTTCCTCTCCCTCTACCGGTAATCGAATCACACCCCTCTCTCTCTCTCTATTATTATTATTATTATTATTATTATTATTTTTTGATTTACTTAATAGAGTGATTGTATTTTTAACACTTAATTTTCGAATTTTAATTTTAATTATAAATTTTGTTGTTATTAATTGCAATTGCTTTGAAGAAGAATTAGATCACGTAATTGGATTCTTAGGGTTTAGAGCACCGACATGAGATATAATTGTAGTCAATTTTTGAATCGTCAGCTGGAGGCTATTGTGAAATGTTTGAGAATTATTTAGGTGTTTAAAAGGGTGTTTTTTGGTACAAAATGGTGTGGAATTAAATGTCATACGGTTTATCTAAGGTTTTAAATCTTTTGATGGAGTGACTCAGGGTTGTTGAATGATAAGAGTGGTTTGCTAATGAATTACTTTTTATTTGTTTTGTGTATTACACTAAATGCTGCTGTGTTTTCGTGTATTTTTGGGTGTGTGTAGATGAGGTTGGAATTGCTAGTTGGAACGAGCTGGATGATAATTATGCGTTTGTGTATATAAATCCAGAGAATGGTTCGAAGAAAGTGTTGGTTAAGTGTCTGGTGATGAATAATAAGTTGCTTGTTGATGCTTTGGCGGATGGGAAGTCTGAGCCAGTACATCTTGAAATTGAGTATGGTTGTGGTCTTTTTTCAATTGTTTGTGATGGAGTTTATTAATCTTAGTTTTATTGATTGTTAAATTTTTGGTTGTGTATGGCAGTGTGGGGGACTATGTGGGGGAACGAGGAGGATCTGATTACTCTGCACAGTTCAAGAATTTGAACAAATTAGTTAAGAGTTTGGATACCGAAATTTTGTCTAAATTGCAAGATTCCTCAAAACCTTCTAGGTAAACATAGTTAAGTAGTGTGAGAAATAGCTATGATAATATCAAAATATTTTTATTCTTCATTGATGAGATTGTGGATTTGATTATAGTTTTTTTCTTTATTTAAGATGAAGAAAAGAGTATGCATTGCAGGCATGGCCCGACATGACCAATTATCTTACATCTGTATTGTACATTTTGAAACTAAGGTTTTAATAATTAAATTTTAATTCTCTGGGCACTACTTATACAAAATAATATATAAATAAATATATGTTTGATGGGATCATATGGGCTTAATATTAAACAATTTTCATATGCCTTCTGAACCCCTGACGTAGAATATAGATCTTTGGTGTTGTATGCATTTTACACTCCCTCAAATCTCTTTTTCTCCCAATGTTTAGTTTAATTGTAACAATGAGAATATTTAAGCATTGAACAATTTTCTTCTTTTAGCGTTTGAAGACAATGTTACTTTCAACTCTTCATTGTTGCAATGTTGAATGGGACGTATTAATTGTGCCAGTAGTGTGATTCTTTTTTATTGTAACTGTAGAATCTACCTAGATATGCGTAACAAAGATACTATCTTTGGATTAGCTTTTACAAATTGTCTTGTGCTTTGCAGTTCAGAAACAAGTAAAGCATCAAGGCAGCGTAATACAAATGATCCTGCTGTTGTAACTTCTGAACCAAGAGGCCCAGGCCCTCAACATCATCCTTCTGGGTAATTTTTTTTTTTTCTTTTTCTTTATTGATCTGGTTCGTATATAGTTACTAGCTTGTATGGCACCATGCATGTTCTAATGATTACTGAATCATCTATTTCCACTTTGACTTCAATAAATGAAATCTGCTGGGTTGTAATTTGGTCTTAAATGTTTCTCAGAGACAGATACTGCTCCTTAGAATTTGAATACCAATTACTATTAGTATGCTCCTATTAAACAAGTATAAAGTGTCAATTGGTTTATCAATAGAGAGATCAGGTGTCCTCCTTTTTTATGAACCTTGACGGTTGTGAAGGGGACTAAGCTTGTCATTTTAGTCTTTCTTTGTTTGCTTTGGTCATTTGCTAAGATGGAATCTATCGTTTGTTTAAATTTATAGTAACACGGAAAAGGAACTTTGTTATATTTAGATGCAAGTGTTGATTGATTGAATTACAGCAAGTTTAAATGCTGGATACTTAATCGTTTTTTCCGCCCTGTTTTATGCTTTTTGTAATCCATAGCATAGTTCGCCCCCAAAACTAAATATTTTTCGGGCTTGCTTTTGTAGTGTTGTGCTTCCCCCTGTTTATCCAGGTGGTTTTAGTGATATGTATCCTGGACCTCCTGCTGGAATGTATCCAAGGTACTTAACTAGCTTAAATTGTTGTAAGTTAAAGTAATGCCATTTTATTCTGATGGTGACTTACAAATATATATGTTACTTTTCAGGGGTGACTTTGGCAGCGATGGGGGCATGCTTGTAGGTTCGTAAAACCTATCTTATTTTCTGAACCTTTTTTCTTTTTAAATAATTTCATCATAAGTTGTAACCTTAGTATTAGCTAAGTTTGTATCATGTGGATTCAGGACCTGGTCATCCTATGTTTGGTGGAAATGAAAGAGATTTTCGGCTCCCTGGAGGACTACCGTGAGTAAATTTAGAATTTCACCCAACCCAACATTTCTCTGAATAATAATAACTAATTTATTATGTGTATTTACTGATATGCAGGGGTGTTCCCCCTGGTGCTCGTTTTGATCCCTATGGTCCACCTGGTGTTCCTGGTTTTGAGCCCAATCGATTTGTCAGGTACATGGAATAAATTTGTTATTGAAATGATATCTTGTTATCTTAAGGGGGAAAGTAAGTCACTTAAGCCAGCATTCCTCGTGTTCGAACTTATTGTTACGACACCACATTATAATAATGACTCATGAGTTTTGGAATTTGGTTTCCTATCAAACATAGAGTTTTGTGTCTCACTAGTTCTGGTTTTTTACTGTCGTGGTCCCTTTTTGGTATTTACACAAACTAAATTTGAAAAAAATTTAGGGTTTCTGATGTTTCAGTTTGCAAAATATATGCTTGGACTAAGAATACCTAGATCCTATGATTTGGTTCGAATAAAATGAGAAATTGAAAAAATAATTATTGAAGTTGAACATATTTTGAATTATTTTACACTCATAAAAGTTACCAGATTTTGGTATTAACATTTCACTCATCAAATATACAGAAAATCTACTCCTTACCATCCTTACTCTGCTTACCATATGGAGATTAATTTGATAAATTATGCATGTCAGTTTGCATTCAATTGAACGTTTGGGCTTTTGTTTTTGCTTGCAGAAACCCACGCAGGCCTGGGGGTGGTGGGACTCATCCAGACCTGGAGCATTTCAGAGATGGTTCGGATTTCATTTAGATGTTTCAGTCTTTGTTTTCATGTTTTTCCTTTTTCATTTCCCATCTTTTGTTTAGGAAATGAGAGATTGTGAGTATTTCTGTTGACATATTTTGGGTCGCAAAGGATTGTAAATATTAACGTAAAAGCCTATGTTGCTCTGTTATCTGAGTAAAACATTTTGGACTGAGAATTGAAGATATGCTCGACATATAGTTCGCTCTGCTACCGATCCAATTTCATCTTTATTCGTTATATTTTTAGCTTGTGCTGGATGGAAATAAGTAGATAACAAATGCACAAATGACATTTTAAAATGAAGAGTATTTTTTGCAACCTTAAAGTATTTGAAATAAGTGAAGTTGGCAACAATTTCATCAATTGATTGCGAAACTCGGCCCGTTCCTGAGGGAAAAGAAGCTCACTACTGATCATTCAAGCCCGACTCCGCTGTTGGTGTGTTGCTGGTTTTTCTTATAAAATTAACGTTGTTTCTGTTGTCATTTCTAATTTTCGTAAATTTAACCTATTAGCAAAGAACCAGGTAAACTAGCTAGTTATGGGCGATGCTCGGTTACAATTTTAAATTTGTTATTGTATGTTTGCGAATGGGGAAAGGAAAATATGTGAGCATTTCATTTTTCCCATGGTAGTCTTTCTTCGTTAGAAGTTAAAATAATTATAGATTCATACTTTTATGTTACAGATCTAAATGACAGACACTAAATCAGTAATGAATTTAAGTGATTATTTGAACAATTTCTGTTAGTCCAACAGTCACTTTCTTCTGTCTGAAGCTCAGATAATGACATTTTGGAAATTCAGTTCTAGTCTTTGATTTGCTTTTACATTTCAGCAAAAAAAGTAACCATGATTTTGATTAAAATCAGATTCCAGTGGCGGCTCATTGTTATACAGACAAAACTTTGAATAAATGGACTGTTTTTTACTTTTTGGACAACTTTAATGGTATAATATAACATTTCCAGAAGCTTCAAGGAAAGTTGGTGGCTTGATCACCAATGAGGACTAAATGATCTATTCATCCTGTTAACCAAAGAAGCCCCATATATTGATTCAAAATTATTATTATGCGGCGTGGAACATGAAGGGATACGGTTTGGGCTGAACTTTTGTTGCATTTTCCTGGAGAGTGGCAAGATCAACACCCCATAAATCTTGTCTCTACACCCCATATTAATTTATTTTTAATAATTCAATATTATCTCCTTTCTTTAAAAAAAAAAACAATAAATTAAAGAGAGGATAATTTTGACATTAAGTGAGGTTTAATTGCAACTTAAAAATTCGTTTAATCTTTAATAGGTTGTACTTATAAATGGTATGTTCTTACCCTGTTTAAAGGGTGTAAACACTGCAACTCTTTCTCGAAGCTTTTAGAGAGATTTGGAGTTGACCCGCCCATATTATGTATTTTTTTAAAAAGTTGAGACAATCGCACTGAACATCTCCTGATCTAAATAAAAATTTTGAAGCATTGGGCATCGGGTGGGCGTGCCGGAGTGGTTATCGGGCATGACTAGAAATCATGTGGGCTCTGCCCGCGCAGGTTCGAATCCTGCCGCTCACGGGTCACGGTGTTTTTCAGTGTCAACATGTGGACTACTTTTTACTTGATATACATGCACTAGCTTTTACTTATTATTATGTAAATTAGGGAGAACTGATATATGCACTAGTTTTTCTTATTAATTTTTGAATGAATTATATGCACTAGTTTAACTTACATATATTACATAAACTAGGGAAAATTGAAAATAACTTCCCAACCAATATATCAATATATGTGTTAATAATTTATTATTTTATAAATTAGAATGAATCATGAATAATCTTCCATCTATTGATAATATGTCAAATTAGATCCTCTGATTTAATAACTATTAGAGTCAAATTTCGTTAAACAACTTTATTCCATTCGATTTAATCAAGTTAGTTAGCTTGTAATTAACTTTTGTTGGATCTAATAGAGTAAAATCATCTAAATCAATTTCTATATTATGGAACTTAAAATTACATCATTCTGTTGGACTTAACCAAAGTCAACTAATGATCACCTAGCTATAGGAGAATTTTTTATGTATTATTCAAACTAGAGTATAAATTTTAACATGTTATAAAAAATCATGGAGTTATTTAAAATTTTCCCTATAAATTATTCCCGTAGATGACTAACTAAAATCTAAACTACCATGTATGAATATATATTGGTAGAGATGGGTGGGTTGAAATCGATGGCTTGTGAATGATTTTCTACACAAATTATGTGCCTTTTTCTGGTCGTTTCTTCGTCATTTTGTTTACGTTTCTTTGATAGATTGAATAACTTTTTCACAAATAAAGTACTCTTTTGGCACGCCGAGTCAATCATGAAAAGCATGAACTATGATTCGTGTGTTGGAAATTCTTTCTTGGCTGGTAGTTTGTGCTTCCTGGAAATTGTAATACGCTTCAAAAGCTTTCCAGGCTCAGTATCATCTTAACAAAAGTGAAAAAACAGCAGCATAATTGCAACATAACCCGAATTCATTTGACAGGTTTCCTTGCTGTTTCCTGAGGCGAACCAAAGAATATAAGGTATACTGTAATTTACAAAATTCATAGTAAAAAAACTACATAAAATTTGCTATCAATATCATAAATATAATATCCTACTAATTAGATGTGTTAATTAAAACGTTTTAAAAAAATATAACATTGCTATTAACCTCTTCATATCCAATAATAGGACACAGATTCTAGTGCAGAGTCTGTAGACACAAATCGCCAATTATTCACTCTTGTCCGTGTGACAGCAAGAAGAAAAAGTGTGAAACGTCTCTTAAAATTCAACAACCGCAGTATGAAGACAAAACATGCCATGTTGAGAGCAATTTATTTTCTTTCGATAGGACAAACATGAGTAGGTCCCAGCCGAAGCTTCATCCAAGTTGCTTCCAACTATTGAAACGTCACATGTTGGAACCTAACATGTCTTATATCTCCTCTTCTAGAGCCCCAGCTGAATCCAACAACATGTGCTACAAATTTCAAACAAAAATAGCTACCCCTTCTAGATTTGTTTAACACTTCTTGTTAATTAGTTTCCAATTAAACTAATCAAACCCCTTATCTCTATCTTCTTCCATCATATAAATTTAGCTTTCTTCCTTACTTTTTTTAACTAGTACTTCAAAGTTCAAGCCAGTAGAGACTAGAGATTAGGGAGAGATATCAGATATGGGTATGTCTAAATTCTCCCTGGTTTCGGTTCTTCTGGTGATGATTGTTGTTCTGTCTCCAAAACCAGGGTTTGCAGAAGCAAGACCACTCTCTATCATTCCTGAAAAGAGTAAGATATATTCCCAGAAACTTCTTTTTCTACTCCCAGCTACTTGAATCAAGTCTTGATAAGTTGAGTTACTTGTATTGAATTTGTGTATATAATCTTTTTTTTATAGGATACACCAAGTTTTTTGCAACTCTAGGAATTGTTTGCAAGTGTTGTGACAGCAGAGAAAGTGAATGCACAAGTACTTGGACAGGGTCTTGCTCTCAGCTGCAGTGCCTGCCTTGGAAGCTACATTAGATACTTGTTTTCTTTTGCTTTCGTTTCCTTTTTGTTCTCTGGGTTGTAAATAATTAATACTGAGATTCAATGAAGTGGGTTTTGCTTGGTTTGTTAGATAATTTTACATATTATTCACAAAGTTTTCTGCTAATCCTCATTACAAATCACAAGCAGGATTGAAAATTGCCTGAATCAGTGTATAATTGTTAGTCAAGATTATGCTTCTGGTTATTGTGAAGACTGTGTTATTATCATTTGATGATCATTAAGTTGAAATCTCCATGATCAAAAGCCTTTCATGTTAAATTTTCACTTTCTGGAAGGCTAAATCTTCTAGATGGGGATCAGATATTCAACTGCGTTAATAATACAAGCATTGACCAAAGCAGTGGTTGACAAAAAGACTCACTAGCATTTCCTTGAATATTCTCATAAATCATAATCAATATGTAATATGAATTGACAGAATAGTTAAAATGTAAAATCAATGGAAACTTCCCATTTATGATAATTAGGTTATTATATTTAGGGTTGAACTCAGTCAATGAATTCCCTCAAATTTGTACAAGAAGTTTCATGTTGAACCCTTGAACATGGGTTAGTTGCAGAAGTAACCTTAGTTTATTTCTTCTAGTAAAATTTTGAAAAGATGCCTAAAACACAAATATACCCTACTCTAAAAGCAGTCTGTAACTTCTGTTAACTTTAAATATGAAAGGATGCATTTTTTTTTTAACATTTTTTAAAAAAGAAAATCAACTTCTCTAGGTAGAAGCAATTTGAGCTTTTAAAGAGTAAGGTTAATTTTAATCTTTTGGAAGTTAATTGTCAACTTTTAATGTGGTTGACTAATGGTGTAGGGTTTATGTAATGGGTTACACTAAAAGAACTTAAAATTGTGACTCAAAAAAATAATAATAAATAAATAAACCTTCAATTCGTTCTTTTCACCATTAGATCGAGTAAAAATAGATAGATGGATATTAAAGTAAGTTTCTTAAGTTAAAATTTTAAGTTATTCTAAATTCCAATATAACCCTTGTGTAATTAACCCAAAAAAGTAATATTTCGAATTACACAGTGGATTACAACTTTTTGGGGTGTACATAAAAGAATATAAGGTGCTTTTAGTTATATTTGGGTTTTTGCAATGTGGGCTTTGGGCCTTGTGGGTTACTAACCTTAATTATGGACTTCTTTCGCTCCATACGATAAAATTCAATTTCCATCCCTGCTAGAAAAACAATTTCCAGAACAAAGATCTTCAGCTGAGTAGTACTTTTATCTAAATATAATAATATCAATAAGACCAAGGTCTTTGATATAACAAAGTTTATGTGTCTTTCACCCTTAAAAAGGGTGATGAGAGAAGATAAGGTTGGTATAATGTATGTCTCACGTTTATACATCTGAGATTGTGGGTTCGAATTATCTCTTTTTCTAATCAAATCATGAATTTATTGTAGAGGAAGACAAAATGTAAAATGTACTTTTTTAATACACTCTCCATCCAATGTATGACACATGTATAAATACATATTTTTATAACATAAGCTTCATGTTAAAAAAGTGAAATTTGTATAAACTTACAATAAAAAGATATAAACCTATCTATACATATTATTTATTGAATAAATTAAAAATGTATTTAACATTCTAATTATTAAAAATAATAATAACATTAATGATAGTTTAGGTCAATAAAGAATTCAGGCTATAGTTTAGGTCAATCAAGAGTTCAGGCTCATATGCTTATATTAAAATTCATAACTACGTGTGGCTCGGATTCTAAAGCCATTCTTAAACGGTAGGATGTAATCAAAAACCCAAATCATATCCGTAACAAACGGTCTTTTTTATGTAATTATGTGTAGCAAATTACAAAAGAATAAGGTATAGAATACAATAATTATGTAAAATGTTTCTAATTGCAACTTGGGTACTGTTTTTGGGATTGAAGACAAAGATGAAGTCTGACTTATGTTCACGCCTAGCAATCGCAGAAATGTTGACAAATGTTGCATGATTGAAGCCTGGTACGTAATACATGTTCAACCACAAATGGATTCATGTGCACCATTTTGTTCGCATGTGTGGAGGGACTGGGCAATCTAGTCTCCAGCCAATTTCGTACTTGACTATCTTTTGTTTGATTTTTCCACTGCACTGCACCGCACTACTACTCTTCCTTATTGTAATACAAAATTTTCTTTTCTTATGAATATTCTATGTGGCTTTTTCTTGCATATCTTCCCTTTATTTTTTACGCAAAATACATGTACATCACATATTTTATAAAGAGAAGTACATAGGAATTCAATGTTGATTATCTATATAAGAAAATTATGTGAATAGACATCGGACCAACAGAATTATTGTGTAGTGTACATGGCAAGAAATCTGACCATTGCTGGTTTAGTTCCTCTTCTTTTTTAGTATGATATTTAAAAACTACTTTGATAATCAATGATTTTAGAAAAGATGTAGAATAAAGAATTCATTCAACAACATTCATAGAAGTATTGAAGCAAAAGGGTTAATACTTAATATTGACAACTTAGACTTGACGAGTTTCATTTAGGCTTCGTTTGATATAACTTTTTCAAGTAGATTTTTAAGAAGTAGATTTTTTGGAAATATATTTTTTAGAAGAAAGTTATTGGTTGTTTGGTTGTTAATTAAAAAACTGTTTGGTTAAATTATTTTTAAAACACTTTTAGACTGTTAATTTACTAAAAAAGGGTATGAGAGAAAAGAGTAATATATTCATTATAGGTATGTAATGGTTTCAACCTCAACCATAAAAAATTAATCAATCAAACAACCAGTGATTATTTGATGCAAATATATTTTCAAAACACATGTTTTCAATAAAATAGATATAAAATTATTTTGTTTATCTATTTTTTATTTTCAAAAGAAAAATGTTTATTTAGATTTGTTAATAAGATTTTACATCTTCAATTTTATTTAAGTAGATTTTCAATAATGTTTTGTCAATAGAATATCATGTGATTTTTCAAATTATTCTCTTTAAGATAACTTAACAAAAAGACAGTACCGATTGCAGTGCATATATGGAATCAATAACAAAACCAATTGTAGTGCATATATATATATATATATATATATATCAACAAACGATAAAACCAATTAAAATCAATTGCAATATGTATATATATATATATATATATATCAGTGAACCACAATAATAAAACTTATTAAAACCAATTGCAGTATATATATATTAAAGAATCACAATAATAAAATCAATTAAAACCAATCATAGTATCAATAAACCACAATAGTAAAACCAGTTAAAACTAATTGCAGTACATATATATATATATATATCAATGAACCATAATAACAAATCCAATTAAAACTAGTTGCAGTATGTATATACATATATATATATATGTTGACGATCTGAATCGGTCAACATCCGGTCGGGGGTCGGAACCTCGCTGATGGAACGATTTGTACGGGGCTGGCGGTGAAGACCGTGCCGAACCGGGGGTGAAGACCACGCCAGATAGCCCATTTTTGACCTATTGGGGTCGCATCCGGAGTTGAACCCTCAACCTTATATGTTTTTTGGGTTGACAACTCCTACCACCAAGCTGACCAAAATGTCAACGTTGAGATCCAGTCGACGAGAATTCAATGCCTAGTACCTGCAATCAATGTGAAAAAGCACAAAAACCAAGAAAGATACAGCAAAGAACTCAGAACAAAAGAAGACAACAGAGGATTTTTAACGTGGTTCAGCGAGTGCGCCTACGTCCACGACTGTCTCTCTAAAATTCTGCAGAGTGACAGTATGCTATTCAATGTGTTCTCTATGTTACAACAATTTTAACCTCTATTTATAGGAGAAGTAATGTTACAGATCTTGTAGCAATAAAATAGGAAAAGAATCATGAATTAATTACACTTTCTAATATGTTTGAATAAAATCAGGAATTTGCTCCACAAAATCCGAGATAACGTTGATTGAGTTCGAATTTGAATTAACTTTCATATCTGGTGAGAGAATCACGATTAGATTGACTAACTGCCATATCTAGAAGATTTGACATTAACTATCCACTGAGCGAGCTGTTTTCTGCCTTGAACGACCTCGAGCTGGACCTCGCTGAGTAGCGAGCTATATATAGATCAAGTTTCATAGCGAACTGTAATTAAGTTGTGAAATGAGTTGACTCATGCGAACTGAAGAGCTGGAGGGGCGAGTTGAGCTGTTGAGCTTACTAGGCTTGAATTGATAATTGGGCCTTGTCTGATGGATCTTTGCATTTGGGCCGACTTGATTGGACCTTCATGAGCTTTTACTAGCCCATTTAATGAGTCCAGAAAACACACATAACAATATATCAATGAACCACAATAATAAAACCAATTAAAATCAATTCCAATATATATATATCAATGAACCACAATAACAAAACCAATTGTATTATATATTTAACAAATATGTATTGAAGGGAAAAACAACAATTGTTTTTATAAAAATAAGAATTTGCGAAACACTGAGTTTTAAAAATTTTTAGAAAACTCAAGAACCCTAAATCCATAAAACAATAAAATAAAATAATAAAACTAAATAAAGATCGAATCTTGTACCTTTTGTATTGATCTCTGTGGATTGCTCACCACCTTGTCTTCCTTGATATGTCTCTACACCAAGAAACAAGTGAGTGAGCACAATTATATAGAATTGTGCTCATTTTCTATCGATTTATTTTCTCAAAAGAACAAAAAATATATGTAAAAGGTGAGTTTTCATTTTGGTTTCTCTGTATTATGCTGTAGAAATAAAAAATTTCTTTCTGTTTCAAAGAACGTATAGTAAAACCAAAAATATAACTTCTAATATAAAAAGAAAACTATTTCTTTTCTATTTATATGCAACCAATTAGGGTTTTAATTAATCAAAATTAATATTAAACCCTAAGTTTATTAAAATTAAACTTTTACCCCATATAACATAATTAATTGAAAATTAATTCATGTTATATTTCGAAATCGAACTTGTGACCTATAATTAATTCATAATTAATTTATATTCGGTCACTACTGATAATCGAATTCAAGACCTCTTATAAAATTAATTAAATAATTATTAATTCATAATTAATAATTTGAATAATCAATATTATTCAAATGTCAAGTGAACACATATTTTGCTACTTATGTAACAACTATAATTGGACGATCCAATTACAATATTCTATATACACGTTTCTTATAGTGAAATTAGCTATCAAGGGGACTTGATGGACCTACAGTTTTGAGCTCCAATAATATCAGAATTATTAATTAAACTCTTTAATTAAATAATTCACTATTATTAATCTTAGAGTTATTCCACTAAAAATCTAAGATTGCACTCTCAAAATTGCATATGTTTTTATACAATCTAAAATTTTTCAATGTCTATTAATATAATCACTACATATGATTTGACCATCCACAAATAGTCCATAATTAGAGCTAAGTCAGAATGTCCGTTATACCTCTTTAATTATATATTGATCCTTAAGTACCATTGATTCTCTAATGAACAATATATTCATAACAATTTATAAATTTATCTTTCTGTTTATATATAAACAGAAAATTGAGCGCTCTTATCGTTCAATATTTGAATTAACCCTTAACAGAACTATTCCTTTACTTCTCGTAAGAAGGAGTGGATTCCACTATTGTATAGAATGTTTTCAGCTACTTACTAAATCATATCCCCAAAGTACGAAGTTATTGATCGAGCATTTATATCGATATCACTCATGTAAATCAAATGACATAACTCAACAAGTAAGAGTCCATAATACACTCATGATTAAGATCAATTCACATATGATCATCTAGTCGATAAATATAAATCTCTAAGTTTAACGGATATTAATTAGAAACTCATGTTTATCGTGGTCCAGTCCTATATAATATTTATTATATAAGGTGTCTCCATTTCCATGTCACTACATGAATAGTCTCAGATAAAACTATTATACCGAATATGAAATGAACCGCAACTGTAGATTTATCACAAACAAAGTACTCAGCTTCGTTTGCTTTCTACGGACTCTTTAGATTATTTCTCTCAAACTAAATCCGCTTGTATATAACATTTATATACTTAGTTTGAAAATACATCAGTAATTAAGAATGTTTCTCATGATATACACAATTTTTGCAAAATATATAAATTGAATAAAATAAATGCTTTATTATTATTTATTAAAATCGTTTACATAATTACAAGCTTTTAGGACACAAAACCCAACATATATATATATATCAATGAACCAATAACAAAACCAACTGCATTATATATATAAAAACAAATATGACATATAATATTCATGACAATAAAGATAAAAAAAATGCAACAAAAAAATATAAATATAGAAAACTTACTAGTTAAAGAGGAGTTCTTAAAAGTTTTTATAAAATAAAAGGTGAATGAAAATGAAGGTTATATATTTATATTTATAAAAAAAAGTGTAATAGAGTTATAAGAGTATAAAGATATTAATAAAATAAAATAGGGGTATAATAGACATTTTAATATTTAAAAAAAAAATTCAAAAAGATCTACTTGAAGAAGCTTAAATTTTGAGCTTTTCTAAATAGATATTTTTCAGTTTTTTTAATTTCCTGAAAACTCTATTGGGGTTCAACCAAACGATGTAAAAATAATTAAGTAAAATTTTTGGTATTAAAAAAATACTTATGATTAGTAGATAAATTGTATCAAGCGTATACTTAATTAATTATCTTAGCTAGCAAGTATTTTTTATGATCATATAAAAAGTTGAGTTGAAATCTCATTCATATAAGACTTTGTTATATGTATTTTTCGGACTTATTGAATGGGCTGGTAAAAGCCCAATTTAGGCCCAATAAGAAGGCCCGATAAAGGTCAAAGCTCAGTCAAAGTCCATCAGATGAGGACCAGATGACTCTAATCCTAAGTAAGCTCTTTAGCTCACATAAATGGCTTCTTCAGATTATATCAACGAGCTCACGTCAGCCAAGATTCAGTTCGTTCCCTAAGTTCGCCTCATACGTAGCTCGCTATGCGAGCTCAAGCTCACAGACCGCCATAGTCATCAGCTCACTCAGACACGTAATTAGTACAGTATCTTCCAGAACAGGCAGTTACCTGATTCAACCATGATTCTCTCTCCGAATATGGTAGTTACCCAATCAAACCGTGATTTCCTCATCAGATATGGAAGTCTATTCGAATTCAAATCGAATCAACATCATCCCTGATTTTATGGAAGTAGTTTTCTGATATTATTCAAACACATTAGGAAGCATAATTAATTTATAATTCTTTTCCTTATTTTTCCTGATTATTTGGGAATGTAATTAATCCAAGATTCTTTTCCTGATTTGCTACAACCAGAATTGTAATACCTCTTTCCCTATAAATAGGGATTAAGATCATTGTAACATCATCAGAGAATAATCAATAATACACCGTCACTCTGCAGAATTTAAGAGACAGACAGTCATGAACGTAGGTCTATTATTGCCGAACCACGTAAAAGATCCGTGTTCCTCGTTTGATTCTCGGTATTTGCCTATATTCTTTCTTGGTATTTGTGCTTTCTCACATTGATTGCAGGTATTGGGTATTGATTACTCGTCGACTGAAATCTAACGTCGACATTTTGACGCTAGAAGGAGGGCCCAAACTGCAATCTTTTTCATCTCAGCTCATCGATTTCCGATATGGCAAAGACCAGATCAAACAGGTTCCTTGGAGATAATGACCAGGCGGAGAGTCACACGAACCAGTCTCAGCAGAACTTACAGCCTGTGCAGGATGCACACATGCATGTAGCAGGCACGTCCCGTGGACAGGCACTTGGCGTCGCGACAGGCATCCCTCCTTTGCCTCCCCGTCAGACAGTTCCAATTGCCCCATTAGCCGAAGGGCAGAATGTGCTGATTCAGAGGCAAGAAGCGCTGGAGGATACGGTCAGACAACTCACAGAGGTCGTTAATATGTTGGTACAAACTCAGGTACAGAACATGCCCAGGGTTGAGGTTCAGGTACCAAGGCATGTGCCCCAGCAACATGAAGCGATGCAAGTACCTGACAGGCTGGCAAGGGAAGTCTCGCAACCTATAGGCTCAGCTCGCTCCTCCAATACGCGTTCTAGGGCTGGAAGACACCCTGTTCGGGAAGAAAGGGAGGTCACGCGCCCAGATAGCCTGGTGGTAAGGCTGAGCCATGATGGAAATCTGTAAGCAGAAGTTGGACATGATAGAGCCAGAGTTGCAGCTCGGCGATTTAATGATGATCATAGGCAGAGAAGATCCCTTCAACCTGAGGGTCTGTTCGAAGAAGACGAAAGGTATGATCCAGAGCACCCTGCCCTTAGCCATGATCATAGGAGGAGATATGAGCTCCGAGATCCCCAAGTAGAGGAGCTCCTCCAAAGGGTCCAGCAGTTGGAGGCACGACCTGGAGCCCCGGAGCAGCGTGGGTATTATGGGGGAAGGACTCCCTTCACGAGGGAGATTGAGACACAGCCTCTCCCCCCGAGGGTCAAAATGCCAAACATTCAGCAGTATAATGGGGACAGTGACCCCTATGACCATCTCGACGCCTTCAACGTTCAGATGGACCTGCAGACAGGAAATCCGATGGTGAAGTGCCGAGTATTCCCAGCTACATTGGGGGATATTCCGAGGACGTGGTTCAAGAATCTCCCAGCTCGCAGCATAGGAAGTTGGGAGCAATGCCAACAGAAGTTCGTTGGTCAATACAGGGCACTGAGAAGGCAGCTCGCTCCATCCTGCCACCTAGCCACCATCTTCCAGCGTCAGGGTGAGTCGTTGAAAGAGTATATCACCAGGTTCAGACGCGAGGTCGTTAATGTTGAGCATCCGTCAGATGAAAATATATTGACAACAATCTCAGCTGGGCTGCGCAAGGATAGAAGGTTATATGAAAGCATTTACAAGTCCCCAGTGAAGGATCTGGGAGAATTCTATGAGCGAGCTGCGAAGGAGATTAGGTGGGAAGAGACCTTCAGCCCGAAAAAACAGAATCAGAAGAATGAAGCGGGCAGTTCCAGCCAGCTAAAGAGGAGAAACAATGGCAGGAATGAAGAAGGAAGAAATAGTGGCTCGAGTAACCAGATCGCCAAGAGAGCGAGGAGAGAGCCAAGGTATGAGCGACCTCAGCGTCAAGGTCGCCATGAAGGATACAGCGTCCTGATGGCATCACCGGACAGGATTTACGCTGCGGAGAGGAATAAGGAGGATTTTGGGAGGCCCAATCCTATAAGGGCTCCCGTTCATCAAAGGGATCAAAACAAGTTCTGTGCCTATCATAATGAGGTAGGGCACAGCACTTCGGATTGCTGGTCGTTGAAGAACACCATTGAGAAACTGATCAAGCGAGGTCGCTTGAGAGAATATGTGGCAAGACCTGCTGACCAGCGACCTCACCAGCAACGACCTCAGCAGCAACAACCAGCACAGCAGTAGCCCCTACGAGCTATCGAGCCAGATCACGAACCCGCGGTAAGAACCATTTTTACCATTTATGGTGACCCCTATATCGCAGGTGATTCCAACAGATCGCATGAGAGATATGTTCGAGAGGTGAATCATTCTTTTCAACTCAATGGGTCAGAGGGACCTACAAAAAGGGCAAAGCCGACCTCGGACGAGATTGTATTCACAGATGAAGATGCTAGAGGAGTGATCTGGCCTCATAACAATGCGCTGGTTATACGAGCTAAAATCAGCAATGTGGAAATTAGGCGCATCATGATTGATACTGGAAGTTCAGTGAACGTGATGTATAAGAGTTGTTTTGATCAGATGGGGCTGCGAGCAGAACAAATGGCACCGTCTCCAGAGCCTTTGTTCGGTTTCACTGGAGATGCTGTAGTACCAGTGGGACAGATTAAATTGTCATTGACTCTGGGGGAGGCAGGTCGTCAAGGCGACAACCTTGACAGACTTCTTGATAATTGACTGCCCATCAGCATATAATGTGGTCCTCGGGAGACCTGCCATGAACGAGTTGGATGTGGTTACTTCAACCAAAACTCTCACAGTTAAGTTCCCAACTCATAACGGCATCGGATGTGTTCGAGGAGAGCAGCACCTAGCTAGACGCTGCTATGAAGATGCAGTGAAGATGGGCGTGAGAGGAAAGAAGGTGAATGTGGTCTCAGGGGGCGAGCCACGAACTATGACTGAGAAAGGAGTCAGTCTCGACCTGGACCCTCGCGAGGTAGATGCAGATCGAGCTACAGGGCCAGTTGAGGAATTAGAAGATGTACAAGTCAGCGAGGTTGATCCAGAGCGATGCTTGAAGCTGGGAAGAGGATTAGCTCCAGAACTGAAAACCCAGCTCGCTGACTTCCTAAAGGCGAACTTGGATGTGTTTGCATGGAATCATGAGGACATGGTGGGAATAGATCCAAAAGTAATGTCTCACAGATTGAATATTGATCCGCACCACAAGCCAGTTCATCAGAAGAGAAGGGCAAGGACAGGGGAACGTTACTCAGCACTAAAGGAGGAGGTAGACAAGTTGCTGGTTAACAAGTTCATCAGAGAAGCTTACTACCCGACCTGGGTCGCCAACCCCGTGCTAGTGAAGAAAAAGAATGGAAAGTGGAGAACTTGCATCGACTTCACTGACCTGAACAAAGCGTGCCCGAAGGACAGTTTTCCCCTGCCAAGGATAGACCAGCTCGTGGACGCTACTGCTGGCCACGAGCTCCTGAGCTTCATGGATGCATATTCGAGATATAACCAGATCCCAATGAAACCCGAGGACGAAGAGCACACCTCATTCATGACTGATCGGGGGTTATATTGCTACAAGGTGATGCCCTTCGGTTTGAAGAATGCTGGAGCGACCTACCAACGCTTGGTGAACATGATGTTCGAGGAACAAATTGGAAAGACCATGGAGGTCTATGTTGACGATATGCTAGTAAAATCCAAGCAAATAGGAGATCATGTTCGCGACCTGAGAGAGATGTTTCAGATTCTGAGGAGCTACCAGATGAAGTTAAATCCACTCAAATGTGCATTTGGGGTAGCTTATGGGAAGTTTCTAGGCTTCATGGTCAACAGTAGAGGAATTGAAGCAAACCCTGAGAAGATCAAGGCATTGATCGACATGAGATCGCCAACCAGGGTGAAAGACGTGCAGAGCCTCAATGGCCAGGTCGCAGCATTGAGCAAGTTCATTTCGAAAGCTACGGACAAGTGTGTCCCCTTCTTTGACATTCTGAAGAAAGCAAAGAGCTTCGAGTGGACTGAACAGTGTGAAATAGCCTTCCAGCAGTTGAAGGAATATATAGGGCGAGCTCCACTTCTCTCCAAGCCCAAAGAAGATGAAAAGCTGATCTTATACTTGGGAGTGTCAAAGCAAGCTCTGAGTGCTGCACTAGTGAGGGAAGAAGAAAAGACACAGCTTCCGGTGTATTATGTAAGCAAGCGGTTGCAGGATGCTGAAACCAAATATTCACAGATGGAGAAACTAGCTTACTGTCTGGTGATTGCATCAAGGAAGCTGCGACCTTATTTCCAAGCTCATACAATTGAAGTCCTCACCCAATATCCGTTGAAACAAGTCTTGCAGAAAGCTAACACCTCAGGTCGTTTGTTGAAATGGGCAGTAGAGCTCGCACAGTTCGATATTCAGTTCAAGCCAAGGACAGCTATCAAAGCTCAAGCTCTGGCAGACTTCATTGCGGAGTTTACAGGACCTGTGGATGATGAAGCTGAGTCTTCTGAAGATCCAACATGGGAACTTTATGTTGATGGATCAGCCAACGAGCAGAAAGCTGGAGCTGGAATTCTACTGATCAGTCTTGAAGGCCACAAGATCCTTTGTGCTCTAAGATTTAGATTCCAAGCGACAAACAATGAGGCTGAGTATGAAGCTCTGCTCGCGGGACTGCGTTTGGCTAAAGAGATGCGAGCTGAGCGCTTGAAAGTCTTCAGTGACTCACAGCTCGTTGTTGGCCACGTATTGGGGGAATATCAAGCCAGGGACCAAAAATGGCCCTTTACCTCCAGAAAGTTCACGAGCTGCTAGGTGCATTTCAGAAGTACGAGGTGAAACAGATCCCGCGAGCTCAGAACTCACATGCTGATGCACTAGCTCGCCTCGCGACTACACGAGATGCAGATTTCCTTGGGGCGATCCCAGTTGAGTTTCTACCAGCTCCAAGTACAAAGGAAAAGAATGTGACGATGACCATATCCATGCGGCCTGACTCCTAGATGAGCTCGATTCTCAATTATCTGCAAGATGGAAAGCTACCAAGTGACAAGTTGGAAGCCCGGCGTCTGCCGGCTAGGGCAGCCAGATATTGCATCTATGATGATGCACTGTACAAGAAGGGGTTCTCAACTCCACTGCTAAGATGCATTGATGGCCCTGAGTGTGAAACAGTACTAAGGCAGATACATGAAGGCCACTGCGGGAACCACGCTGGGGGGCTATCTCTAGCTCAAAAGGCACTTCGTCAAGGCTTCTACTGGCCCACCATGAGGCAGGACGCCATTAACTTAGTGAAGAGATGCGATAAGTGTCAGAGGTTTGCTCATATTCCGCGAGCTCCACTAACTTACCTCCAACAGATGGTGAGCCCGTGGCCCTTTGCGATCTGGGGGATGGACCTGATCGGACCCCTACCGATGGCTCGTGGAAGATGCAAACATGCAGTGGTCGCAGTGGACTACTTCACCAAGTGGGTAGAGGCAAAAGAGTTAGCTGAAATCTCCACAACAAATATTGAGAAATTTGTGTGGAGCAATATCATTTGTAGATTTGGGGTTCCGCAGCAAATCGTAACTGATAATGGGACACAGTTCGCCAGTGACCAGTTTCCAGGTTCTGCAACGACCTCAAGATCGTCAAAAGCTTCTCAGCAGTGGACCATCCACAAGCCAATGGCCAAGTTGAAGCAGTGAACAAGATCATCAAGCAGACCCTGAAGATGAAACTGGAAGCAAAGAAAGGAGCATGGGTAAATGAGCTTCAAAAGGTATTGTGGTTTTACAGAACCACAGCTCGCAGCTCTACTGGCGAGACCCCGTTCTCAATGGTGTATGGATCTGAGGCTATGATCCCAGCTGAGTTTGAAGTCACCTCGCAAAGAAGAGCAACATTCAATCCAAATGACAACGATCAGCTACTTGCAACAAACCTGGACCTGCTTGAAGAGCACAGGGAAACGATCAGGTTAAGGGTAGCTGTCTATCAGCAGAGAATAGCGAGGTACTACAACAAGTATGCTCGAATTCGCAGATTCAATGTGGGAGACTTAGTATTGCGTCTCATTCTGCCTGGAGCCCGCAAGCCAAGTGATGGATCCTTAGGCCCGAACTGGGAAGGACCATATGTTGTCACAGCAAGCTTGGGGAATGGGGTTTATCATTTAGCTAACAATGAAAATGGAGCTGAAGTCCCTCGAGCATGGAATGCCGAACATATACGTCCCTATTATCAATAACCTCTTTGTAATATTTAATTCAAAATCATTCTAGTTAATGAAAGCTCCATTTCCCCAACTTGTGACTCAATTCATTTCACTAAGGCAAATGGGCTCCGAGCTAAATAGCTCGCTCCAAAGAGCCAAAAAAGCAAGTGACTAAGTGTCCTTGCAAAGCTCGCCAATGAGCCAAAAAAGCAGGCGAGGTGACGACCCCTGTATAGCTCGTTAAAAATCAAGAGCCAAAAAAGCAAGTGACTAAGTGTCCTTGCATAGCTCGCCAATGAGCCAAAAAGCAGGCGAGGTGACGACCCCTGCATAGCTCGCTAAAAATCAAGAGCCAAAAAAGCAAGTGACTAAGTGTCATTGCAAAGCTCGCCAATGAGCCAAAAAAGCAGGCGAGGTGACGACCCTTGTATAGCTCGCTAAAAATCAAGAGCCTTGCATAGCTCGCTAAAAATCAAGAGCCAAAAAAACAAGTGACTAAGTGTCCTTGCAAAGCTCGCCAATGAGCTAAAAAAGTAGGTAAGGTGACGACCCCTGCATAGCTCGCTAAAAATCAAGAGCCAAAAAAGTAAGTGACTAAGTGTCCTTGCATAGCTCGCTAATGAGCCAAAAAAGCAGTCGAGATGACGACCCACTGCATAGCTCGCTAAAAATCAAGAGCCAAAAAAGCAAGTGACTAAGTATCCTTGCAAAGCTCGCCAATGAGCCAAAAAAGCAGGCGAGGTGACGACCTCTGCATAGCTCGCTAAAAATCAAAAGCCAAAAAAGCAAGTGACTAAGTGTCCTTGCATAGCTCGCCAATGAGCCAAAAAAGCAGGCGATGTGACGACCCTTGCATAGCTCGCTAAAAATCAAGAGCCAAAAAAGCAAGTGACTAAGTGTCATTGCAAAGCTCGCCAATGAGCCAAAAAAACAGGTGAGATGACGACCCCTGCATAGCTCGCTACAAATACAAGAGCCTAAAAAGCAAGTGACTAAGTGTCCTTGCATAGCTCGTTAATAATGAGCCTAAAAAGCAGATGGCTAAGTGTCTCTGCATAGCTCGTCAACATTTTAACAGTCCAATTACTTATACTTACAAAATTTTATTAATTGTTGGATTAAGTAATTGCTTTAATTATTATCATATTTTGAGTTTATTGACTATCAGTTCACAAGAAATTTGACAACTCTAAAAAATTGAAGATCATAAAATATGATATCATGAAATAGCTTAAATGCATTCAACACAAAAGAAATAATGAAAGAAATTTCATTAAGTATAATAGCTGTTTACAAACTGAAAAGTTGAAAAAATACAATGAAAAGAACAAAGAAAAGACGAGCTCTTAAACTTAGGCTAAAGGGTCCTCATGAGAAGGAGACACTCCAGAGGCATCGAGGTCGACAACGGGCTCAGCCTGAGAGGTCGCACCAAGCACCTCCTCTACTGAAGGAATTGGACCAGCTGAGGACGAGGTAGCTCGTGATTTAAAATCCTCAACGGTTTCAAGTCCTATGTCCCCAAAGATAGAAAAATCCATATCCAGGTGGGACATCCACAACGTGAAGAGAGAGTCACGGCATGTTCTTTCCTCAGCCTCATCCCTTGCATCTACAACCTGCACTTGCAATTCTCGAGCAGCCTGCTCTCTGAAGACTGTTAACTCCTCGAAGGCATTATCTGCAAGCTGATTAACGTCTTCAACATTTTTCTGAACGGCTTCTGCTCGTTTCTTTTCAGCCTCGGCTTGCTGAATGGCCTCCGCCACCTGTTGCCTAAGAACCTCAGCTCGATGCTCAGCCTCCTCGGCACGTTTAGTCGCGGTTTCAGCCTCTTGAGCTCGTTTTGCTGCAGCCTTCTCAGCACGTTTGATAGTGACTTCAACGTCTTCAATACGCTTTTCAGCAGTCTCGGCTCGTGTCACTGCAACCTCAGTTTGACGATCGAGCACTTCTATTTTTTTCTCTGCGGTTGTAGCTTGTTGCTCGGTTAGTTCAGCCCACTGTTCGGACTGTCTCAGCTCCTCTCTTGCTGCAGCTAATTGTGCCTTGAGATCTTCAGCAGCTTTCTGGGCCAGCTCAACCCGCTGGTCACTCTGCTCCAACACTTCTCTTTGCATGTCGCGCTCTTATTGAATTTCCAGCAGAGCTTTTTCGGCAACCTATTTAGCCTCATTCGTCGCGACCATCTGAGTCTGAAAATTTTCTATGGATCGACCAACCAAGGACGCTATTTCATCGTTAGCGACCTCCAGCTCGTTTCGCAGCTTCATTATTCGATCTTCATTGATCTTGGCCATCCTACGTTGCTTCATGGCAGCAAGGGCAACCTGAAAATTTTGCAAGTTAATATGCGATGAAGAAAAAGAGGTCGGAGGATAAAGAAAAATGATTTACCAGCATAGAATGACGAGTTGCGAATTCATCCAGCTCCAATCCATGGAGGGACTGATTCTCCAAGACTCTTGCATGAGTAAACATAATGGATGCCCAGTTATCAATAAATGAAGTCAAATATCTTCCCCCAGGCCCGAGCTCGGTTTCTGGTCTTGTAGGGGAAGGGGTTCTTTCACGCTCCGGGAGATCGGGCACATTGGTTGAGTAAGTACCGCGTCGCGAAGTAACAGTACGCTTGGTTACATGCCCGCTGGGGCCATCTCGGGTTACCTGTGAAGCGACCTTGGGAGGAGCATCTCCTTTTTCAGGCTGCGAACTGGAAGCTGGAGTCGGCTGAAGACCTGAAGAACCAGCAGCAGGAGGCACTTCGCTGGGAGCAGCGGTTGAAGGAGCAGCGGCCTGTTTCTCAGCAGTAGCAGGCACTTCGCTGAAAGCAGCGACCGCAGAAGCCTGGTCCTCGGCAGATGACTTTGAGCGTTTTGAAGGGGCTGCGGGAGTGGCTAAGGCCTCAGCAGGCCGTTTTGCTGAAAGAGTCGAGGAGGCAGGAGATGTAGCAGGTCGTTCAGCAGGAGGAGATTTCAAAAGAACAAGTTTCTTCCTGTTGGCTGGAATTCGCCCAGAGGAAGGAACGGGGGCTGGAGCGCGAGCTGGAAATGGCAGTGAGGCCCTTAGAGTAGATGTGTAATGTGGGGAAGAGGATGAGTCAACTTGTGTAGTAGGGGCTGGATCTGATCCTGTCCGAGCTGAGGCAGGAGCTGGAGAAGTAGTCTTTTGAGATGCACCATTTGATGGGGTGCGAGCTGAAGACGATTTCGCCTTAGACGAGGTGCGAGCAGAAGCACCTTGGGTAGAAGCCTTCCGAGCTGAAGAAGGTGAGCGAGTTGCACCCGCTGATTGTGAAGAGACTGGTGGCAGAGGTCGGGAAGCAGACGTGTCCCCCATCTGAACTGGAACTTCAAAAACAGAAGGAAGTCTAGGTTTATCGCCGATCTTGCCTATGTCCTCCTCAGATCGCAGAAGAGGGGATTCCTTAGGAGGAGCAAGGCCGTAAGCTCTAAGGACAACATCGTCGAATTTGCTGCTGATGCCTGCGTCCTCTGAGATGGCGAGCTTGTCAAGAGCTCGTTCCTCCTCGCTGCTGAGAGGAGACTCGTCCATTTTCAGCGCTGCACAGCAAATGATTAAATAATAATAATAAAGATACAAAATAATCTCAGCTCGCTATTTTTTCCTATGAATACCTGGTTTCAGGATGAAGCTGAAATTTCGGAGATCTGCGAGAGAGGGGCACGAGACGTAAAACCAGCTCATCTTATACGGCCCGACGTTGGACTTGCCCTTCGCTTCTCCTTTGGGCAAGAGATCTTTGTATTGCGACGGACGGGCTGTGAGGTAATAAATGCCATCCGGCTTCTCTCCTTCTGCTGCACTCAGAGCCTTGAAGGAGTAGAACTGCTGTATAATTTTTGGTGTAGAGGGACGAAGGCCGTTTCTGAGGAAAGCCACGGCCAGCGAGGTCAGCTGTGCATAAGAGTTTGGAGTCAACTGGAATGGCGCAAGCTTGACCTTGTTGAGAAATGCGATCAAGTACAGTGGAATGGGGAACCGTAGCCCCTGCTCGAAATGTTGAACGCTAACGGCGATGAATCCCCTGGGTGGATAACATGCATGATTATTTGAATCAGGTAACAATGCATGACAACCAAAAGGGATGTGGAATTGAGTGACAAGTCCTTCCACATCATGACGCTTTAGCGATGAAGGATGACGAGCGAACGTATCACAAGCTGCTCTTCCCTGTATAGAATGTGCTCGGGCTTCATCTCGCTCACGAGCTTCACTGCTTGGAACAATTCCCTTGCGAGCTCCACTTGAAGACATCTGAACAAGTTAAAAAACTAGATCGAACCAGAAGAAGAAACGTCATGTTCAATAAACACAAGACTCAGAATAATGAAGGTATAACAAAACGTCATTGCAGGTACAACAATGGTGGTGAAACAAAATAAACATAAAACAGAAAGTTTGAAGAAAAAGAGGCCTTACCTTGAATCGTTGATGAGATTGAAAAACGACGAGTAAGGATGTTGATTTCGTGAAAAGGCAGTAGGTCCTGGTTGCTTGAAAACTTGAATACTTGATTGCTTTAAAAGAAAATGACAGATGAAAAAAGAAAATGGAAAGGGTCCATCGATTTATATAGACAAGCGAGCGTGAACCCCAACCGTCAGATCTTTGAAAAGTGTAACCGTCATAAATCTGACGGTGCAGCGTGAAGCACGGCTTTGGAAATCATGCAGCCGTCAGTTGAAAGACGTGCGCATTAAATACGTATGTAAAGGACGTGCAGACGTCGCTTCAGTTACCACCTGCATGATCGCCACGTGTCGCAACTGAAAAGGTGGAATTTGAAAGTGCATAGAAGTAGTTATGAAGGGTAGTGTGTCAAGGAAGCCAACTTTTACTAGAAAGCTCAAGCTCCCAGCTCACAGAAGCGAACTGAGAGCTGGGGGGCTAATGTTATATGTATTTTTCGGACTTATTGAATGGGCTGGTAAAAGCCCAATTTGAGCCCAATAAGAAGGCCCGATAAAGGTCAAAGCCCAGTCAAAGTCCATCAGATGAGAACCAGATGACTCTAATCCCAAGTAAGCTCTTCAGCTCGCATAAATAGCTTCTTCAGATTATATCAATGAGCTCACGTCAGCCAGGATTCAGTTCGTTCCCTAAGTTCGCCTCATACGTAGCTCGCTATGCGAGCTCAAGCTCACAGACCGCCATAGTCATCAGCTCGCTCAGACACGTAATTAGTACAGTATCTTCCAGAACAGGCAGTTACCTGATTCAACCATGATTCTCTCTCCGAATATGGTAGTTATCCAATCAAACCGTGATTTCCTCATCAGATATAGAAGTCTATTCGAATTCAAACCGAGTCAACATCATCCCTGATTTTATGGAAGCAGTTTCCTGATATTATTCAAACACATTAGGAAGCATAATTAATTTATAATTCTTTTCCTTATTTTTCCTGATTATTTGGGAATGTAATTAATCCAAGATTCTTTTCCTGATTTGCTACAACTAGAATTGTAATACCTCTTTCCCTATAAATAGGGATTAAGATCATTGTAACATCATCAGAGAATAATCAATAATACACTGTCACTCTGCAGAATTTAAGAGACAGACAGTCGTGGACGTAGACCTGTTATTGCCGAACCACGTAAAAGATCCGTGTTCCTCGTTTGATTCTCGGTATTTGCCTCTATTCTTTCTTGGTATTTGTGTTTTCTCACATTGATTGCAGGTATTGAGTATTGATTACTCGTCGACTGAAATCCAACGTCGACAGACTTGATACGGGTTTGAGTTTATTTTTATACTAAAAGGAACATGAAAATGAAAGATAAAAAATAAAATAAATGTATGAATTACAGTGAGAGTTGCATATTGTAATATTAGTCCTAACTTGTTTGAAAAAGAAAACAAATGTGGAGAGAGTAAATAATTAAGTAATTATTTGATCTATGCTATTGATGTTTTATATTTGATCAAATATAACGACATAAGAGATTTATTATGTATATTGTGAGAGTAACTATCTCAATTAGACATTGAAACTTTCTTTACTTATAAAATTAAAATTCAAAAGATGGAGTAGCTATTTGGATTAATTATGATAGTCAACTAGTCTCATCTTAATGGTTCAAAACAGAAAACGTTCTCATATTTCATAAGAGTAATGTGTTTGATTAGTATATTAACTAATAATAATGTAGCGATATATATATATATATATATATTTAACCCAAAAACTTGTATTCAAACAACAAAAGAGAGGAAAAATATAAGTTACAGAAACATTATGTCATACGATGGTTCTCTACAATGGACAAGACTAAAAATGTAAAATTATAAACCAAACGATTCATCGCTATGAAAACGTATTATAGCTATAGCTCTGAAAACGTATTATAGCTATAGTTATAAGAGTATCATCATCCCCTCTTAATTTTCTTAATTTTCAATTTTAAAACTTCTATTTAAATCTAATCAAGTCGAATTGCGATCGTATCATTACTGATTTTGTACAGTAACATAACTCAAAAAGCAACTATCTGAACTATATGTTAGCTTGGACAAGTCCCATCACGACCAAACTGAAGTGAAAGTGAGAGGCACACGACAGAGGGGCGGTGAAAGTGGGCTGTTGAGAGATGATGCAGTAAGTATGTGTGTCACAACTCACAATAATAATTCATGTGCGTACTTTTCTTGTTCTTTTTTTTTTTTTTTCAAAAAGAGCGTGCTTTTCTTGTTCTTATCCACCAATCGAAGGAGGAGGTTTCGTAATTGTTATCCATTGCCAATGGCCTTACCCGGTTACGCTTGATCCACACAATCTCATTACCAAATTTCCACGTACCCCCAAGTCAGACGGTGACAGTTTAACTTCCAGTGGCCCCGCTCCCGGTTACAAATATGGTTACGACATTAAAGTATAGGAACGTGAAGCAAGTTAACACATCAAATTTGGTAAAAGATTCATGCTCTCGGGACTTATATTATTCCCATTATCTAATTGATTGCGTCTACAACAAGTCTAGTACATGGCTGGTCTGTGCTGGCAACTCAGCCCATAGAGTTTGACCTTTCAATAAGATATTCACGGTTACTCTGAATCCTGAAGAAGATAGTAATTTTTTCATATGATATGTTTAAAGCTCAACTCTGAATCATATTTTAAAAACTTAGATTAAGAATTTTCAAAAAAAAAAAACTTAGATTAAGAATGTTCGTTATAATACTTATATAATAATAAAAGTCTAGTGCTATCTTTCTTAATATAAAATTTCTGGTCCTGAGATTGAAATAAGTACCAGAATACATGAGTACCCAAAATGCACATAGAGATCAGGCAAGAATAATTTAATTTAATGATCTATAAATGGAATTTACTGTTAAAATTATATCAATACCTTAAATCCCAAATAATAGTTTTTTTTTTTAAATAAATGTTTCACCTAAATATTAATTTAGTGTGAAAATTTATATAGTAGTTTGGTTTTAATATAATAATGACACTTCACTTTAACTTAAAACCATTTATTATACAAATTATGCTGATATATATAGGCTTTGAAAGATACTAGCAGTTTTTATCAAATGAAAAAAAAAAAAAGGGTACTATAAAAAAAGCTTTTTTGATTTTTTTTTTAATACGATCTACGGTACGTGTGTTATTATTACCCTTTTAAAGTTATACATTTAGTAATTTATTGTGTAGTTCTGTTAACTAACTCAGCAATTGTAAAATATTGTAGCTAGTAGCTTAACACAGTAACATTAATGGTAGTTTCAATATTTAATGACTTATTACTATAGTTTTATTCTTATATTATGAGGTTCAAATATTTTTACTCAAATTAAGAGGTTGTATTCAATTTAAAATTTAATTGGAATTCAAAGGTTTTAAAAATCTTATGTGTATTCAATTCAGATTCAAATGAATTTTATTGAAATTTAGATATATTCAATTCAGATTTGTTTGAAATATATTAAAATGTAAGTGTATTCAATTTATACTTATATGGATTTTAATAAATTTAGGTGTATTCAATTTAAATTAGTATAAAATCCAATAAAATCGAGGCATATTAAAAAAATTATTAACTTTATAGATTTCATTTAAGTGATAGATTTAATGAATTTTGATGGATTTTAAAGTAATTTTTATATATAAAAAAAAATTATAACAAATCTTACAATTCTTTTTAAAATTTCATTGGATTTTTTTGAAGAATTTTAAACAAAATTAATATGAAGTTTATGAAATCCATGATTTCATCAAAATTTATCATTTAAGTTTTCATGGCTCGTTTGTATATATATATATATAAGGTTAACAAATATACAACAATAAGAACTAACAAACTATTAATTAGGCATAACAATAATTCTCAAAAACCAAAAAAAAAAAAAACTAGGCATAACAATAGGGATTCTAGTCTGATGTCGCATGATGTCGGTAATTTTTTAGATTAATTATCGTGATTAAAAAAAATCTAGTCAGATCCAACGGTGGGATTTCTGGGATGTGCACTCCACGTGTCAAAAAGACGAAACGCACGTACATCATGCGGCGACTCACGGTGGCTCACCAACGAATGCATCCTCCACATGGACCCTATTGATATCCTTCCGTTTACGTGTCGGCATCCGGTGTCCATAGGACCCACCTCATTATCTCATATCATTTCTTAATTACTATCGTTAAAGGGACTGTCTTGCTTCCAAATCATTTTTTATTAACCCAATTATAGCCTCAACTGTAACTTTCTTATCCAAAGCATTGAATCATGACTTCTTAATTTATTATTTTCTAATTCTCAATTGGATCAGAATTCTATGGAACATATGAATAGTTGCTCCTAGTTGAAAAGGGTTGATCTCAGCCGGATCAATAATGTCTTTTGATCTCAATTGGATTAAGATTCCATACGGATAGATGAATTTAGTCGGCATAGGCAAGTGCTCCCAATAGATTAATTAGTTCTAAATAAAAAAGGGTTTTGATTTGGAATATGCCTCATTTTGGATGGTTTAAATTAAATACTTATGGCGTTTTGGAAAGAGATACTAGAATAGCTGCTATTGAGGGTTTAATTCATGATGATTAAGGTATTTTTAAGGGAGGTTTATGAGTTCTATAAGAGTCTGTACCATTCTTGAAACTGAGTAAACAGTAATTATGAGAGGTCTTCATCTTACTTAGGATTTACGGTGCCCTATGGTTTTAGTAGAATTGGATAATAAGAAAGCTATTGATTTAATTATTCATTCAGACTTCAATCTCATTTATTATAAGTCTATTCGTCTAGATATTTGGAATGATATGAAGAAAAATTGACATATTAAATTACTCTTTATATCACAAGATATCAATCATATTTTCACAAATGAGATAACATTTGTTAAAAGGGGGTTGGTCTCATTTGGATAAAAAATTTACCTTTCGATCTAGATCAAATTAAGATTTGGTTTGAATAGATGAATAAATACTTTAATTAAGATTTGTTCTTGATCATGTCAAAATTTCTTAAGACATATACATTACTACTAATATAGATTAGGATTTTATCCGAATATACATATAACTACTTTCATATAATCAATTATAATTCTATGCACACTTGAGTGTTTACATGAACACGTCAAACTCGTATTGCATCACTAAATATTTCTTTCATAAAAGTTTCTGTCACAAATTGATCAAGTATCCCTGGTCCCAACTATGGCCCAACCAAACTTGAATGCATAGATATTTATTTAATAAGTGAATTGGGTATGTATACATATAAACAAAAAATGAAGGATGGACTCAAGATATTATATTGTGCAGTGTCTTTATCTGTTATCAAAGCACATGTTGGGTGCTAGTGCTGGTGTTCAAAGGGTTAGAATGATTTGCAGTAATACTGAGACTTGTACACAACAACACAACAAGCGTTAAGAGACGATCAGAGTCGGAGGACAGAACCCAACATGTGTTCTGGGTCCGACAAGATAAAAAGATAAGGTCATAACGGGTCAGGTTTCTGAAAAGAGAGGTGAAGAAGAGTGAGAAAAAGTCAAAACTGAGTTTCAACTTCAACAAACGAACTCAGCTCATGACATTAGAGTTGGTATTATCCACTAGAGGCACTCGTGGCAGGAAAATGTTGGGGGGATTCAACATGGGCCACACTCCAGGCTCTAGATTGATCCACGTGGTACGATCTGTGTGTGATATCTATGACAGGTGGTAGTAGAAATTTTTCTTTTTTCAAAAAAGGAAAAAAAACAATAAGTCAAAAAAAAAAAAAAACAATACGAGTAACAGAAACTGAAAAAGAGAATGGTTCAAGTGGATGAGAACTTTTATAATAAAAATAAAAATTTTAATTATCTTATAAAAAAATAATATTATTATTTTTCTGAAAGAACATATGGTCTCTTCCTGTGGGCTTATTATTATAAATTGGTGAGCGAGCGGGCGACGGATTGCCATTCTCCCAACTAAGACTTGAACAACAACAACACACAACACACACAATTACACAAAGGGACGCGATCTTCACGTGTCTTTTCTCCTAACTTCTTTATTTTTTTCCCATTTTCTGTTGTGGGTTCTTGTTTGTATTCAATTCTCTCTCAACTTTTTTTTTACGGTGGTGCTTCAATATAATACTCTGATTCTTCATATTTCTCATTCGTGGAGTCTTTTTAGAGAGAGAGAGAACAAGAACCCTTTTTGGAGTCTCAGTTGTTGAGAGAATGGAAGGAGGAAAGCCAGTGGGGTCGGCTTCTTCGATAACTAATGAATTGTTTGGGTCCAAAGAATCGTCTTCTTCGGGGGTTTTCGGTTCCATCTTTGCTCCTTCTCCTAAGGTATTGTTGTTGTTCTGAATCTCTGTTTTTTTGTAATGGTAGTTGTTTATATATCGGATTCTGATGATGGATATTTTTGTTTCATGGTATTGAATGTGAATGATATTACGTTGAAGATTTTTTTTTTTTTTTTTTTTAATTGAGACTTTGTTTTAATGAATGAAAGGTTGGATTTTTTTTTTTTGGTGAATTGGGAAGATATTTGAGAGATTGAAGAGTGTGAAAAGTACTGTTATATGAGTTTGATAAGTGATTAGAATAGATTATTACGTTTTGATAAGTCCTTTTCCGTCATCTCTGTTACCATCTTTTTTATTATATTATAATATTCGGTACGATGAGACCTTTTTTTTGTTAGTGTGTTCTTGACCAATTTTAATGCTTGTTTATGTGTCTGCTTTGCTTCACTTTGTCTTTTTACGGATGTGTAATTTAAGAATTTTTTGAGTTGGAATTTTGTTGTTTGATTTAGGGGCTAGGGAGGGAGTCTCTGCAATCTGATTCAATGGAGAAAAAGCAGGACTATTCAAAGGAGTCCTGGAACGACAAACTTGGAGCTCCTGGTATGTATTGTATATGCAATAGTAGTTGTGTTTCAATTTCTTGAATTGAAGACTAAATGTTAGACTATGTCTTTGTATATACTCAAAATAATGCCTCAGTTCATATAAAACATTGTTTTATTTTCTGGCAGTGGTGGTTGTCCCCCTTGATGGTTTTTGTAACATTATTTTATCATTTGAATATCGTGGTCTCTACAAAGTTTTGTAATATTTATGTTGATAATTTAGTTAGGACTTTATTGCACCAATATATGTCAAAAATTCATATTGTTAAGACAGTATTCTCTCGTTGCAGGTGATGCCACCAAAAATTATGAAAGTTACACACAGGGCACACTGAATAAGGACATGAGTTCATTGTATCAGGATCAAAGAGTACAACCGTGTCATCTCAGCTCGTCAATCTACTATGGTGGCCAAGACATCTATTCGCAACCTCAGAATCCCCAGGGCTCTGGAATCAACACTGCGGTGAGGACTTCTTACCATGATCTAATTTCACCAATGAGGAGAGGTTTGGTATTGTGTCATTTGTAGTGCTTGGTTGAGTTGATGAATGAACTATGCCCTTATTGAGAGTGTTGTCAACTAAGAAAAACATGGAATTTATTACATGTTATAATAATACCTTATCATCATCATTTTTAGTTTTTGGCTACAAGGAGAATCCAACTGTTATTTTCCTTAGATCCTAATCTGCTATCATGTTTTGTGATACTATCAGTTCAAGAAAGACGGGGGAGAAGATGATTCGGGGAGTGCTTCAAGAGGAAATTGGTGGCAAGGTATTATACAATGGATGCTAATAGGTGTTTTAATGGTGGCTATGGTGTGTGTGTGTGTGTTTGTGTGTCTGTCTGTGTCTGTCTTTGTATTGTACTAATAACCTTTTTGTGTGTGTGTGTCTTTGTATTGTACTAATAACCCTTTTTATAAATATTTTCTTTTTTTCAGGATCTCTCTATTATTAAGAGATGGCTTGCCATAGGAATCTATACTAATAAAGGTATCATATATCTTAGATATTCACTTGGAATCCTAAATGAATTTTGCTTTTGGTTTGATGCTTTTCCTGCTTTATTTCCATGTTCTTGAAGTGTAATTCTGTTCCCTTTACAAAATGTTAGGATTTATATGAATTATCCGCCATGTTGTATATATCTTATCATCTCTTGTTTACCTCTGAATATTATTTTCAGGATCATTGAGCTCTGTTTTTAATTGTTAAAAGTTACTACTACTACATTAAATTATTGTATTTTTGTCACTCAACCTATATTGATTTAGTTAAATTGTTTACCTTTGATTATCTGCCTTGCAGGTACATAGGATGATAGAGTAGCTGTTTAATCTACCTTTGATTGCTATTATATATAAGAGATAGATGATGGTACTCGGATCGTTGTGGTCGTTGTTACATCCTTCAGCCAAATAGCAAAATCCTTGTATAAGTGCAAAGCTATATGTTATTTTTATACCCCTTTCCTGTTTCATTAGAAAGGATGATGAATTTGGTGTTTTTACTGTAAAGGGTGTTTACGTTGGTGACTTTTTATGTACCAGCAACTGCTGCTTGACAGTGGAGACTCTGAATATGAAGTCAGCCTAAGTATCTTTTATCTATGGCTTGATCTCAATATTGCATTTATGTGGTGGATGGAATTATGATATGAGACTGGTTATTAAATATTAACTACATGTGAGGCACATCTCTCTTTCTTTTTTCTACTACTTGACGGTATTAGTACGTGAACGGTTATGTTAGTTTTGTTCGAGTTATTATTGAAACCATGAATTAAGTATATCTTAAATGGCCGAAGTTTCTTATCCATGACTTCCCTGAATTTCTTGGAGGGTGACACGAACTCTGAATAGTGAAAGGCTGTGTGGCCCAGCATGCAAATATTATCGTGCAATCCGACCAATCGATGGTCTACAAACGGTGTCTTTTCGTTCTTGTCTGTACTTCTAAGATCTCAAGTCGAGGTTATTACCTGTCAAAAATCTGACCCACCAATTAAAGCAAGTCTTTATCCATACATTTGATGAAACAATGCTTTTCAATGGTGGTCAAGTTCCGGTCTTTATATGGGATATATATGTAGTTTGAGGAAAGATTCTGCAACCACATTTATCAAAGTTGATTCTGATTTTGATGTTTACTTGATATCTATTTGTCTCCTAGGGCCCATACAATTCTGCCACATCAACCTGGCATCCTTTTAAAGAAGAATGTTATATCTGGATAGGACCTGTTTTAAGCGTGTGTATGTGGGTCTTTATATTATTTATTGATTCTTTTTGCAATTTCTGTGATGGGTTCCTGAATTGACAGTAGACAGAATATGCGAACAATTATTACTGCAACTGAGCCACAGTAAGATCGTTCTCATATTATTATGATGATAATTCATACAAGCTGCTTTCTTTTATTGGTAGAAAGAGAAGCATAACCAACCTAAACACTTGTAACTAGTAGTTTCCACCATTTAAGTGCTTTTAGGCCCACTTCATGGCCTATAGTTCCAAGTGTTGTCACTCAAGGAAGTGTGTAAGCTGCAACAACAAATAAAATATGACATCAGAAGAGAATGTTATACGAGGCTGACAAGGGGAAGGCAAAAGACATGATAAGTAGGATAATTAATAATTCTTAAATGTTGATGTTCAAACTCTCACATTTATTCAAACATGT
The DNA here is from genome assembly GCA_019925255.1 of Litchi chinensis. Taxonomy (NCBI): domain Eukaryota; kingdom Viridiplantae; phylum Streptophyta; class Magnoliopsida; order Sapindales; family Sapindaceae; genus Litchi; species Litchi chinensis. The sequence goes on along the minus strand of CM034475.1, from coordinate 4,564,696 downwards.
GGGATTGTTAAATATATATGTGAGTTGTGAACATCTGAACGGATAATCACGTACAAAGGTTTGTATCAGAGAATGACTACCAGGATACTTACCTCCACACTTGTAACCCACGGGACGGTTGGCAATATTGCAGCGCTTAGGGATGGTCATGGCAACTTGAGGCTTAATTCCAGAAGCCTTGGCAGTGTTAGAAAGCATGACAGCACAGAGACAGGCAGGGTTCTGACCTATCCTCTTTACCTGAGCACAGCAACTATCAGAAACAGCTGCTGTCTCATCTTGTGCGGCCATTGCGCATGGAGCCAACTTCATTGCCTCATCATCTGGAGACGCCTTCCCACATTCTCCTGCCCCATCAACCCTTCCAAGCATAGTAACATTAACAACTACAAGCAATCCCAAAAGGCAGATAAGTTTCAATGAAACCGCCATTTCTGTATATTTCTGACACTAAGCAGATATATTCCTCTACAACCCCTGAATGCAAAACCTGCCTCTGGTTCAGAGGTTTTATACTACAACCTGGGGTCCAAAAGTGCTTGCACTCATTGCCCACTAATCATAATGGAGCCAGCACTAGTGTAATATAGTTGCAGCACTTTGATTCCGAGGTGTTGGCAAGTGCGTATTTTAATATAATGTTCTCAAACGTTTTGTTCCAAATGTCGTTATTTTATTGACAAATGGATAAACTCAAGAGCTAAAATTTGTAGCCACCTCACTTGCGTTCTCTAGAACCTCATTACCAACAACAACAATACCAATAGTGACAGTGCATCTTCCAATAGAGCTGCCTTATTGTGGAAACATGTAATCAACTTTTGAGCCAATAACTAGCATAGACCATAATTAGGTGCCGATTGGCGAAACTCATGAATCCTTATTAGGGCAAAACTACAACCAGATATACCAACACTTAGCATAGAAGGATTTGAACCTCTCCATCCTTCAAGAGATTCGGATTTTAATTCCTACCAAACACATATTACATTTTATGTAAATAGTTTTCACATGTTACTGTAGGAGTAGTTATCTTATTCATAAATGTAGATTATGGACCGTGTAAACAGTATTTGATCTTGACAAGTTTTAACAGATTTTCATTTGGTGTGACTTAAAAAAAAAAAAAAAAAAACCTACTAGAATGTTTATCTTCTTCTAGCAGAAATACAGCATCAATCAAAGAGTGCATGTCTAGAAAAAGTAAATCGGTTGTCGAAGCCTCTGGTACTTGATAGACTAAAAAAAGGTACCAGCAACAGTTCAAGCAATGGACTAATAACTGCCTCCGAATATACTTGTTTGAATTTCTATGAATAGCAAAAAATTTGATGGTTTGCCAAGGATTGACAGTTGGGACACAGCTACAAGAAGAGTATAAGATTAGATACAATTTAAGTTTCACTAGGATTGCATGTGAATACCATAACTTAAATCACTTTGTCTATAGCCAACATGAACTATACTATCAAGAACAGAACAGGAAATTATCACAAATTCCACTTAAAATGTCACTACAAAAACCTATAATACGCCGTTGCCGGGGATCGAACCCGGGTCACCGGGCGTGACAAGTGGGAATACTCACCCCTATACTACAACGACATTAATTTTGTTTGATCCTGTAATATATTTAATCATTAAAACCAAAAATATGGGCCGAGTTAAAATGTGAAAACGGCGGTAGCATAGTTGTGTAAATGTTAAGTAGTTGTTGGAGGATTGAATAGCTGATGTACGTTACAAGAACAGGGGAAGTGCAACACTTTTGGTCAGCCAGAGTCTTTGGTATGAACATGAGATTCTAAATGAAATCAATCAACATGGTCGTTGAATCGCTTTCTTGTGCCGGATATCTTTAGTAGCTTTAGCATGAGCTGAAAAGCGAATAACATCACTTTTGAGTGGTGTCAACTGTAACTTAATAAAGTATATTTTGTTTCCACATAGAACATAAGACGTCATGTCGTTGTAGTATAGTGGTGAGTATTCCCGCCTGTCACGCGGGTGACCCGGGTTCGATCCCGGGCAACGGCGATTAATATCTGTTTTGCCGTAATTTTACTAAATTATTAGAGACTATAGGTTGAAAACCATCAGTCTCACCAACTTGGGCATTTGGTCTAGTGGTATGATTCTCGCTTAGGGTGCGAGAGGTCCCGAGTTCAATTCTCGGAATGCCCCTTTCTGTCAACTTTTTGCTGTTTTATTTCGTTCTTATGCTTTTGTAGGAAAACACTTGGTTCAGCACTGAAGGTACCTTCAGGTTTGATAATACAACAGGATCTTGTTTTCCTGGTGATTAGAAGTTGAAGAATGTGATATAAATTAAACGTTCACAAACCAGATGCTATTTGATTCATCTATTATATTCAGATCATTCTACCGTTATTCACATCTAGAATATCAGTCAACATTCAATAACATGTTCAAAACTATGAACATTCAATAACATACTCAAAACTATGTAATCGGGTGACTTCATGGAGATACATGAAGCACATAACTCATTATGGCTACAGCATATCGTGCAATAACTCATAAATGACTACAGACGTATTGCTGCAACAAAATTTAAAACATCTGACAACTTTCCCAACATAAACATCTATTAGTATTACTATATGAAAAGCATACATAAACCTCCTATTCAAAGAGCACAACACGTCTCATAAGCATTGGCTCGTAAGGGCATGCTGAGGGTGTCATATCTTTGCATCCGCGTCGTGTTTTAGTGAACTGATTGCCTGTTTTGTACATTCCAATGATTCTAGTCCAGTTCGAGATGGGGATGCTTCACGAATGAAGTTTAAAGGGGTAACTGATCCATTGATTGAACTGCTTGAGTCCTTCCCTATACCATCAATGTTAAGGTAATCTGTCAACACCTTTTTCACACCCACGCCACGCTGGGGAACCTTGCTGCTAGTGCGGAATGGAGACATGTCTCCCTTTGCCGGGCTTACAAGTGGTGCTGGTGAAAAGCTTGGCGTAGTAAAAGCTGTTTTATATGGGGTGCTTGTGACAGCCACCGAGTAAGGAATTGGAATACTCTTCTGAGCAATCAGACCAACTTTAGTCATTGGTGATAATGGATCTGAATGCTTGGTCAAGTCATCCACGTAGAGGAGATCGTCAATACGTGCCACAATATTAAATGCCAAGCTCTCCAAGACTCTTGAGTAGCTCTCTAAGATGGACTTTCCAACATCCTAATCACATGGTAAATTGCTAAAATTTGATTAGTCTAGTACTAATTTTGAAATTATAAGGCATTACCAAGATCGAATTATAGGACTTGGATAAGAAATTTGAACCTTGTTGTACTGAATTTTGCTCATGTCCAAGGTTGTTTGGGGAAGACCAGGGAACCACTGCTTCAAGCAAAGCAGGAGACTTTCTGCTCGATCTGCAAGCAACTCCCTCTTGTCTGTATCAACAACCAATTCCTTGACCAATTCCCATGAAGACTTTGAACTGGACCGTGATGTGTTATTGACAGGTTTGGAGTTGGTTCTTTTGCGCCATGCATACATTGAGGCCTCCACTCTGTTGGCAATTTCTATAGCTTGATGTTCGGAGGACAAATCAAGGCACTCAAGCAAACATTCTGGAGAAAACTGATCTGATGAAATGTATCTATAAATAAGATCTCCTAAGCTGGCTCTTCCATTCTGAAACCACATTCAGATTACACTAAGTTACGTCTAGATTAAGCTCCTAACAGTGTATATATTTGAAGATGTTCAATACCTTTGGAAGAGAGTCCAAGTACAAATCCGGAACTTCCATATCGGCTAAAGTGATGCTGTTTATAGCCATAGCAGCTTTTAGTATCTGGTTTGTACAATCACGCTTGTGCTGCAACAGCTTCCTTGAATTTTCATGAAGACCACCAGGAGGGACTCGAGGCACAGGTAGCCACCACTTTTCTTCCTGACGCTGAAGAGCTCTTTGGAAGGAGGTGGATCCATCAGCCTCAGATGCTAGAATCCCTTGGTCAACATACCAGAAATCTGTCTCATCAAAACTGTCCAAAATTTCCTGCAAAATGAGGCTAATTTCAGTATAGTTCCTTTAAAATGGAATAATTGTTGACATAACAAGTGCTTGTAATTCTTACAAGAAGCATGTTGTCTAATTTGCGGAGAGCTGGAAGATTAACGTAAAGATCTGAACGTGGTCTGCAAGTCATGACCTGTATCAAAACCCAAAGAAAAACCAATGAAAACAAGTTCAAAAATTCTTAATATCACTCTGATCATGATAGTTATAGTGTCATCAGAAGCAATAATGTTAAGGCGCTTTGGACATCATGCATGTGAACGGTTCCATAAGTTTTACATGGCATCTTTGTAGCTACCATCCATATAAAATAATGTCATTTGGATGGAAACGCAAAACAGAATTTTGACATGATTAATGGTATTATTTAGGAAACGGAATGCCTCAATTTTGAATTTTAGTGTTCAAGATGCTTAGTGCCATGTGATGTATTTTGGACAACAAGTTGATATATTAGTCATTCAAATTTGGCCCGAGCGCCAGTAAGTTACAGTCCGATTTGCACAGAATTCTGGCTTTAAATTCAAAATGTTTCTATGGGGCAATCAATGGCGAAGCACATGAAGTAATTTAAAAATCAAAAGTGTCATAAGAGAAAAAAGAAAGCAACACTTTGCACGCTTTGCAGTGAAAAGCTTGTACAGCTTTACCTCAAGCTTGCTACCATCTGGAAATGTCTGCCAAGAGGGCATCAACTCAACAATGTGATCGCTAACGCAAAGAAGCCACTCCATCTCTCTGCGCCACTTCGCTTTCTTCTCAGAGGGTAGTGGCTCTAACCTCCAAAGCTGTCCAAACAAGGTAGCTACCCAAATCGGGTAGAGAAAAAGCATCAGAAATCAAATAACTTGCAATGTAGGAAATTGCATACACCAAACATTAACCAGTATTAACCAAATTATATTTTGAAAGGGAAAAAACATTGTAACATACCACAAAGATTAGTAATGGCATTTGAAATAGCCAATGCAGTTGAAACTCCATTTCCACAACCTGACATATCTTCTCCAAGCAACAATTTTGCAAATCTTTCCTTCATCATTTCAATCTCTACAAATTCCAAAAATCGATCAAACTCAATTCAACAAAAACACATTAACACAAAATTCAACAAAAAGAGGACAAATTTACCTGAAAGTGTTGAGCTTTGTGTGTCAAATTTCCTGTCATTCATTTGTGGTTTCCCTTCATTCTCGTTACCATCAACACTACTACTACAATCCGATGCCTCAGGTTTCTCCACAGGCCAACCCAATGTAGGTGGAGAAGAAGACTGCGAGCTACTATGACTCTGCTCCTCCTCCTCATGTCCGGTTGTCTCAGATGTCAAAAAATCAGAACTTGAACTGCTCTCACGACCTTCCTCTTCAACAATCAAGTCCCCAAATGTCTCTCCTCTCCTCTCATTATCACCAACCCCTTCATGTTTAACCTCTTCATTGCTTTTCTCTTTTACATCCAAACCCTCCATTGTGTCTCTCCCTCCTTCAAGAAACTTAGGTGAAGAGCAGAAAACAGAGTTGTTCACCACCATAACATTGCATTCGAGCCTTTTTACACCAACCCCACTTGACAATCTGCCTATGCAGTCCAAGTTTCTCACCCAGAACCCAAAAAGCTTCTTTACTGGTACACAAAGCCTGAGCTGGTAATGCTGTTGTTGTTGTTGAGTACCACCTTCTCTTCCTTCTCGGTGAGTGAAAGCGCTATCCATATAAGACTTCAAGAACCATGTCTCTGATTCTGTTGGGGGCAAAATGGAAAAAAACCAAAACAAAACAAAAGAAAAACTGTTGGCTGCAGTATGTGGGGAGGAGACTTGTAAATGTAATTTGTAGATGTCAGCTTCTAATTATATCAAGAGCAGTGTGAAGCTGGTCATCATGATTACTCAAACTTGTACAAACACATGACATGTGAGAGAGACATGTGGAGAGAAGAGCCTCTTTATATTTATGAACTCTCTTCAAAAATTTTTTAGGCTTATTTTGGACACCATTCTCTTCTCATTTTTAAACAGACAATGAAATGCCTGTGAATCTGTGACTGTGACTCTCTCTCTCTCTCTCTCTCTCTCTATAGCTTTGCTTTTTAGCTTAAAAAAGGCTGATAAAATTAAATGAGTAATTTAATATTATAAGAATACATTGTTTGTTTCAAAATTAAGATTAAAATAAAGTCATGGGAGTCGTGTAAACGACGGATCTATCAACTTTTAACATCTTAAGACAAGTTAGGTTTTGTTTAGTTATAATTACTAAACTACCCTTAACTGAATTACTTTAAAAAAAAAAAAAATGTCATTGCATTTTGTTGTTTGCTGCATGGACCATGCACCATGGACCATGGTGTTGCTTTCTTTTCACTTTTGGTGTCATAATTAATTTGTATTCCTTTTAAATAATTTTTTAAAATAATATTATCATGAAACAATCATTTTTAAGGGGAACTTAAAGATATATTCAACCTAGAATTCATTAAAATTTAAAACATTTAAAATGTTTGGATGTATTAATCCAAATTTGTATAAAATCCAATAAAATTTTGATATATTAAATTCAAATTTGTAAGAAATCTAATGAAATTTAAGTATATTAATAATGTCATTCACTTCATAGATTTTATTTAAGTAATAAATTTAGATGAATTTATAGGGATTTAGATAGATTTGATAGGGGTGCATTTTATCTACAATAAAAATTTGGATATATTCAATCCAAATTTAAATAAATTTTATTAAAATCTAAGTGTATTAAAAAATAATTGACTTTATAAATTTTATTTAAATGATGGATTTTGATGAATTTTATAATAATTTATATAAAGAAATAGTAATATTAGACTTCCCAAATTTTTTCTCAAATTCATATACGAATAATATGATATTGAATTATCGATATCATATTAATTATTATATCATCTCATGATTTATAAGATTTTAACAATTCATATGTCACATCATTTAATTTGAACAAAAAAAAAAAAAAGTTTAGTATCACTAAAAAAAAAAAAAATTAAAAAAAAACTATAATAAATCTTATCATTTTTATAAATATTTCATTGGATTTCAAAAAGAATTATAATAAAATCAATATAAATTCTATAAATTCTATGAATTCCACTAAAATCTATTATTAAAATAAATATATATATATATAAAACTATGATAAAGTCCAAATTGAATAGAACCCCTACTTTGAAGTTGGTATATTGTTAATTTGTTATGATGTTTTCTATAAAGAAGTTTCAAATAAAAGGGTTCTTTTGAAAAAAATAATAATAATAATAATAAAGTGATCCCAAACTTATCTTTATGGACATTATCATTACATACAGTACAAGCCCTGTTTAAATGAGATTTAAACATAATTACATATGAGCATAAAAGTTCACATTTGTAATTGTTCTTGGTTTTCTGATTTCGATAGAAACAAAAGGAAAAAAATAGAGAGATAGAATATCCTATTGATGTTTTAAACAAACACAATATCTTAACTTGTGATTAGGAGGTTTAATCAAGACAATTACATACATCTTCTAATTTGTTCTTCTTCAATATAAGTACAAAGTGTGCGTGTTTTTCATTAATTTTTATCTTTAATGTTGGATTTTATTGAACTAGTAGATAGAACACAATTATTATAAGAAGAAATAGAAGGAATTGGTGGTCCTTCGCGACCACGGTTCGATAACAACAAAGGATAACAGAAAATGATGTTTTGTCTTTTGGGTAAGCAACAGGAATCCGAAGAACGGCAGGGTAGTTTTGTCATTTTAGTGGCTAGAAAAGTGTATTAAACAAAATGATCCAGGAATAAAGCAGCCAAAATTAATTAATCTAGCTTAGGGTTCACGGGCAGAGTACAGTTTCTTTGTTACAAATATGGACCGTTTAAATATGAACTTGAATTTCTGAATTTATTTATTATTATTTTGCATTTGAATATCTAACTTTGGTAAAATAACATTTATTTATTTGATGGTCACTTATTTTCAATTATTATAATTAATTTAAAATTTAAAAGAAAGAATATGATTTAAACTTACAACTTCATCTATATAAGAGATATATTATTAGAGCAACGTAATCATATCACTTAAATGGACATTTTGGTAATGTAAAATATCATATGCTTGAATTTTTTTGTTAGTTATTTATAAATAATTCCAAATCTGGTAATAACTTGAATTATGGTCTTGATTTATGTTTAAGTAAAATGAATTCAATCATTTGACAATACATACTATATAGGCTGTTTATTTTCTTTTCTTTTGTCTAATTTAATCTCTTGAACCAATAATATCAAATATTGCTCTCATGTGAACTTTCTTTCATTTTTTGCAACATTATTGCATAATTGAATATGGTTAGTTGAGATTAATCAACAAACAGTTCATTTACCACTAATAGGTAACAAAGTTTAGTGTAGAAGGGAATCAAAGAATGCAACAAACGAAATATAGAAAAAGCATTTCTTATAACTAAAACCAAGAAAAGAATTTCATGATAATGAAAGTGACATTGAAGAAGTTGTAGTTGAGATCTCATGAAGAAACTCCTTTCAAGTTTTGATCTCCTTTTTGTTGACTAACTTTCCTTACAAGATTTGATGTTTATTAGCTCCCTTAATACCCCTCCATTATCATTTTGCCGATTGTTTAAACTGAACAATTAAGCAAAGAAACCAAAATAGGCTCCTCCTAACGGCTTTTGATGTCGACATTTGATTTGAAAAAACCATAGGAGGGAAACAAAGAGACTTCATTTCCAAGCTCTCTCTCTCTCTGGTTCACTAAAGGTGCATGAGGTCTGTTTCTTTATAAAAGTGGGAATATCAAGTTTTGAACAAAAATGGTCTGACCACTCTTTTGTGTGGGTTGCTTCAATGGAATTTATTTCAAATTTTATTGCTAGTAACTTTGGGCAAAAGAATTTATGACATTGTCCATGTATGTGAAAAGAGTGAATGAGAATAATGTTGGAAAGACATTCTGTTTTTGAATTTTGAATATAAATTTCTGTGCTGGACAAAAGTTTCAAGCTTTCAGCAGAGAGAAGTTTTAATAAGGTGTGTCTAATTTATCATGTATTATGTATCCAATTCCAATAACATACTATTATATATATTTTGGAAATTATAATTATAATGAAAATTTTGCACTAAAATCTGTACAAACTCTCGCGACTCCTGGACAAAGGTGGCTGATCGAAATAGGTGGAGTGCATTCAGCAGCTTTCTTTGTTTGCATTAGCATATGGCCCGTTTTATTGGCACCCAGTACTATTATCTTCACACAAAGTTATATTCATATAATTATTGTCAAAATAACATTGTAGTATAAGTAATGTTAGATTGTTTAAATTTAGGAATAATCCTTAAAAACTGCCCGTAGTTTCAAAAAAAAAATTTACTCTGCCACCTCTAATTTGAAATTTACCTGAAATAACATATGATGTTAATATAAATGTTTAAAGTGAAAGGATAACAATATCTTTGACCGTCATTGATTCCATTTAATTAAAAATGTTGATCATTTAACTCTAGGGATAAAAAGGAAAATGTGGATCAAAAATTAATTAACATATGATGTTATGCCCGTTTTCTCGACCTGGGTAAATGGGCCAGTAAAAACCCAATTGGACATGAATAGAAATAAAGGCCCAGAAGGCCCATGCTCTAAGTCGCTGCCACGAGCTCGTCCAACTCGCACGGTCGCCAGATAGCGAGCTCGCGTAACCTCCAGACCGTCCAGACATCATTTTGCCCGTGTCAACCCCTACCCAGCTGGCTTGATCTGACAGACCAGGGGTCTGCTTCAGGAGAAACCTTATGCAGCAAGTCATCAGAACCACCAACTTCCCTGACTTCCCGCTAAAGACACATGTGCAATTACTGAAAAGCAGTTAATACAGCAGCCATACATTTAATGCAGAGAAGACTTCCCCTGGTGCATTAAATGTAGACGTGCGCATGGAAAGAACAATCATTACCTTCACAATAAATGCAGCATAGCTTATGTCAGGATTAGTTGAGATTATCATAATTTTTAACGTATATTACACTCTTTTGTATTGCTTTTTTGTGATCTCCCATTCTCTATAAATATGGGAGATTTTTACTGTACAAACGTGTGGAAAAAATACTAGAATACCATCACTCTGTCGGAATTACCTCAGAGTGGCTGTGGACGTAGGCACAGTCGTCGAACCACGTAAAAATCCTTGTGTTTGCACTCATTCTTCTCCCTCCTTTCTTCATTAATCACCTCATTACTCTCACCCAACTGCCACGACCAACATTCCTTCACCTTAATTACGTTTTACCAACCTTAAACTTCATTCACTGCTCATTTATCACACGTTCATTGTCATTATCACCATTTAATTACCTTGTTTGCTGTCTGGGCCCTGAATCTCTGGGTTGACCGTTTTCGAACGTCAACATATAAAAAATCAAAAATTAAAATAAATAATATTAAAATATAATAATACAATATTAAATTAAACATAAATAAAAATCTAAATTTTTATTTTCCTCACCTGCCAACCTCTTCTTTCTCTCCCCCCCCCCCCCCCCCCCCCCCCCTCTCTCTCCTCCTTATTTTCCTATCCTCTGTCTCCATCTCCGATCACTTTTTTCTCTGACCAGTGATGATGGCAACAACATAATGAGGTTCATACCAATGGTAGTGATGGAGGTCAGGTGGTTTGGTAGTCTATTGGTTTGTGGTTTGGTGGTCTATTGGTTTAGTGGTTTGACAATTTGGTTCAAGATTGTCAACCATCCACCAGATCAATCATGGATGGAAATGATTGTGAGATTGATGGTAATTGTGGGAGATTGATGATGATTCACGTTGGTTTGATGATTTATGTTTTTTTGTTTTGTGAGAGATTCATGATAATTGGTATGAGTTTTCAGGCAGCTGAAAACCTATAAATCTAGGCTTTCAAAAAGAGGGAGAAAATGGTGCTAGGATTGAAGATGAAGATGAAGATAGAATCATCTTCATTCGTGGTTGGTGGATGAGTTGATCTTCACCATCCATCTTACCATGAGATAGACGATGAATACAAGTTTTTATTAATTTATATTTTTTATTTTTAAATATTATTTTACATTTTTCTATTTGTTATTTTTAAATTAAAAAACTTAGTCGGGGGCAAAAACATATTTTACAATATGCACTTGTAAAACTTTATTTTTCTGTTAATTTTGTAACAGTGTGATGGTTTTGGATAAAAATAAAATTATAGTAAGAAAAATAAGATTTTTTCAAACTATGGGTGATTTTTAAGGATTATCCTTTATATTTATTTTTAATTGATGCAATATATGAATTATAATCAACATCATCTCATAATTTACATAATAATCAAAACTTATATGTCACATTATTAATCTAGTGTTATTCTTATGGTATGCATAATAAAAGTTTGAATGGATTTTATATGCTCTCGTTCAAGTTTTAGGCCAATTTTGGTAAAGGAAGCGATTGCAGCCCTAAATTACTTTCAGAGTTGGTCCATGTTTTCGGCAGCCTGCCAATGTTATCGAGTATGGTTGTAATTTTAACATTGTAATTCTAGCAGGATCTGTTAATTGTTGGACCTCATTGTATGATACCATCAACATCAACAAAGGTAAAAATTACAAAACAATTTCGTAAGAGCTTGCATCATCATATCGTCGACTTGTGGCCTTGAATCCACGAAGTCTTTTACGGATGTTTCCACGAAGTACCAGGTCCGAATGACCATCTACTTTCACAGGCTCAAAAGTCAAAAGTTAAACATGGGCTTGAAGCTTCATTGAATGATCCAGTTGACTGAAACACGAGCTGACACTTGGCATTTGGCAACCAAGAAAACAAAATAATGATTACTCAATAAATAAGGCTCTGCAGGCCCAGAAATGATATGTCAAGCAAACAAAAACACGCTTTCAGGTGCAGGCAGTAGTGTTGAAAGTTTGAAACGCTGAAAACCAAACAATGGCAGAAGAAGTGAAGTTGTTTGGGTGGTACGGGAGCCCAGTTAGTCGAAGAGTGGAGTTTGCATTGAAACTGAAAGGTGTGGAATATGAGTACATAGAAGAGGACCTAAGCAACAAGAGTGATTTGCTTCTCAAATACAACCCTGTTCACAAGAAAATCCCTGTGCTGGTTCACAATGGAAAGCCAATCGCAGAGTCTCTTGTCATCATTGAATACATTGATGAGACTTGGAAACACAACCCCATCTTGCCACAACATCCTTATGAGCGAGCCTTGGCTCGTTTCTGGGCAAAATTCTATGATGACAAGGCAAGTATCACTTTGGCTTTTTTTCTCTATAATGTCTTCTTTTATATTTCAATGATTTAATTTTTAGTACTTCCAAATATCTCTGGATTGCGCATATAATTTAGCGGGCCTTAATTCGTTATGCAGTGCCAGCCTGCACTATGGAAATCCATCTGGAGTAAAGGGGAGGAGAGAGAGGAGGCCATCAAAGAAGCAAATGAGCATCTAAACACACTCGAAAATGAACTCAAAGACAAGAAGTTCTTCGGAGGAGAAGACATTGGACTGGTTGACATAGTTGCAAACTTCATAGGATTCTGGTTGGGATTATTTCAAGAAGTTTCAGGATTGGAGTTGCTAACAGAAGAGAAATTCCCCAAACTATACAAATGGAGTCAGGACTATGTCACTCACAGTGTTATCAAGGAAAAACTCCCTTCAAGAGACAGAATGATTGCCTATTTATCTGCTCGTTTTGAAGCTTCTTCCAAGTGAAAACTAAAGGTGCATGAGGTCTGTTTCTTTATAAAAGTGGGAATATCAAGTTTTAAACAAAATGATCTGACCACTCTTTTGTGTGGTTTGCTTCAATGGAATTTATTTCAAATTTTATTGCTAGTAACTTTGGGTAAAAGGATTTATGACATTGCCCATGTATGTGAAAAGAGTCAATGAGAATATAATGTTGGAAAGACATTCTGTTTTTGAATTTTGAATATAAATTTCTGTGCTGGACAAAAGTTTCAAGCTTTCAGCAGAGAGAAGTTTCAATAAGGTGTGTGTAATTTCATCATGTATTATGTATCCAATTCCAATAACATACTATTATATATATTTTGGAAATTATAATTATAATGAAAATTTTGCACTAAAATCTGTACAAACTCTCGCGACTCCTGGACAAAGGTGGCTGATCGAAATAGGTAGAGTGCATTCAGCAGCTTTCTTTGTTTGCATTAGTATATGGCCCGTTTTATTGGCACCCAGTACTATTATCTTCACACAAAGTTATATTCATATAATTATTGTCAAAATAACATTGTAGTATAAGTAATGTTAGATTGTTTAAATTTAGGAATAATCCTTAAAAACCGCCTGTAGTTTCAAAAAATTTTTACTCTGCCACCTCTAATTTGAAATTTACCCGATGTTAATATAAATACTTAAAATGAAAAGATAATAATATCTTTGACCGTCACTGATTTCGTTTAATTAAAAATGTTGATCATTTAACTCTAGGGATAAAAATCACTGATTTCGTTTAATTAAAAATGTTGATCATTTAACTCTAGGGATAAAAAGAAAACGTGGATCAAAAATTAATGAACATATAAAAATTCAACATTCAAAATAAATAATATTAAAATATAATAATATAATATTAAAATTAAACATAAATAAAAATCTAAATTTTTATTTCTCTCACCTACCAACCTCTCTCTTTCTCTCCCCCCTCTCTCTCCCCCTTATTTTCCTATCCTCTGTCTCCATCTCCGATCACTTTTTTCTCTGACCAGTGATGATGGCAACAACATAATGAGGTTCATACCAATGGTAGTGATGGAGATCAGGTGGTTTGGCAGTCTACTGGTTTGTGGTTTGGTGGTCTACTGGTTTAGTGGTTTGACAATTTGGTTCAAGATTGTCAACCATCCACCAGATCAATCATGGATGGAAATGATTGTAAGGTTGATGATAATTGTGGGAGATTGATGATGATTGATGTTGGTTTGATGATTGATGTTTTTTTTGTTTTTGTGAGAGATCGATGATAATTGATATGAGTTTTCAGGCAGCTAAAAACCTATAAATCTAGGCTTCCTGCTAATTGGAAATCTAGATGGTGAGAGAGAAGAAAGAGGGAGAGAGAGAGAGAGAGAGAGAGAGAGAGACCAAAAGAGGGAGAAAATGGTGCTAGGATTGAAGATGAATATGAAGATAGAATCATCTTCATTCGTGGTTGGTGGATGAGTTGATCTTCACCATCCATCTCACCATGAGATAGACGGTGAAGATAAGTTTTTATTAATTTATATTTTTTATTTTTAAATATTATTTTATATTTTTTATTTGTTATTTTTAAATAAAAAAAAAACCTTAGGCGGGGGCAAAAACATATTTTTACAATGTGCACTTGTAAAACTTTATTTTTCTGTTAATTTTAACAGTGTGATGGTTTTGGATAAAAATAAAATTATAGTAAGAAAAATAAGATTTTTTCAAACTATGAGTGATTTTTAGGGATTATCTCTTATATTTATTTTTAATTGATACAGTATATGAATTATAATCAACATCATCTCATAATTTACATGATAATCAAAACTTATATGTCACATTATTAATCTGGTGTTATTCTCATGGTATGCATAATAAAAGTTTGAATGGATTTTATATGCTCTCATTCAAGTTTTGGGCCAATTTAGGTAGAGGAAGCGATTGCAGCCCTAAATTACTTGTAAAGTTGGTCCATGTTATCGGCAGCCTGCCAATGTTATCGGGTATGGTTGTAATTTTAACATTGTAATTCTAGCAGGGTGTATTAATTGTTGGACCTCATTGTATGATGTCATCAACATCAACAAAGGTGAAAATTACAAAACAATTTCGTAAGAGCTTGCATCATCGTATCGTTGACTTGTGGCCTTGAAATCCACGAAGTCTTTTACGGGTGTTTCCACGAAGTACCGTGTCCCTACTACCATCCACTTTCACAGCTCAAAAGTCAAAAGTTAAACATGTGCTTGAAGCTTCATTTAATGATCCAGTTGACTGAAACACGAGCTGAGACTTGGCAACCAAGCAAACAAAATAATGATCACTCAATAAATAAGGCTCTGCAGGCCCAGAAATGATATGTCAAGCAAACAAAAACACACTTTCAAGTGCAAGCAGTAGTGTTGAAAGTTTGAAACGCTGAAAACCAAACAATGGCAAAAGAAGTGAAGTTGTTTGGGGTGTACGGGAGCCCATTTAGTCGAAGAGTGGAGATTGCATTGAAACTGAAAGGTGTGGAATATGAGTACATAGAAGAGGACCTAGGCAACAAGAGTGATTTGCTTCTCAAATACAACCCTGTTCACAAGAAAGTCCCTGTGCTGGTTCACAATGGAAAGCCAATCGCAGAGTCTCTTGTCATCATTGAATACATTGATGAGACTTGGAAACACAACCCCATCTTGCCACAACATCCTTATGAGCGAGCCTTGGCTCGTTTCTGGGCAAAATTCATTGATGACAAGGCAAGTATCACTTTGGCTTTTTTTCTCTATAATGTCTTCTTTTATATTTCAATAATTTAATTTTGAGTACTTCCAAATATCTTTGGATTGCGTATATAATTTAGCGGGCCTCAATTCGTTATGCAGTGCCTGCCTGCACTATGGAAATCCATCTGGAGTAAAGGGGAGGAGAGAGAGGAGGCCATCAAAGAAGCAAATGAGCATCTAAACACACTCGAAAACGAACTCAAAGACAAGAAGTTCTTCGGAGGAGAAGACATTGGACTGGTTGATATAGTTGCAAACTTCATAGGATTCTGGTTCGGATTACTTCAAGAAGTTTCAGGATTGGAGTTGCTGACAGAAGAGAAATTCCCCAAACTATACAAATGGAGTCAGGACTATGTCACTCACAGTGTTATCAAGGAAAATCTCCCTTCAAGAGACAGAATGATTGCCTATTTTTCTGCTCGTTTTGAAGCTTCTTCCAAGTGAAAATTTTAGTGCCTGATTTATGCGTACTTCTATTTATATATTTCTTGTGTTTTTGTAATATAAGCCACTCCTTACTTACATATCGCAGCAGTGTCAGTTGGGTAAAAGACATTGTGATGGTGGACTAATTGCTTTTCTATTTTGCAGTTCAAATAAAATGATATTACATGCGTTCTGTTTTTATAGATTAATTTTAAGTATTTACTAATTTAAATGATAAATTCTTTTACGTCGAATTTGGAAGATTGTAGAATAATAAACATAATAAAAAAGAACAAATAATGCAATGTTCAGTATTATATTTGAGTTTCAATGAAATTCTTATTCTGTAGACTTCTCATTTGAAAATACCCTACGTGGGAAACAGAGAGACTTCAATTACAAGCTCTCTCTGATTGCTTCTTTATAAAAGTGTGAATAGCTAGTTTTTAACACAAATGAATTGGCCAGTCTTTTGTGTGGAGCTTCACGGGAATCTATTTCAAATATTATTGCTTGTGATTTTGGATTTTAAGAATCTGTGGCATTGCCCATGTACGTGAAATTTGAAGACAGATTGCATAAGCTACCTACACTAAAGTTCCAAACTTTTAGCTTCAACACAAGGCTTGAAAGGGAAAAATTTTACCAAAAAAAAAAAAATCTTGAAAGGGGAAAAATTTAAATAGAACATTATTATCACATCATCTATATATATATGTCGATTCAATAACACTTTATGTTAATTCAAACTTTTATCTTAATGACAATTTGAGGGGAGAAAAATTACAATAAAAATACAAATCACGTCTTTTTTTTGTTTTTAATCTCTCTACTTGAAAAAAGGACTCCACCTACTTCTTAAATGCAATTATGTTATGGCTTTTTCAATTATTGGATGGGAGTTGATAGGGTTTCGGTGGGTATAACCATACCCACAGCCACATGGACGCCCGCATCATACGCTTTCCATGATGTGAATGGGATGCGGGTATCGATATTCTCAACTACCAGCAGATTCAAAAAGATTATAAAAAGATACAGCAAACAACTAATAATAATACATTATATATTTTAGATTTTATATATTTATATTGTGTAATAATAAATTCAGTCTTTTAACTATCCATTAAATTTATTTACTTTTACTTAATCAATGGTCAATTATGTTTAATCAATGTTTATAAGTCATATAACTATTTTATAAGATTTTATGTACAAATAACTCTAGCATACATATATTAGTTATAGACTTATAGGGCGTACGTACTATTTTCATATCCATACCCTCCCTAAACCTGCAGTGCCTATGAGTTTTCACATCCATACCTTCGTGGGAATGTGTTTAGCAATCAATACTTGTAGCGGGTGCCATCCACATTCATAGATTATATCAGAGTTAGATTGATCCGCCTCAAATCCAACCCGAATTTTTGGTGTCGTGCTCCACACCCAACCTGCACCCCGAACAGGTCGTTACTTTCTATCCTAAATCCAAACTTAATTGGAACGATTTGTTCCGAACCCTAATATGTTTAACCTGATTTAGTTCTTAATAAATTACATAATTAAGATTTAAAAATATTTATATATCAATAATTAATAACAATTTAAACTTCAATAATTCAATATTCACTCTAATATAATGTCATATCCAAATGATTATTAATATAAAATTTATAGACAATATAAATTTTTTAAATACAAATACTAAGGAAAGTCGTACATAAAAAAGTTTCATTACAAATATCCAAACACTTACTACATATATAACAAAGTTTCATTACAAACCAAAATATTATTACTACATAATAAAATTCCCTCACAAATATTAAAATAATAATTATAACATTACATTGTAGGTATCTATATGACAAATTGACAACGGGTCGGATCGGAGTTATATTAACCCTCCCCAAACCCGACCCGTGTTTTGGTGGGGGACTCCAAACCTGTTCCGTACAAATCCTTACTTTTTATACCAAACCTATCCCAAACGGATCAATTCCTAGTCAGTTTAAGTCAGATCGGGAATTTATGTTATCCTTAGATAGAATTGTCATCCTCACAGTCAAATCTCAAAGTAAAATGATAGCTAATCGTCATCGGTGACGGCTAAAGTCCATTAGCAGCACTTGTTTTCTAAGCATAAGCACTTGTAACAGAGCCAGCCCAACTCATCACATTTGTTTTGGACACTTGGGCCAGTTCAGTTTGTAGGTGAATATAGGCCTAAATTAGTTTCAAAGTTCGTCGTAATTCCACTTTTGGGTTGGCAAGATCTATAAATTGTCCGCCCTTATCTACACCTGAAAGACATGCATAACAGAGTCGAGATACAGGGAATGGATCTTTTATGATTTCTTAATACCTAATTAATAAATAAAATTTCGTAACAGCTTATGACCATTGTCATTGACTTTCCCTTTTGAAATCTTCAAAGTCTTTTATGGTGTTACGTGAATCTACTGAAAGTAGTAGGAAAGAAAATTGTGTACTAAAATAGCCTAATAGTCACGCAGATTAAAGATATTTGGAAATATCAGAGCAATTAGACATTAATTCAAAGTTTACTATGTTAAGTTTCCACTTTTTCTTTTTCTAAATTAAGGATAAACAAACCGCTCATATCCATGTTAGTAAGATTATAATTCGAGTCCTGTTCCCTCTCTTAGTCTGCAAATTAAAGATCAGCAATTTTATAAAAAGACAAAAATTCAACAAAACCCTGATCATTACTTTTCTCTATTGTGTAAGGTTTTTATGAAAAATGAGATCCTCGGACCTTGGTTGTTTCTTAAATGAATTTTATTGCAAACATACTTCTTTTTTACTCAAAATTGACAAAAAGCTAGTAAAATTTTCATTCATTATCTTTAAGTTCAATTTTGCGACTAGCAAATCCAACTAGTAGCTTTCTTGTATTTTTTTAAGCAGAAACAAATTAGCCAGAAGAGACTATCAAGAATATTAAATTATCCCGACCAATAGCTATGTTTCAAATAACTAGTAGAAAATTATGTAAGAAAGCGAAGGCTCACCATTCACTTGAAAATTTTATCAATTCTCACCGACCGAGTCAATTGATTGAACAAGTGAAAAATATAATATCAAAGCTGAGACTTGGTGGCTAAGCAAACCAAGTGATCATCACTCGATAAATAGGGATCTGCAGGCCCAGCAAGAATTGTCAAGCAGACAAAGAACAAACTTGCAAGTGCAAGGTTTAGTGAATATTAAACACTGAAAACTAAATGGCAGAAGAAGTGAAGTTGTTTGGGGTGTGGGGGAGCCCATTTAGTAAAAGAGTGGAGTTTGCATTGAAACTGAAAGGTGTGGAATGTGAGTTCATTGAAGAGGACCTGGACAACAAAAGTCCTTTGCTTCTCAAATACAACCCTGTTCATAAGAAAATCCCTGTGCTGGTTCACAATGGAAACCCCATTGCAGAGTCTGTTCTCATCATTGAATACATAGATGAAACCTGGAAACTAGGGGTGGGCGTTTTCGGGTTCGGGTTGGGTTGGGTTGAAAATTAAAAACCCAATTTAATTTTCAACCCAACCCAACCCATCTAATTTTTTTTAAGATGTAACCAAACTCAATCCAATAAAAAATAATCGAGTTGGGTTGGGTCTGTCGGGTTGGATTTATAAATACTCTAGATTTATAAACCACTTGAGATTTCTGATTTTTTCTCTTGTGTTTTCATTCTTTTACTCTAGATTTATAAATCCTCTGTGATAGATTTTATGTAGTAGCGTAAAAGTGTATGTCTAGGAAAGATTCTAGATAGGAAAGACTTGGTTAGGGGTGGGCGTTTTTGGGTTCGAGTTGGGTTGGATTGAAAATCTCCCAACCCAACGTGGGTTGGATTGAAAATTTTTCAACCCAAACCAACCCAATTTTTTTTTCAACCCAACCCAACCCAACCTATCCAATTTTTTTTAAGATGTAACCCAACCCAACCCAATAAAAAATGATCGGGTTGGGTTGGGTTTATCGGGTTGGGTTGAAGATGCCCACCCCTACTGGAAACACAACCCCATCTTGCCCCAAGATCCCTATGAGCGAGCCATGGCTCGTTTCTGGGCCAAGTTCATCGATGAGAAGGTTATATATTGACCTTGTTTAAATTTCTTTGTTTTTGTTTGCTTGAAAAGATGCAATTTCTTTTGATTGCGTTCACAATTTTGAGGATTCTCATCATGCAGTGCTTGCCTGCACTATCGAACTCTAGCTGGAGCCAAGGGAAGGAGAGAGAGGTGGCAATTAAAGAAGCTAGTGAGCATCTAAACACACTTCAAAATGAACTCAAAGACAAGAAGTTCTTTGGAGGAGAAGAGATAGGACTGGTTGATATAGTTGCCAATGTCATAGGATTCTGGTTCGGGGCGTTTCAAGAAGTTTCAGGGTTGGAGTTGCTGACAGAAGAGAAATTCCCCAAACTATACAAATGGAGTGATGAGTATGTGAATCACAGTGTTATCAAGGAGAATCTTCCCCCAAGAGACAAGCTGGTTGCCTATTTATCTGCTCGTTTTGGAGCTGCTTCCAAGTGAAAATTTGGATACCTGTGTTAGAGATGGCACCCCTATGGAGTTCGAGTAAAATAAGATATTTGTGATTGTAGACCTTTTCAATTCGAATAAAATCATGCATGTCTGGATAATGTTTGAGAGTGTTGCCTCACTAGTAAGGTTGTTTTTTTTTTTTCTTCTTCTTCTTTTTTATTCTACCCTGCAGTGGGCAGAATCGAGCAGGAAAAACAGATGGATAATGAATTAAAATATAATATCTTCCTTTAATATTTAAAGGAAGACAAAGTAAATTTTATATAAAATTAAATTAAAGTCATATATATATTGGATTTTTTAACTCCAATTCTAGTGATAGAGATACTTGAACTTAATATATTATCAGAATAAATGAATATTCTTTACTAAACAGTTGATAGTTTCATCAGTAAATGGGTTTTAGAGAGTTTAGTGCTTTGCGGAGTTTAGTTCACAATTAAAAGGTTGAAGTGAGTTCTGAGTCCATCTGGTTGGATTGATGAATTTCCTTCTTGTATCTTTAATCTAGTGGTGGGAGATTGTTTCCCACATTTGGGTTCGTTGAACTATTTGCAATGTATTCCCTTTCTCTTAAAAAACGGAAAATATTGAAATGACTAGGTGTAAACTAAAATATATATGATTAATCAACACAAACAATGAAAATATTTAATATTGCGTTTGAACTTCAATGAAATTAAAGATATAACATTTCAGTATGATATATGTTATGCCCGTTTCCTCGTCATAGGTAAAAGGGTCTCTAAGGGCCCAGAAGGTGAGTATAGTGCTAAGAGGCCCAAAAGGCCCAGCCTTCAGATCGCAAAACGAGCTCGACAGACCCCGAGCTCGCGCTTATCTCCAAGAACTAGTGCCCTCTACCTCACATCAATGCCAAAGTCTGTCTCGGTCTATCTTCAGGTGGCTTGAGCAACCAGTTCGTTGAGGTCGAGTCAGGCAGATTTTATCAACCTACAGCTGATTCGCTCCTGGGCAGTTTCAGTTCATTTCTATATCAGGTCACCCCAGCATCCCAGCTCGTAGAGGCGACCAGACCTGTTCTAAATCGCCCCAGACTTTTTCTCAAGGAGCAGTTGTCAGATTTGCCTAATCCATCGATTTCACGCCATAACCTCCTATACAATTACAGAGGAGCATTCAATCCTGCAACCATGCATTTAATGAAAAGAAGATTTCTCCTAAAGCAATAAATGCAGACGTGTATATAGAAGAAATAATCATTACCTTTACAATAAATGCAGTATGGTTTATGTCAGGATTAGTTGAAATCACCATCTTTTGTAACGTGTATAATACTCTTTTGTATCTCTCTCCCTCTATAAATAGATGAGATTTTTACTGTATCAACAACTTAAGCACACTAATATACCGTCACTCTGTCAAAATTAACTCAAAGTGACCCGTGGACGTAGGCGCAGTCGCCGAACCACGTAAAAATCCTTGTGTTTACTTTCATTCTTCCCTCTCCCTTCTTTGTTATATGTTTCATTAATACCCTCTAGCTACCACGACCAACATTCCTTCATCTTCATTAGAGTTCGCCAACCTTAAACTTCATTTACTACCCATTTATTACAATTAATATCATTCATTACCACGCTCGCAGTCTGGGCCCTGGAATCTTTGAGTTGACCGTTTCCGAATGTCAACAATATAAATGCACCAGAGGCTTTGATTATTCAAATAAAAAAACCATACCTAGGCCAGAAATCATAAATGCATATAATGGCACATGAAACTTTTTAAAAACTTGATAAAAATGGTTAACTTACATATAATTCCTACATATTTGTATTGGCAATATAAATTGTTTTACTCGTTTTTTATTCTTTTAACATGTGGATTAACACAATCTAATATAATTTATACATTGGAGTTTTTAATGTCAACAAGAAAGATGAATATGAGGCCATGCGATACGGCACATAATTAATGGCCACAATATGAAGAACAAGTCAATAAGTACTTGATAACATTTTTATATTATAGGAGGCCATGAGGCCAAAATACATTATACAAAAATTTCGACTGCTACTTGATCAATTTAATTGCCGAATTAAGGAGCTCGTTTCCTTGAAGATGCTCACTCGTCTCCCCTACTAAACCTATCCAAATAAATATTTAAATATGAATTGAAACAAACTATAAAATCAAACGAGAAAAAAAAAAAAATCATACCTTTGGATATTGTAACCAAGTTCTCTGCTTCCTTAATAGTTGACTCCAGCTTCAAATCTTCAATTGCATCAATTAGCTTCTCTTTGATAAGAGTAAGGTTATCTTTGACACACGAGATTAGAATGAAATAAATTGAATTGGAATGAAATGAAATTGATTGGACTAGAAGATTATTGTCCCTTGTTTGATAGAACTTGGAATTTGATTAAAATTATATCATATTATGTTTGATGTGGATTAGGATTGAATTGAAATAAAATTAATTTAAATATTTTATAATATACTTAAAATTAATTTTTAAAAAATTCTTTAAAATATTTGAAAAAAAAAATGAAAATGGAATGCTCAATCCCAAACCTATCAAATCTTACCATTTTGATTGGAAATGAGCATTCCCATGAGACAAGAATTTGAAGGAGTTTGAGATTGAATTTAGAATCTCACTCATTACTCTTTAAACATGAGATTTGAGAGTTTGATATATTTTAAATTTCAAATTCACCTCAAATCCTATATTCCAAACATAGCCTAAATGTCATCCTATTTTGTATCCTCGATAACTGGGTAAAAGATTGAAAGGAATTGCTACTAGATTATTGTAGTGGTTAAAAATTGTCAAGCCCATAAAACAATGGGCCAAAACGTACTTTGGTAGACCAACCCAATAATTCAGTCAACCCAATCCAAGCCCAAGAGTTTAGATTCCTACTTTGATTTGCTCACGACTAAATGTACACATTCAGGAGATAACCATCGACAAAATCGAAGGAATGGTTGAATAGGAAACAACTAGTTTATTACCTAAAATCTAGGTATAACTCTTTGATTCACTAGGATTAGGAGAACCTCCTATTTTGTAGGCTCTTGATTGCCTATAAAAGGGTACCTCTCCCAATAAGCAGATCATCCAATTCTGACTCTCACATACACTGCAACTTTGTCGAAATGTCGTCGTCAATTATAGAAGCTTTTCTCTAATAAAGTTTTAGGCCATTCGTAATCGGTCCTTTGTCACCTACATCCCTAGATTTCCGATCCCTAGCTGTTGAAACACTTTTCACTCAACTTGTGGAAAAGTTTCAACCCTTTTTCGATCGTCATTTATCATCCTCAGTGTCGAACTGTTGTTACCAAACAACCAGAATTGAACACAGAACTCAAACCGAAAACTCTATTCTACCATTCCAACATGTCAAACGAACTTGCTACTCTTTTACTTGCTATTTCTTCCCTTTTATTACATATTCAATGTACTAACTTGAGTGTCAGAGTGTCTTCGGTCATCACCCCATTAGTTTCAAAATCACCCACACTCTTATTGAGTGGTTTGTGCAGGACACATGTTATTAAGTTCTAAGAAAATTAATTGATGAGACTCACTCAAGTCAACGTATTGGAATTCGATCTCACTACAATTATCTATCATAGATCATAGTATGTAAATATTTAAATGATTGATCTTTTTTTTTTTTAAATTACCACTATTATTGTAGTCGCTCGAATTTAAATCATTATTAAGCTCAGTGAGGACTATCTGTCAATATTGGATAGTATTATTCACTTCTTTTAACATAATATAAATGAGTTTTGGTTATATATTGTATACTTCAAGATTATATATATATATATATATTAAACCAAATTTCGTCAATTTTCCAAACATTTTATGTTTTTAAGAAGTGAGAAGCTTAGGTTTTGCAAGTTAGATCCAAATAGGTGGATTGCATTTAGCAGCCTTCTTTTTAAAATAAGCATAGGGCTCATGTTATTGGCACCTGTCCAAATTATCTTCACACCCTTTCTATAGTTACTTCAAGAAATTTTTAAGTAGTTCAACAAAATTTTTGAATAAGATGAGTATCAAGATAACACTGGTAGGGACTTGGGTACCAATGCTATGGGTAAGTACCTTTATAAGAGCTGGCTAATTATGTGATGTTATCTTGCTCAAATTCTTATTAAAATAATGTGTTCAAAAAAATTATTAGAATAATATTGATATAAATTACAACTAATTTATATATATGTCCATACGATTTAGGTATAAATTTATATGTTTGACATACTATATATATATATTATATTTGATAATTTCATTTAGATTAAATACCATCGTATAATATGAATCGATGAAAAACCGTGCTAATTTGATTGATTAAAATTTTCTCATTAGGTTACAATGGTCTAGAATGGAATACGAATAATAATAACTATAATAAATAAACGTAATATTCATTATATTTTTTTAGTTTCAATGAAGTTAGTACTACATGATTCAACCTTATATAAATCGATGTTCAGATGCGTCGATTATTTAAATACCACATCTAGCATCTCGTGAAATATTTTTCATAGACTACGAGGTGACAGATCATTGTTTCATTTGTTTGTCATACAAAATCATAAATTAAAGTTTGTAATATCAACAGGACAAAGATGTGTCTGAACCCATGTGCTAAGACACGTATGGATGGACGTGATCTGAATGACAATCAATAATTAAGTAATAGACATTATTTTATTCTAGCCAAACATACATTATAGTTTATTGAACCTTTTTGGCCTTTGTGATAAAGAGATGGAAGAAAATGCCCAATTGAGGAAAATAAATAAATATATAAAAACTCGAACACTTGATTAGGAAAATTTTGGTTTTATATTTTTTTGAATCCTTACATCTATTGATAAGGATCTTGCGTGACCTAGTAAGATAAATCATTACCAATCTGGAAATACAAGTCTTGTTACCATGAATCTCTTCACACTTTGTAAATTAATTGGATGAAATGAGATTCAGACCTTTATCTCAACAAATGAAAAAGAAGAATTCAACCACTTTCTTAAAAGTGAGTGAATGTACACGTAATGAGATTATTATATTTTTATCAATGAAGTAGCCAAATAGTTTCAATTAGTGCTTGTTGTTGGAGGTTGTATAATGAGTGCATATTTGGTATAACTTATCTATTAATCAAAAGTACTTTTTAAATTTCCAGAGCTCTTTTTATTTTTATTTTTGCATAATTTGGCCATCCAACCAGCTTTTTCAGTGGGATGCTCTAAACCTAACTTATATCCCTAAGCGAATCGCTACTTTTCGTTACAAACCTATTCCAAATGGATCGGCACCCCATCGGTTTAAGTCAGGTCGGGTATTTTTGTCATGCCAAGATAGAATTGTCATCCTCACACTCAAATCTCAAAGTAAAATGGTAGCTAATCGCCATAGGTGATAGGTAAAGTGAATTAGCAACGCTTATTTTGGGGAAAAAATCATTTTAGCTCATAACTTTTGGGAAATGATCAAATTTTTAACTATGTTTTAGAAAATGGCAAAATGGACCATAACATTTCGAAAAAGTGTCAAATTAGTCTTTCTCGTTAGTCAACTAACGGTCAAACTTAACGGATGACATGATGTACGAAGGTAATTTTATCATTTTAGAGATTAAAATAATTTGAACCCTTAAACTTTTTTCTTAATTTTGTTTCAGATCATTTTAACACCTAAAATAACAAAATTACTCTTGTACATCATGTTATCCATTAAATTTGCCCGTTAGTTGACTAACAAGAAGGATTAATTTGACACTTTTTAAAAATATTAGGGCCCATTTTGTTATTTTTTGAAATATAGTTAAAAATTTGATCATGTTTCAAAAATTATGAATTAAAATGATTTTTTCCCTTATTTTTTAAGTGTAAGAACATATAAAAGAGCCAACCCAACTTATCACGTTTGTTTTGGACACTTGGGCCAGTTCAGTTTGTAAGTGCTTATAGGGCTAAATTAGTTTCGAAGTAGGTCGTAATTCAACCTTTGGGCATTTTAAGAGATCTATCAATTGCCGGGCCTTATCTACACCCGAAAGACTTACATTACGGAATCCAGACGCAGGGAATAGTCCTATATGATTTCTTAATACCTAATTAATAAATAAAATTTCGCAGCAGCTTATCGCCATTGTCATTGACTTTCCCTCTTGAAATCTTTAAAGCCTTTAATGATGTTTACATGCATGCTACTGAAAAGTACTAGTAATGAAAATTATGAACTAAAATAGCCTAACAGCCACACAAATTAAAGTAAGATATTTCGAAATATCAGAGCAGTTGGACATTAATTCAAAGTTTACTATGTTAAGTGTCCACTTTTTCCTTTTTATAAATCAAGGAACAAACGGCTGATATCCATGTTAGTAAGATTATAATTCAAATTCTGTTCCCTCTCTTAATCTCCAAATTAAAGATCAACAATTTTTATAAAAGACAAATTACAACAAACTTGGAAAATGATCATAAATTACCTTAATAGGTAAGAAACAAAGTAATCAAAGTTCGATAAAATCATTACTTTTCTCTACTGTGTAAGGTTTTTATGAAAAAGGAGATCCTTAGACCCTGGTTGTTTCTTAAATGAATTTTATTGGAAACATATTCTTATTATTATTATTATTATTTTTTACTCAACATTGACAAAAAGCTAGTAGAATTTTCATTCATTATATTTAAATTCAAATTCAATTTTGCAACTAGCAAGATCCAACTAGTAGCTTTCTTGGACTTTTTAAGCACAAACCAATTAGCCAAAGGAGACTATCAAGAAAATTAAATTATCCCGACCAATGGCTGTAGTTCAAATAACTAGTAGAAAATTATGTAAGAAAGCGAAGGCTTACCATGCATTTGAAAATTTTATCAATTCTCACTGACCGATTCAATTGATTGAACAAGTGAAAAATATAATATCAAAGCTGAGACTTGGTGGCTAAGCAAATCAAGTGATTATAACGCAATAAATAGAAATCTGCAGGCCCAGCAAGAATTGTCAAGCAGACAAATAACACACTTGCAAATGCAAGGTTTAGTGAATATTAAACACTGAAAACTAAATGGCAGAAGAAGTGAAGTTGTTTGGGGTATGGGGTAGCCCATTTAGTCGAAAAGTGGAGATGGCATTGAAACTGAAAGGTGTGGAATATTAGTTCAGCGAAGAGGACCAGGATAACAAAAGTCCTTTGCTTCTCAAATGCAACCCTGTTCATAAGAAAATCCCTGTGCTAATTCACAATGGAAACCCCATTGCAGAGTCTGTTCTCATCATTGAATACATAGATGAGACCTGGAAACAGAACCCCATCTTGCCCCAAGATCCCTACGAGCGAGCCATGGCTCGTTTCTGGGCCAAGTTCATCGATGAGAAGGTAATATCTGTACTGTACCACTATATAAATATATATATATATATTTAAAACTTCATTGTTTTTGTTTGCTTGAAAAGATGCAACTTCTTTTGATTGCGTTTATAATTTTAAGGGTTCTCATCATGCAGTGCATGCCTGCACTATGGAACTCTTGCAGGAGCCAAGGGAAGGAGAGAGAGGTGGCAATTGAAGAAGCTAGTGAGCATCTAAACACACTTCAAAATGAACTCAAAGACAAGAAGTTCTTTGGAGGAGAAGAGATAGGACTGGTTGATATAGTTGCCAATGTCATAGGATTCTGGTTCGGGGCGTTTCAAGAAGTTTCAGGGTTGGAGTTGCTGACAGAAGAGAAATTCCCCAAACTATACAAATGGAGTGATGAGTATGTGAATCACAGTGTTATCAACGAGAATCTCCCCCCAAGAGACAAGCTGGTTGCCTATTTATCTGCTCGTTTTGGAGCTGCTTCCAAGTGAAAATTTGGATACATGTGTTAGAGATGGCACCCATATGGAGTTTGAGAAAAATAAGATGTTCGTGATTGTAGACCTTTTAAATTCGAATAAAATCATGCATGTTTATGTTTGGATAATGTTTGTGAGTGTTGCCTCATTAGTACTGTTTTTGTTTTTGTTTTTTTTTTTTTTTTTTTACTTTTTAAAAAATTCTACTTGCGATGTATTAAAAAAAAAAAAAAAAACTACCTGCAATGGGCAGAGCCGAGCAGGAAAAACATATTTAGAGGGCTAATGAATTAAAATATAATATTTAAAGGAAGACAAAATAAATTTTATATAAAATTAAAGGTTATATATACGTATTTATTTAGAGTCTTTTAATTTTACCATTAGTAATAGAGTTATTCGAATTTAAGATATTATCAGAATAAATAAGTATTTTTCATCGAATACTATCGGATGAGTTTCATCGGTAAATGTGTTTTAGAGAGTTTAGTTCACTATTAAAAGATTGAAGTGAGTTTTGAGTCCATCTATAGTGATGAATTTCTTCTTGTATCTTTAATCTAGTGGTGGGATATTGCCCCCTACATTTGGGTTCGTTGAACTATTCTCCCCTACAGTTGGGCTCATTCAACTAGTCGCAATTTATTCCCTTTCTCTTAAAAAACGAAAAAGATTTAAATGACTAGGTGTAATTTAAAAAATATGATAAATCAAAACAAACAATGCAAATATTTACTATTGCGTTTGAACATCAATGAAACTAAAGATATGACATTTCAGTATGACATAAATGTGCCAGAGGCTTTGATTATTCTAATCAAGTAACCATACCTATGCCAGAAGTCATAAATGCAAGAAATGGCACATGAAACTTTTTTAAAAACTTGATAGAAGTATTAGTTGACTATATGTATTTCCTAATACAAATGTGTGAGGTTGGAGTTTGTAATGTCAACAAGTATTGACGATCGAAATCGATCAACACCCAATCGGATGTCGGAATCTCATCAACAAAACGATTTGTTTAGGGCCGACGGTTAAGACCATGTCGGGTTAGGGGTGAAGACCATGTCGGGTAACCTCTTTTGACCCCTGAGGGTCGCGTCAAGAATTGAACCTGCAACCTTAGCAGCCTTCTTTTTTAAATAAGCAAATGGCTCGTGTTATTGGCACCTATTAAAATTATCTTGACACCTTTTCTATACTTAAAAGAAATTTTTAAATAGTTCAACAAACTTTTAAATAAGATAACTATCAAGGTAACACTGGTGGGGACGTGGGTACCACTAATATGGGTTTAAGCGCCTTTATAAGAGCTGGCTAATCATGTGATGTTGTATTGTTCAAATTCTTAGTAAAATAATATTGGCATAAATTATAACTGATTTATGCTTTATATATATACGATTATGTATAAATTTATATGTGTGACATACTTAAAAAAAAAAAAAAAAGGTTTGTGTATATATTATATATGATGATTTCATTTAAATTGAAATATACCACCATATAATATGAATTGATGAAAAACCATGCTTATTCGATTGATTAAATTTTTCTCGTTAAGTTAGAATAGTCTAGGATGGAATACAAATAATAATAAATAAATAAATTCAATATTCATTATAATTTTTTAGTTTCAATGAAGTTAGTAATACATGATTCAACCTTATATAAACTTATGTTCAGATGCGTTGATTATTTAAATACCACATCTAGTATCTCGTGAAATATTTTTTCATAGACTATATGAGGTGACAGATCATGTTTGTCATAAAAAATCATAAATTAAAATTTGTAATATCAACAGGACAAAGATGTATATGAACCCACGTGATAAGACATGTGTGGATGGACATGACTGAGTGACAATCAATAATTAAGTAATAGACATTATTTTATTCTAGCCAAGCATACATTATAATTTATTTAAATATTTTTTTAAATTATATTACATTACTGTAATTGATCTAAGAAACAACATAAATCAAATATGATTGAATATTAATAACACGGTTCAGAGAGTAACTCTCATACTGGAAGAGCAATTCACATCCAATGAAAGATTGATCCACATATGAATGGGAGAAAATCCCACAAATTGTGAGTATGGGCTATTGAACCCATCCTCTCAAGTGAGAAGTGGGTGTGGAGCATGCTAACCACTGCACAGCTTTTGACAATTTATTTAAACATTTTGCCTTTTGAGATAAGAAGATTATAAATTAAGGATGAAAAAGCCCAATCGAGGAAAATAAATAAATAAATAAAAACTCGAGCACTTGATTGATTAGGTTTTATATTTATTTGAGTTCTTATAGCAATTGATAAAGATTTTGCGGTAAACCATGAATCTCTTCACACTTTATAAATGAATTGGATAAAATAAGATTTACACCTCTATCTCAAAAAATGAAAAAGAAATATTCAACTATTATCATAAGAGCGAGTGAATGTGCATTTAATGAGATTTTTATATTTTTGTCAATGGGGTAGCCAAATAATTTTAATTAGTGCTTGTCAATGGAGGTTGTATAGTAAGTGTACATTTGATATAATGTATCTATTGGTCAAAAATATTTTTTAATTCTAAAACTCTTTTTTATTTTATTTTTTCATCATTTGGTTGTTATCAGTAAAACTTTTGAATATTAAAAATGTTGAAATATATCTCCTTAGAGAAGCATAAATTTTGAGATTTTTCAAGTAGATTTTTTTTTTTTATTTTTTTTTTTAAATTAAAATGTCTAATATAACTCTAGTATCTTTTGTTAATATCATTACATCCTTAAAACCGTAATACACTTTCTTTAAACATATAAACACTTTAGCTTCCACTTTCATATACGTTTTCTTTAACACACAAACATTAGCAAAATCTCTAAAAACTTTTCTTTAACTAGTAATATTTTTATAATCAGTTGGTTTTTAAATAGTCGATACATTTGAAAAAGAATGTCATAGAAAGATTTTTGAAGTGATGATTTGGTGATTATATTTTTTATATTTTTATGGTTACATTGTTGTTAACATCACTTATTTAATTATTTGATTGGTATGTTTGACTTTTCAGTAAAAATTTATTAACATTTTATTTTTTAATTATTTAGTCACACGTTGTTGTCATCATTTATAGCATCTTTGGCTTGAAGTATCTCTACCCATCCATTTATAACATAGAGATCCTTAACAGCCACCCAAATTATAGAGTCAATCCCTTTAGCCTTGAATTTGTCAAAGTTATTCTTATAACTAGGCACATGTTGCTGTGAATAGACTCTTATGTGTGCACCCTGGAACATTACAAACTGTGTGAAGCTATTGATTTAAACAAATCATTCTATTATAGTACGAAAGGGTGTTATACGTAGAGATTGGTAATTTGGGGGCTAGCCACCTCACTCACAAAATCGAAACTTGATTTAATTTATGTTTTTTTTTTTTGATGGAGCTGCATAATTCACAACATTAGAGAAAGCAAAAATCCAAAACTCAATCTCATTGGTCCAACCCCCTACACATTTTTCAGCTTGCAAAAATACCAGCAATTTCATATATTCATAATTAGGTGATATTTTAACATCTCACGGCAGGAATGAACAACCTAAATAATTAAAGAAGTACGATAAAAATTTTACCAAGATGTTGAAGAAACATAATAATTACAAACAAAGCTTTTGCATTACTCTTGTTTATTCGAAAATTCAGAGTAAAAAACATCATGATGCTTCACGTTTTGAAATTCTGGAAGCAAACATTCCTTCTTTTTGATAAAAATTCAAAGTGAAAAACATAATATCTCATATCTTTTGTGATAAATTTATATTCAGAAAAAACTTTCAAAATTAATATGACCAAACAATCTATAATTATAAAAGTTTTTTCAATTGACAACCAAACAATCACTAACTTCTTTTTAAAAGTTCTATTTATAAAAGATCTATTTCTAAAAAATCTACTTAGAGAAGTTGTTACAAATAAAGTCTAAATAGTTGCTCACACTCCTCAATCCAAAACCGAAGAAATATTTAAATGTGAATTAAAACAAACTATGATCAACTTGAAAATATATATATATATCATTGCTGGTATCAAGTTCTTTGTTTCCCATAACAACAGAATCAATTTGAAGATCTTCAATTGCTTCAATGATCTTCCCTCTGGATTATTAAAGCAAATTTCTTTCTATTTTTGAATGATATTTTAATATGGGATTTAAAGATCGTATGATATGGTTCCAATAATTCCATATTACTATTAGAGAGGACGATTGGATGTTTAAGTATAGATTTAAGTAAGAACCTGACCATATTTTACATTGACTTAGCCTCTTGAATCTTTAATGGCTTTTGACTTTTGTTAATGTTTATATGAATTTCGCTGAAACTGAATAATACTAAGGAAGAAAACTATGGTTAGTTACTAGACATTAGCATGCAAATTCAAAGTTATATGAATCTTTAATGGATCTTGACTTTTATCCACTCTCTTGATTGAGACAATTCTCATTGACAAATCAAATTAGAAAAGTAATAAGATCTTTTTTTTTCTTTTTTTTTTTTTTTTTTTGGAAACAGAAAAACTAATTGCCTGCTAGGTTTGGAGCCGCTGATATATGACTATTAGTTCCCAAGTAAAAATTTTCAAAGGCTGATATATGACTATATACACCAGAATCCTGGAAGTTTCTAATATATGTTATATATGTTATTGTAATGTCAATTTTTGGTAGGGGCTGTGGAAATTTCGTGTGATGGTAGGCAGGCTCATTGCCCTTCAAAAAATGTTCCAAATAAAATAATGCAATATTCCATATAGATTCACAATTTCAATGAAATTTGAATGAGAAAACTTCATCTTAATATCTGAGGTTTCAAAAAATATTAAATATTTAAAATTCTTTTGAAAATAGCTCTTTTCATCTCTAACTTTTTCAAAATCTTCAAAATAGTCAAAATCATCTATCAACTGACAGTTACTTTAACCGTTAGTTGACTGATGGTTTGAACTTTTTTGAAGAGTTTTAAAAAAGTTAAGGATGAAAAGAGTTGTTTCCAAAAGAGTTTTAAAAACATGATATTTTTTGAAATCTCATAAACTAAAATAAAGTGTTTTTTTTTTTTTAATCCTTATGATATAAGTGCAAATACACTATTATGTCTGTCAAGATCTCTTAAGAATGATTCTGAAACAATGTTCGGTGGATCAAAAATGGGATGAAATTTTATTTTTTCCCATCCTCTCTCATCCCATGTTTAGGCCAAGATAAGTGGATTTTTTAATTCCCGAGCCCACCTCCATTCATAGTCAACGTGGAAAATCAAAACTCAAGCTCAATTATAGGTTTCTCATTTCCTATGCTGATAGGAGGTTTTTTTTTTTTTTCCCTATAATTCATTCTCTCTCATCAAATAACTACCAATCAATCTCTCTTTCCACACAACTCTTCGTCTCTCTCTCATCTCAACCACACCCACCACAAACTACTCCATCTTTTTCATCTCTCCATCCATGACGACAAACCAACAACAATAGCAACTATCTTCCTCTTACCCTCTCTCCTTCGCCTTTCTCTCTTTCTTTCTCTCACTCCCGCCCTCTTCATCTCCATCCCCACCCTTCAATCTTCAATTTTTTATGAGTTTGTTTTGAGTTCATCGAACCTAAAACAAAACATATGGTTCTCGGTTCAATGAAACTAGAACCATCTGGTTTTGGGTTTATGTCCTCTTGTTTTGATTTTTTTTTTTTTTTTTTTTTTTAAGTTCATGCTTTGATGTTGTTAATAAATGTTGTTGTTGTTAAAGTTATGGATGATGTTGTTGTGGGAGGCAATGATGTTGATGAAATGAGTGGTTGATGATATTGAAGACAGTGGAGATCCATCAGATTGGATCTCCTTTGTCCATCCAGATAGATGGACAGTGGAGATCCAATTTGGTCAATCTTCACTTTTTTTTTTCAAAATTTTAAAGAGTTTTTTTTAATTAATTTTAATTATATTATAAAATAGAATAATACTACATTTTTCAAAATTTTACCAAAAAACTTTACTCAAATGATGTGACAAACTGATTTATAACTACCACATTAATTTTAGGATGATATATTGATAAATTACATATAAACTTTTTACATCATTTGGATAATGAATTTGAATAAACTTTTAAATTGTGTAGCATTACTCTATAAATATTTAAATTATTTTTATTTCGATCCAATTCTAACCAACATCAAATATAATATGATATAATTTTAATCTAATCTCAAATTTTACCAAATACAGGACAATAATTTTTTAATCTAATTCAATCAATTTCATTTTAATCCAATTCATTTCATTATAATTCAGTATATTAAACATAATTTAAAGAACGATCCGGATCACAACATAACTCTATTTTTTAATAAGTGGAAGAGAGAAACCCATGTTTAGTAAAAAAGCTGCTCTTCGATCAAAGAAATTTAAACATAATTTTATCCCCACACATAAGGAACAGACTGAAACCATCCACGTTGGGTGGATGTCATCACTAGAACCTATTCTCTACCTTTAAAGAAAAGGCCAACGGGCATGCTTTGACACCATGGCAAGCATCTTGCGACTAAAGGACCCAGATGTTTTGATTATTGGAAAAAAAAAAACAGCATATAGCCACGATGCAGAATACAAGCAATGGGCACATGGAACTTTTTCATAGGCTATGAGTAGGGTGGTGCCATCTAGAATCATCCATCTCTTGAAAAAAAAAAAAAAGTAAAATAAATTCAATCTTACAGTGTCAAGGAACAAGACAAATCTGTATCTGAAAACCGATGCGATGGGGCACATTTGGATGAGCATGATCTGATCTCAATATATAACAAGCCAATAATTTATTTTAAAACATTATAAATATTATTTTATTCAAGGGCAAACATAAGTTAATACTAAAATTCAAACAACCTCCGATTCAGAAAAGGGCAAAAAAAAAAAGGGACAGATTGAAGCTCGAGCACCTAATCAGGTAATTTGATTACAGTAAACCGCTCGGGTAATTTGATTACGGTAAACCAGAAACCCAAATTTCGATCAGTGGTCGGTGGTGGAGCTTGGTTCTTTAACAATGGTCACAGGGCACGGTGCATGCGTCATCACATAGTTGCTCACACTCCCCATTATTATCCTATAATTAAACCCATTCAAATAAAAATTTTTGTGTTAAAATGGGATTCAAAACAAGCTGAAATAATTTATGTAGACGAACTTAAAAAAAATAATACCTTTTGATGGTACTGAGTCCTCTGCTGCCCATGACCAAAGAGTCCAGTTTCAGATCATCAACTGCATCAAGTAGCTTCTCTCTGGCATCTCCCCAGTAAATTTTGGTGACGATTTTGATCTAACAATTATATACAAAAAATAATTAAAAAAATTACATATCATAATACAAAGTACAAATTCAATGGGGTGTGACACAAAACAGTGTATATAAATATATAATATTATACCTCTTTTTGTCTAGAAGCAGTGTCAAGCGTATCAAGAACATCAATATCTGTCTTGACTTGATATTTTTGCATGATTTCAGGCTCTCTAAACTCAGCCAAAGGAATCAAGGCTACCCAAAAAAACAAGAACCCAGATCAAGAAAGCTGATATATTGAGCTAAAACAAGGAAAAGAAAAGAAAAAAAAATTATATATACTCACGAGAACCGGACTTGGCCCAGAGAAGGTTACGAGACTCGTCGAGAGAGTTGGGGTTGATGTGGATGATATGCAAAGTGTCTCCTTTATCAGCCAAGTTGTTTATGGCCCATTTGAGAGCGTATTTGCTGCTGGTTGAGAAGTCCATGGCCACTCCGATTCTTCTGTCTCCTGGCATTTTCGCTTTCTCTGTTGGTTTCTTCTGATGATGATGATGATATGTGATCTAGCTAGCCCTCTCTTTTCCGAAAACGAGTTTCTTGTGTGAATGTAAACGTTACAAGATATAGAAAAGGAGTCTCAGAACAGAACACGATTTTATATGGTGGGAGACAAATTAGCGTTGAAAATAAGGTGCCTTTCTCATTGATAAGATGAAAATCCATCTCGACCGTACATTTCTAAATTCGGTTAAATCAACGGCAGATTTTGGTATTACTTTTTCCTTTTTTTCCGATAATATTACATTCGGTTAAATCAACGGCAGATTTTGGTATTACCTTAAAATTAAAAAATAATAATAAAATAAAAAAAATATTTGTTGAAAAAATATTCGTTTGCTTTTTTTTTTTTTAAAGATCGAGATGGATCAAAGAATTAACGGAATCAATCGAGATAATAATATTGATGATGTAGTCCAAAATATTATTTATATGGATAGGATTTATCCACATAAAGATGAGAGATAATTCACACATAATGATAAAAGAACTATTATTATTATTATTATTATTATATATAATTTTAATTGATTGAAGTGTTTTGAACCCACGCCACTAAGGCATGGAGGCTGCTGGCGCCTAATCAACTAGGCCAGCAGCCAGAGACTATCGACGCTTTGCTTTGCTTTATGGTTTTATCTGCGGACGAAATTTGCACGCAAGTGCATATATTATGGAATTTCATGTGTCAATCACGCGATTGAACTGAACATTTACTTTTACGATATGTACATATCTGTCAATTGTCACAATTAACTTTGTCGTTAATGGTTAATGGTCATCGTCTAATTACCATTTTCAGGAGGATGATAAAGACTATTAGGAGGACACGAAGATGCTTTGAAGCTTCCTTTGTCTTTGTCATGTATTCTGTATAGATAAATACAAAAATATTATAATGAGAATTTATATATGTATATATATAATATGAGACAATTGTTTGCAAGGCTAAAATTGATTAATGGGTCCATGGAATATGATTATGTAGGTGGTGGTGGCAGCAAAACATGCAAACTTGAAGATGCATTTGTTTACCCGCTAAATTTGGTACCTAATCTGGATTATCGAGCCGACATTTTCAATAGAGTTATGACAACTTGCTCAATTATTTCACATTACGATTGAGTGATAAATGGATAATTGGGTTTTTGGTACGCTAGAGTTACGGTTGTTAGCGGAGAATCCAAAATCCATATGAACTTATAATTGTTTAAAACTAGCAATGTATTTGATTGATTAAACGGTTAAACATTTGATTCTAAGTTTCGTGATTATAAAAACATAAGGTTGGTCTAATGGTATATTCAGAGCATCCATGTCAACAAATTTTGTAGGTTCAAATCGTATTCTACTCCTCTAAACCTTAAATTGTATAACCTTAAATAAATACTGTGTATTTTAGTTTTTTGGTTATACCATTTTGTTTAGAATTTTTGTGAAATTATTAAAACGATGAGGTCCAATAGGCCCAGAAAAAATCAAGCCAACCCAATCCAAATAGGGTTCGCTGTTGTGGTGCAGAATTCAGCATGTGAGACTACCTAACCCAGCCCCAATTAAGAAAATAGGCCGAGGGAGTAAACCTGTTAATGAGTCTTGGACCCAAAAAAAAGACTTCAACCGGCCTTTGGGTTATGCAGACCTATAGGCCGAGCTCATTTCGCCGAGTTGGCCAAATCTATTATGCTGGATTGCTGAGTGCCCTTTATAACAAATGGAGTTCTGTTAACAGCCCCGTTGCTCGGATGCTCCGGTAATTAATTACCATGTACAGCTCTCAACCGAAAATCAAAATCCAGTACGGAGAAAGCAGCCTGACTGGTGGAAAGACTAAAGCTCACCCCCACCTAATTTTTGGGGTTATGGGCTCAATCTCATAAAATTTTACTATTTACGATTAGTTTTTTCTACTTGGTATAGGTTGCTTTCTCCCATTTTTCAAAAGATTATCTCTTAACCTCATCTCATATGAGATATGCTATTTAGAAGATTATTTTCAAACCATATCTTAAAATTATATTACAGCTGATTCCAATAATATCATAAATAAATACTAGTAATAAAAAAAAAAACAAAAAACAAAAACAAAATACAATAATTAAAGATTTCGGTTTCTTTTGTATGATAAAACTAATTTCCTCATCGCAAAAATTTTACACCTCTCTTAAAGCTAAGAAAATTACAAATCTGAAGTTGATAGTTGAGTAATTACTCGACCTTTGGTTAGTAACAACTAACATGAACGAAGTCTCTACCCACATATAAATTCTCAAGGCCAATCAACCATTTATGACATTTTAGCGAAACCTAAAAGAGATAATGGAGAGTACAGAGATTGTACTAATCAAAACCATCGTAAATACACAAATCTACCCACCCTTTTGTCTCAGCATACACTTTCATGTCCTGCATCGGTATCATCTGTGTACTGTAGCATTCTTTTATGCATTGTATTAGTTATTAATAACAACTCATAATGATTGTGCTAGGGTTTGGTAACGAACTTTGATTTCGAGTCCCCACATGTTGCATCGTAATTGGCCGACCACTATTTGATCGAATTGATTATAACAAGGATAAAAATTGTACATTACTTCAAAAAAAAAGGATAAAAATTGTACAAATTAAGAGTTGAAGCATGACGGGGGAGATTTGGGAGTCAAAATGGTAGCTGCAAATTGCGGGGGACAGATAGTCAAAGTTTTAAAAAAAGAATCTACGAAACACTCCTATGGACAGTGATAGTGAGACACTTACAAGTCACAACAGTATTTGAAAAAAAAAAAATTAAATTAAAAAAATAAAGCAAACGACAAGCTATAGGCACAAAACACAATAACCAACTCCTCCCCGCCAATCAAGGTGACATGTTCCTCGATATTCTCCTTCTCCCATACTTATTAGTAGAAGAAGCTTTATTTGGGTGCATTAAGTACTTTTCTTGTTTATTTTCTATGATTAAATGATTGATAATTAAGACATTTACTTGCTCTTAATCTGTCCTTTAGTTGGTGATTAGACGTGCTTCTGCTTCTGCTTATACAGCTGGTCCCCTACGTTCTCGCGCCATTAACTGCACTCAAACCGGCCATGTTAATTACAATTTGGACAATTCTGTTTTTTCTTTTGCTTTGTACGCCATACGAGTTTATTATCAAAATCAATCAAAGTAGGGTAATTACCGGTGGGTCTAGGTCTAACTGGGCACAAGAATCTGTCTTGTGGGGTTTATCACTATCAAGTATATGTATCATCTCTCTTTATAATCAAGCAAAGATGTTCAGGTATATTTTAACTCAAATAGTCCAAATGATCATGAGTGAAAATCCTGCTCTATCTTTTCACCTGATGGCTACTAGCTAGTTTGCTTATCACTTGTTTTCGAAGGATTATTTTTCTATATTAAAATAAATCATATTATACTCATTGAGCAGTAAAAATAAACTGCCTTTGGCAAATTCTATTAAATGTATAAGAGAACCCAACACACGTGGGTACCCTGTTAAATGACTAGACGACACTCGTAACATGCCTAAACAATTCATTTGAATACGTGGGAACAAAGTTCGTAGTAGAGAAGATTTTCTCACCACTTCGAAATTTGAAACTGATTAAATTAAGATTTCGCAGAAAGGTTTCGAGTG
The DNA here is from genome assembly GCA_019925255.1 of Litchi chinensis. Lineage (NCBI taxonomy): Eukaryota > Viridiplantae > Streptophyta > Magnoliopsida > Sapindales > Sapindaceae > Litchi > Litchi chinensis. The sequence continues at coordinate 4,524,673 of CM034475.1, read as the reverse complement.
GAAGATTTTTTTCTGGAGCAGCTAGCTCTGGTGTGGTTTGACCCAAACGTAACCAGATAAAGCTTTATTGTGAATTTGTGATGATTTCACTTTGATTTGCGTCCACTACCATGCTGCATGAGATCTTTCTGTACCTACCAAAATACATATTTTTGATCGATTTTTCAACGGTGTTGATTTGAAAGATCACATGCACACAGCAGATCCTGGTCATGTTTCGTGTGACTGGGTCCCTTCCCTTACTGGATGATCATGTGAGAGTTGGGCTGTTTATTCTGTTCCTTTACACCTTGAGATTTGTTGGTTGCCAAAGCATGTGAGGCTTGGGGCCTACCAAGGCCTTTATTTTGATAAGAAGTTGGACTAATCAAGGTAGTAGAGACACTAATTTAAGTTAAGATTGTGTCTTTATTGTTCATGTGATTTAAACTTGGATTGGATGATTCTATTCTACTCTTAGCGACGGTAATTATTGCCACCATATCATCTCGACATACTTTTTCTTTTTTTTTTTCCTTTTTTGAAATATCATTATACTTTTTCCTGTTGTTTGTGTTTTTCTTAAGATTAAGATTAAATAAAATGTCATGGGTAAAGTATATTGGATTATGTATGATTTTTTATCTAATGATTATCGATGTGATATCAAAATTAATTTTCGAATGAGTTAGTATTGTATTTATTCGTTATTTTTTATGTATTCAGAGTATTTGAATCAGTATTTACTTTTAACTTTAATGCATCTTATATCATTAATAAAAAGCCCAAAGTGTTTACATATGTTATAACAGAAGTTGTGTACAGTAAACTATATGCATACTGTATAGACCATACAGTAATAATAATGATTATAATTTACATCTTGTATTGTTATTTTCATGCTTTATTATTTCTAATGCACGTTGGATCAGTTTTTAACAATTAAAAGTGTTCTAATTTACACTTTTTTTGTTAAAAAAATAATAATAATAAAAGAGAGAGAGAGAGAGAGTTGATTATATCGAAATATTTAAATTCATAAGTATTACACACTAGCAGTCATAAATGACTGTATAGAAAATGAAAAAAGTTCATAACAGTCAAAAAAAAAAAAAAAAAGAATGTATAGAAAGTGAAAAAGTTAAAAATAAAAAGGATAGAAAAACAAAGGAAGTGTTGGGTATGGAAGCTAACCTAACTTTACGAGGGCCACACCCTTTGAAAAGCAGAAAACGAAAAAGAGAAAAACAGCGAGACAAAGTAGGGAAGATGGAATAATGCGAGCAAGCTTAAGTCTCACTCAAAAGAATCCTAAATAATTAAGGATCAGATATCATATATAACACATTGCATTTTTTCACATATCTTGATAGACAACCCACTCACTCACTATCTGGATTCCACTACTCACCACACACACATCACTGTCACTCCCTCCTTCAATTATAAACAAAGAAACACAACATAACCTGTTTGTCAAATTATTACACTGTCACGTTACCAAGATCCGATTCACAAAATGATGTTTCATTTGTCCATTTTTTTTCTTTAATCATATATCTGTTTTCTATACATCTCTCTTGATGGAATCACACCGGTTCACAAGACTATGAATTTGGTTTTTTGTATGTTTTAATCAGTTTTTGGTCTAATTATAAGTTGACACATGGATATGAAATTGATCAACCTTCTTGTTATTGATTTTGTTTTGCCGGACTCCAACATGATTGCCCATTAACAATAAATTTATTGATCAAATTTTACTTGAACACGTTTTATCTGCAGCAATTATGAACTTTCTAATCATCTAAAATTAGAATATTAAAATCATCAATATAATTATCCAAGTAACTATGTGATAATTTGGAAATTTGGATGGTTTGTCAACTTAGTCAGATAATTATCAGTAGTAATCTAATTATTTTAAACTATTTAAACCACTTAAGCCATCAAGTTAAAGTGACGTCAAGTTGGATTCTAAAAAAATAAGAACAAGAGGAAGTGGAAGTGACCCATTGATGGGAAAAAGGAGTGAACTTTACTCTGAAGAAGCAAGGAAGGAAGGCAGCAGATGTCATGTGTGAGCAAATTCGAGCAATTATTGTAACACGAGGAGATTTTTTTTTGTGGAATGCTAGATTATCGATAGTAAAATCCAGATGATTACTTTTAAAATCAGAAGAGATAATTTATAATAATCCACGACTTATAATCCACGTATTATATTTTTAAAAACAATAATCTAACTTAATCCTTTACTATTTAGGGTGTGTAAGGGATGTTTACAAGACAGTGAGTGGTCCACCAGATCCGTTGGTCTACCATGACGGAGGCAACCATTGGGTCCACAAGTTTAAATCAAAGAGCCGATTTTTGGGAAGCAGGCTCCCCACAAAGACATTATCCGACTCATGCTAATAAAATTTAAAAGCCTAAATTGCTAATGCAAACCGTTATTTGTGTGATTATATTAACTTGCAAGTGGGTTCCTGCACGTCAACGATTTGGCCTTCAATTGATTGTATATTACAGCTTGATTGAATCACCACTTTTCCGCAGTTTTATAGGTCGAAATTGTTGGCAATTTGCATGGTTTGAAAGAAACCCCCTGTCCATTAATAGAAACAACAAAATCAATATACAATGATAGTTAACTAATGTTGTTAGGATTTTCTACTTGTATGTTAATTTGAGGTGTAAATTGCACTTAGGTTTGACGAGTGAGGCGATGTTATAATTAAAAATATCTAAATGTGAATGGAATTAAACTAAGTCCAAACAAACAGGACCAACATTTCCTATTGTACATAATTGGCAGAATTACATTCAACCTACATGAAATTTTAATATTCACAAATGAATGAACTTTTTAGTTTATTTACAATGTCCTCTTCTAAGCTAACGGTTGACTGATTTTGACCATTAATAAATATGTTTGACCGTATAAAAAGTATTGGAAGACAAAATTACCTCTGAATAAATTTAATTTTTAATTTTATTTTAAAACAAAATTTAAAAACTTTAAATAAATTTAATGAGTTCTTTACCGTCAATCTTCGATGGATGGTGGAAATTAATTTGTAGAAAAAAAATTAAAAATCAAAACAAAAAAAAATTAAAAAATCTAAAAATAAAAGATGAAGATTTATCTTCATCTTCAAACAAAATAAAGTTGAAAAAAAAAAAAATTGGGTTGAACAGAATTTAAAAGGAAAATCAAAATTAAACAAAAAATTAAAGTTGAGTCAAAACAAAACAATTTTTTATAAAAAAAGAAAAAGAAAAGAGAGAGAGAGATCTAGGTTAAACCCATAATTTCAAATTTTGATTCAACCTAGATCTTTTATATTTTTTTTTCCAAAAAAAAAAAATGTTTTGTTTTGACTCAACTTTTTTTTTTTATTATTTTGAATTTTTTTTCATTTTGTTCAACCCAATTTTTTTTCCTTTTCAAATTTTTTTTGTCTGAAGATGAAGATGAAAGTGAATCTTCATCTTTTACTTTTAGATTTTTTAAACTTGTTCTCAAATTAATTTCTATCGTTCATTTGATAGAAATCTAATTAAATTTATTTTTAATTTATTTAAAGTTTTAAAATTTATTTTAAAAGAAAAATAAAATGTGAATTTATTCAAGGGTAATTTCGTCTTTCAATCTTTTTTACACGGTCAAACATATCCACTAATAATCAAAGTCAATAAATCGTTAGTCCAAGGAAAGACGCTATAAATAAATCAAAATATTGTATGTGTCTGTGAATATTAAAATTTCAGGTAGGTTAGAGGTAATTCTTCTGTATATAATTTGTTTGGTAAAATACAAATGAATTATGTGTGGATTTTTAATTGTTGAAATCTTGATGATGTTTATCAAAAATCTCTTTTAGATCTTTTGGGGTCGGTTTTAAAGGACAATAATTCGAATTAAATCTGAAAGAGACTAAACTCTATATAAAAACTTATTACAAGATTTGTTTTTTACTCACCAGAACAGACAACGGCGAGACATGTTACCCACATAAAAGGAAGAATGAGAAAGTAGTGCACTGTGCACACTCGGGCACAGCCATTGTTTTTTTCATGCTTTGTAGTCGTGTTTTTATTCCTTTCGTATACCAAATAAAATACAAATATAAAGTGTGTACGCCGATCAAACCGAAAGTGGGACAAAATTTTTGTTCGATTGATAACATTTCTTTTAAGGCACTTTTTATTTTATAAATTACATGCTTATCTTGAGGACAAATAACATGTTCTTCCGATGATCAAATCTGCTTTTTGCTAGGGTTGCCGTTGCATGCGCCACGCCACCCATCTCAAACCCCTTCTTGTTCTCTCTTTTTCATCAAGATGAGTATGAAATTTATTGTACGTTTACTTCAATTAAAGAAATTGGAATAAGAATCGGAATGATTTAAAATCGAAATGATATATTGGAATCAAAATAAGTTGTTTACTTTAACTGCAGGAATCAGAATCAACAGTATTCTCATTTAATTGTTTACTTTGTTTTGAAATCGGAATGAATTAATTATAAGCTATAAAAATACCCTTAATTAAAATTATGTATTAATTATAATAGTATACAGTTTTTTTATTATAATATGTAGATAAAATAAAAAACTGCATATTATAATAAAAAATAAAATTGCATATTATTAATCTAGTGTACAATTTTTTATTATAATATATAGTTTTTTTTTATATCAAATAAAAAAATTGCATATTATAATAGAAAAAAATTGCATATTATTTTAAAAGTCCACTATAATAATTAAGAAATTGATGATGAAAGACAATTAGTATGCAGTTTTTTATTATAATATGCAGTTTTTTTTTAAATACAAATAAAATAGTTTTTTTTTTTTTTTTTTTTAAGAATGGTATAAAAGACTTTTTATCTTAACAAAATGAATAACAATGAGATTTTCAAGTGGATTAGGAGAATAAGATTCTCATTACACAACCCCAAATTGATGTGAGGTCCACATTTTCATTCTCATTACGGAATAAATTTTAAATAAGTAAATATTATTAATTAATCTCATTCCCTAATCCATAAAGTAAGCACATCATCAGTGAATAGAAACAGATTAGAGAGTGAAATTTCTTTCTTGAAAAGTTTCAATTTTACATACTCGTTTTTTATTGATTGGTTAAGTTTTGATGACTGCACCTTTCTTTTCACTTTTAGGATGAAAAATTTAAAACACATATAAGGTGTGCGCTCTCATGAATGAATTCACAAAATTAAAATAATTTGATTTGATTGGATGGATTTTTTTTTTTTGATAAATACAAGTACAATTATTACTGTCCTCATAATAAATATTAATATATAATCCAGAACAAGGCTCCCAAAATAGGAGGAACACTCACAAAACGTAGGAAATTATCCATAAATTAAGTAAGAATACTGCAGCTCAAACCTTGGATCTATTACTCTAAATAAGCAACGCCAAGAGAGAGGATGACACTGTACCGCTCCACTCGCTACGATTGGGTGGATTTTTATTTCAAAAAGTGTATCTTCAATATAATTAGGTTATCTTGATTAAAGCGTTGTTGCATAAATTTGTCTTTTTATAGAAGAAAAATAATATATTGCCATGTTTTTACTTGGCGTACACGGTTTTAGATTGTAAAATCGCAAAACATGAAAAAATTAAACTTCATTCTGGTTTGGGGAATTTTCATATCAAACAATATTGATTGTTTGATAGAATAATTATTATAGAAATTTGCTTTCTTTCCAGAGAAAAATGATATAATTATTTCTATATTATTTGGTATATTAGGACTTTTACACAAATTTAAATAGGAAATCTGGAAATAAATTGAAAAACAAACCCAACATGATTATATATCAAGAATGGAGGATATTAACATTCATAAGAGGTGATTACTTAGGCTTTTTAATGGGAAACTATGCTCGTGGTTTAATAATATATGATTACTTTTTAAATACTTAACAAGCTTTCGGAGTCATGGGAATTCGATTGGGTATTAGACTGACTAATGATGGAATATTTCATTTCATAAATATTGTAGTCAAATTAAAGCATAATTATGGTAATGGATAATTGCTGTAAACCAAACCAATTCAATTACAACTCTTTAATGGGCAAAAATTTCAAAGATGTAATGAATAAAGTAGGGTCTACAAAATCTTCCAACGTACCCCATATTTTAGCTGTGGGAAATCTAAAGGACAAAATTCTGTGGCCATTAACTCCAAAATTAAAACCAAGGGACGTGTCACATGTTTGTGGTCTAGTCAAAGATATGAAAACGACCTTCGAATTAACTCCTCTTTCGGCGGGAAAGTTTAAAATTATATAACCAAAATTACAAGCAAGCAAACATTTGAGCTTTATCAATTGTGCTTTTCCAATTTCCACAGCATAGCCCAAAAGAAGAACAAAAAAGTTCTATTTAATTATGCTTTTACACATCAGAACCCAAAATAAAAATGCTTTTGTTTTCTTAGGAGGCTAAGGTTTGAAGGAATGTGTACTATTGAAAAAGTGAACAAAAATTATACATATATTTATTCAAGAATCCGAAAGTAGTATATTTATGTACATTATTTTTTACTTGCGAAATGACATTTGTGTATTTTTGTTTTCTGAAAAAGACATTTGTGCATTTATTAGGTAAATGTAGTGCATCTCTTTTCGATGTTTGTGCATTCATCATCGAGGATAATTTGGAATAACTTTTACTTTTAACTTTTAACAATAAAACAAGAGAAGTGAAAACTTTTCGACTTCCATCCAAAATCCAAACTACTTTAGAATGATAAAAACTCATTTTCAATTTCTATTAAAATAGCTCCCAATATAATTTTAGGCTAAAAACATCAAAAAATGACTTTCAAAAACCATCCCAAATAGACCATTAGTGCAAGTGAGAAGCTCTTTCCATTTATTATAACAGTGCATAATTTCTTATCAATTTGGTATCAACTTTAAGAAAAGAAGTTTAACTCTAGTATGCATGGGAAATGTTCTTTGTTAACTAGTAATAGTGTGTATTTCTAACTCTTTTAATGTACGTAAACTTTAAAAAAGGTCCAACTTTGTGCATTTACTAATAAATGTGGAAAGAGTTATCAATATATCTCATGGAGATATACAACTAAATTGTACATATAATGTTTAATATAAATACATTTGAACAACCTTCTAAAATATTTAGTATTAGATTTATAAAATGTCGGTTAAATGATTATACACCCTTTTATTAATTAGTAATAAGACTTGAATGTCACCTTAGTTACATGAAAAGCAAGTATGACCACACCCCTTATTATCTATAAGAATTGAAATCTCTCCTTAAAATAATTGCAACATACGGTACCATTCAAATTTCTATAAGGCTAGGCATTTAAATGCGAACTGATCCGAACTATCTAATCTAAACCAAAATTTATGTGTTCGGTTTGGTTTGTGTAATAAAAGGAAGAGTGTTCAATTATGGATTTGAAAAACTAATCAATGTTTGATTTTTATTCAGTTATGAGTCTTTAGACACAAGAATCGAATCGAACAGATACCCTATATATATTTTATATGTTAGAATTACACATTTGCCTTTAAGGCTTATTCAAAATTTAAAGAACAGAACCCTTAAGAGCACATGTATAAATTCCCACACATAACCCTATTCATATCCTAATCGATCAACACACTTTCATTTTCATTTTTCCTTTTTCGCTAGCAGCCTAACACCCCAATCTTGATCTCCGATCATCGAACCCTATCGTCCAACCAAGCTTCCCAATTCCGTTGTCGAACAATGTCTCTCACTCTCTTCGCTAAGTGAATCATTTAAAAAGGGTGGTAATGGTAGTTATGGTGTGTGGGCCAATTGTCTCAAGGGTTTGCTGAAGAAGAAATGGGTGGATTTTATCACTATCGAGTATTTTGGAGTTTTTATTTTTCTAGCTTTTTATTTTTATGGGTTTGGTGTTGGGTTTTAGTTGTTTGATTGGTTTTTTAACTTATTTGGTTTGTGTCTATATAAGAAATGAATATTGGGTATGGATTGTTTGCTTGTTTCTTCTTAAGAATCTTAAGTCTTCACCTTGAGTTATTTGGTTTGTTTGTTGGTTTTCTGGTTTGTTTACTGCAAATTACAACAAAGAAAGACAAAACTGAGAAAACTGATTCGAACCGAACAAATTCGATCATGTTTAGTTTACTCAGTTCCATCTCCAAGAATAGGGGTGTTTGGTTTTGCCTTTTGTTGACGTTCGGAAACGGTCAACCCAGAGATTCTGAGGCTCAGACGACGAACAAGGTAATTAAGGAACAGTTACGGTGTTAGGTATGTGATAAATGAGGTCTTTAAATGAAGTTTTAAGGTTGGTGGAGCTTAATTAAGGCGAAAGAATGTTGGTTGTGGCAGTTGAGTAAATGCAATCAGGTAAACAATGAAGATAGGAGGAAGAAGGATGCAACACACAAGGATTTTTACGTGGTTCGGCGACTGCGCCTACATCCACGGCCACTCTTAGGTCAAAATCTGGCAGAGTGACGGTTCTCTAGTATTTTTAGCTTGTTGTCTACAGTAAAGGTCTCTTCTATTTATATATGGAGGGGAGAGATACAAAGAAAGCCATAAAATATACAAAAATAAGGTACAGCTGATGGTTATTTTCAACTAATCCTGACACAGCCATGCTGTCTTAAATGTGAAACCATCATTCCTTCTTGCATGCACATGTCTGCATTTAATGCTCCTGGAGAAGTCCTCTCTTCATTAAATGCAGAGCCGGCGCATTAAATGTGTCTTGGTAATGGTGTAAACAGTCTCTGGCGGGAAATCATGGGAGTAGGTGACTTTGTCGACTTGCTACACACGATATCTCCTGAGTAAGCCCTCTGGTCAGCCTAGTGATGCACACTGGAGGGGAGCCGACGTGACTAGGAGGAGAGGTTAGGCGGTCTGGAGGTTCCCGCGAGCTCGCGACCTGGGCGACCTCGCGAGCTCCACGAGCTGAAGGTGCGGGCAGGAGGCATGCGCGGGAGATCTGGGAACTGTTGCTGGCTTGCGACCTGAACGGCCTCACGAGCTGGGTTTGTAACCGCTGGTTCCAATCTTAGACCTCATGGGCCCTTGCTTCTGTTCAAGTTAATAAGGCCTGTACTGGCCCATTTAGGCCGAACGAGAAAATGGGTATAACATCAAGCCCCCCAACTCTCTGTGCGTTCTGCGGACTGGGAGCTGATTCAAACACATGATTGGCGCTCACTCGCGAGCTTTCCGGCGTCGTTTCAACTTCTGTACTGTAACCGTTGACACGTGGCGTCCATACAGGCGTTGGAGCCTAAAACGTGTCTCGGGACCGTATGCATTTAATGCGCACGTCTTGTAACTAACATGCATGACGGCGCCTGACCGAGATTGGTGCCTAGCCGTTGGATCTTTGACGGTTATGCCTTTATGTTGGATCGGATGGCTGGGGACGGACGTCCTGGCCTATATAATCCAAAGGTCTCCTCATATTCCCCTTTTTGCTTTCTTGATACGACACCAGTACTCCTCTTTCCATCATTTCTTCTTCTCTGCTTCTTCTGGCTCGTTATCTGTCGTTGGACAACCTCTTCAGACTCCGCCACTACAGGAATCAGCTGTCGTTTCCAGCAAACCATATACAGCTCGAACAAGGTAATTCTTCTCTTGCTTTGTTTTTTTATGTTATTTCAGGATTTGCTTCTGGTTTGTGTCGCTAGTTTCTAGTTTTGTATCACATCTGTGAGTCCCTGTGTGCCTGTTTGACCTTTAGAGATTTGTTGTGCTTGTTGCTCGAGTACCTGCGTACGCTAGGGGCGACCTGGCTGTTAACCTAAGTGTCCCATATCTTTGTCATGTGTTGTTGCTGCTTAGGATTTTCGATGAGAATGTCCCTTTACTGCCTAGTAGGGTACCTGTAGGTATAGGGTTAGCAACATAAACATTTTAGGGAGACGTAGTACTTGACGGACCCTCATTCTTGGGCCTCCATCGCATTCGATGGCCAAGTGTGCGACCTGACGTATAGGACAACAGCTCTAGGAACTCTTTTTGTAGCTTGCTAGGCTCAGCATGCTTTAAACGTTCTAATGTCGTTCCTTCTTTGCTGTAGATGTCAGGTCGCTCACGTACTGGTCGAGGCAGGGGTTCTGCTTCTAGAAGGCAGGCAGGACGCCGGACTAGCGAAGCTGAGGCTACGACCTCACGAGCTGGCGGGTCTACTGGGGAGGTCGCAGGACAGGAGGAGGTCGCTGAGAGGGTGGACCGACATCCTTTCTCTCATACGCCTTCGGAAGTTACCCTCTCAATGCTGGAGGATTGGGCTCGAGAATTCAATTTCCCCTTGGGGTGTCGAGCTAACGTCCCCAAGGCCAGCGATCGAGCTGCCTATCCTCCCTCGGGCTTTGTGGCGATCAGCCATGAGCATCTGGAGCTCGGGTTTAGGTTCCCCATCCCCGACTACCTTAAGAACCTTCTGAACGACCTGAAGCTCGCCCCATTCCAATTAACCCCGAACGCGTACGCTTATCTAACCACTCTGGCAGTGGCGTTCATCAAGCACGGGCTCGAGCCCCCTACACCTCGCATCCTCCGCAGCGTTTTCAGTTTCAAGGGGATCTCCGGAAACGAAGGGCTTTACTACGTCACGCCTCGTCAAGCCTCGCCATATAGGGCATATCTGCCCCGAGAATGTATCAAGTCCAATGTGGGGGAGTACAAGTCCAACTGGGTCCTGGTCACATGCACTTCGCTTGGGGGTCTAAACAATAGGAGTTTCGTACTGGAACCCGGTATTTGGAAGTCTGTAGTTCACAATAACGCTTGAGGGTCTAGGAAAATAGTTTTTTTTTTTTTTTAAGTTTGCTTTTGTTTTGCAGGCGTTGCTGCTCCCAGGTACAAACTCAGAGAGGACGAGCTCGCTATTCTGGATGCTTATGTGGCGGCCAAGAGACCAAACGACAATTATCTTCCTTCTAACAGCGAGCTGATAGAACGGGGTCTCGCGCCATCTGCCACAGGTCCCCTTTTGAACATAATCCAACACTTGGGGATACGAGGACAAACTTACGAGGTTCGCTCGGTCTCCGCTGCCCCTAAACAGTCTGATTCAGATCCGCAGCCTTTTCCTCAAAGGTCTTCGAGCCTGAGCACGTCTAGTACCACACCTTCTGACAATATGCGAAGGCTCGCGATGTCCGTTCCCCCCCTCAGGTCGGTTCCTCCTGCCAAAGCGCCCGCGGTCGTGGAAGTGGATGACACCTCCTCAGATCGCTCACAAAGAGCGCCATCTCAGCCTGCTGTAGCCGCTTCTCCTCAGGCCAAGTCAGCTGCGACTCCTCAAAAGCGGGCTGCCCCATTTGGAGTGCAAAGTCCTTCCTCAGCAAAGAGGGCTGAGGTCTCGGTTGAAGGGGGTTCACCTGTGGAGCAGGAGATTGAGGCCCTTATCAGGAAAAAGAAAGGGAAAGCCATAGCTGAGCCCCCAGCTCTAAAGAAGAAGAAGGGCGTCATCAAGGTTTGCAAGCTCGGGGCAGTTACTATTGGCAGGGAGCCAGGTCTTGAGGCAGTTGTGCGACCTGCGGGGCCTGTAGGGGAGTCGCAGGGAGACTCCGAGCTGCATCCTGACGTAGCAAAGGAGATGGAGTATCTCAACAGCTTTGTGGAGCTCGTGCCCGGAGTAATGGGGAAGCGCGATCCGGAGCTGCAGAAACCTGAGCTTTCAGGTCAGAACCTCGTAGCTTTTGCAGCTCGTCATGCGGCGTTGGTAAGGTTCAACCCCCCTGTACTTTGATTTTTCTCGGCTCAGATTTTAACAACTCTTTACTTTTTCAGTTGGGTATGGCAACCGTGAAGCTGATGAGGGAGGTAGACGATCAGCTTGGCGAGAAGGAGGCCTTTAGGGTGTCCAAGGTGTAGTTCGAGGAGGAGAAGAAGGTAATGCAGGAAGAAGTCAGCCTCCTCCAGAAGGATAACGCGGAGCTTAAGGCCAAGCTTCAAGATGCTGACACAGCCCTGTCACAAGAAACTGCTCGCAGGGAAGCTGCTACCTCTGAAGTCAGCAAGGCCCACAGCGAGCTGAAACAGGTGAAGGGTGAGCTAAGTGCTGCACAAAAAAAAGTAAAGGTTGCTGAGAGTAAAATAAAACAGCAACAGCAGGACTTAGCCTTAACCAAAGAGAAGCTCGCTGGGGTTGAGGAGAAGCTGGTTCAGACTGAGGCGGGCTTTGAGACCAAGCTTACTCAGGAGCGGGACAGGCTTGGCGAAGAGATCGAGAGGGCTTTCTTGTTCAGTATGTGGGAGCGTTACCCGGACTTGGATTACTCTTTCTTTGGGCCAGTCGGTGTTGAAACGATCCAGGAGTTCGTGGAGCATGCTGCAAGTGCTCAGGGCGCGCAACAGGTTGAGACGGCTTCTGCTCCTCCAGTTGATCCATCTGCTGTCCAAGTCCCTCCTCCAGAACAAATCCTCGAGGGACCTTCAGCTTCTGGCCATCTTCCAGTGCCCGAGCTCCCAGTAGAAGCCTCTCCTGATCTCCCAACCCCTGAGCAGATCCTCGCGTCGGAGCCCCCAGCAGAAGCTATTGTTGATCCTCCTGCCCATCAGATGCACCAGCTGATGCCTAGAGCCTTCTAGCTTCATTCATTTGTTTTGTCCCTTGTTGTCATTGTCATTATTTTTATTTCGTTGAAATTTGAACAGCGAGCTTATAGCTCGAAATTACAATATTAAATTCTTTGCAAATTTCAATATTTTGTCCAAGTAAGAAACGTGTGGATGTGCATGGTCCTCTTATATGATGAACAGTTAACAGGTTTTAATAATAGGCACATCATAATAAGTATGCTTAAAACTTACTAAGTAAATCACAATCGTGAAAATCGCGTCAACTTACGAACTCGCCAACTGCCATCAGTTATGATAATAACAATATGCTTGCAAGAGTTGGAACTCACAGATGGCTCAATCGAGCAAAGTACCTGATCATGCAAGTAATGTAGTTGGGCAACCCTTAAAAAGTAGGTGTGGACTTACAGTCAGAGGGGTGTTCAGAACCCTTATGAACCTATAAGCTGCACTGGCGTCGAGTGTGTTCAAGAGTGGCATTTTCCCAAACTTTGAGAGTCCAGCCCGTGGCAGTATTTGCCGTACAAGGGTGAGCCCTCGCTGTGGGTGGCTCTTTACGCGAGTTTGCGGGCACCCTTTTATTTGAAAGGCGTGGCCTTACCCCTTCCCGCGAGGTCGCGGGGCAAAGTCTCGTGAGGTCGCGGGTAGCTTTATGTTTAAGAGGCGTAGCCTTACTCCCTCCCGTGAGGTCGCGGGGCAATGTTTCGTGAGGTCGCGGGCAGCTTTATATTTAAGAGGCGTAGCCTTACCCCCTCCCGCGAGGTTGAGGGGCAATGTTTCGCGAGTTCGCGGGCAGCTTTATATTTGAGAGGCGTGGCCTTACCCCCTCCCGCGAGGTCGCGGGGTAATATTTCGTGAGTTCGCGGGCAACCTTTTATTTGAGAGGCGTGGCCTTACCCCCTCCCGCAAGGTCGCGGGGTAATGTTTCGCGAGTTCGTGGGCAGCTTTATATTTAAGAAACGTGGTCTTACACCCTCCCGCGAGGTTGCGGGGCAATGTTTTGCGAGTTCGCGGGCAGCTTTATATTTAAGAGGCGTAGCCTTACCCCCTCTCGCGAGGTCGCGGGACAATGTTTCATGAGTTCGCGGGCAACCTTTTATTTGAGAGGCGTGGCCTTATCCCCTCCCGCGAGGTCGCGGGGCAATGTTTTGCGAGTTCACGGGCAACTTTATATTTAAGAGGCGTGGCCTTACCCCCTCCTGCTAGATCGTGGGCAATTTTATAAGACTCGCGAGTAATTCGTAGGTCGCAGGAAATAGCGACTGCGAGCTGGAAAATGAGCTTTACATTTGCTGGCACGAATTTTCTTATTGAGGATAACATCAGTAAGTTGAGTGTTGATTAACAAGGGATCCTCGGCTGAGGGTTATAGTCATTTCTTTGCCACATAATCTGTATGTAATTTTCGGCGAGCACTTCATGCAAATGTTTCGGTCACAAGCGACTCCCTGAATGTTAGCATAGATACGTGCATGATAATAGGTGACAGCTCATTTTCTTGAGAAAAAAGGAGTTTCATTAGCTTTGTTATTTAATCATGTACATTAGCTGGTTCAGCCAGTATGCTTTCTGCATCAAGTGTGACACATACAACAGAAAACAAGTGAAAGCACTTTTACAGACAATAGCTAAGAGAAATCATGTACAAAGTTAAAGTAAGCTGACAGTCATGTATAATAGGGTCGTAGGTGCTCGGCATTCCATGCTCGGGGTAACTCTGATCTATCCATGTTGGCTAAGTGATAGGCTCCATTGTTCAGACTTTGTTTGATGAGGTACGGTCCTTCCCAGTTAGGTCCGAGCGCCCCATCACTTGCCTTACGGGCTCCAATGAGGACTAATCTGAGAACGAGGTCCCCTGCCCTGTAGCCTCGGGCTCGCACTTTCTTGTTATAATACCTGGCGATTCTCTGTTGGTATACTGCTACCCTCATGCGAGCCGCTTCCCTTGCTTCCTCGACTAAGTCTAAACTGGCAGCGAGCAGCTGTCTATTGTCCTCAGGTCGGAAAGAGGCCCTTCGCTGGCTGGTGACTTCAAATTCTGCTGGGATCATGGCCTCTGTTCCGTAGACCATGGAAAACGGGGTCTCACCTGTTGAGTTTCGAGCTGTGGTCCTATATGCCCAAAGGACTTTCTGCAACTCGTCCACCCAAGCCCCCTTCCTTGCTTCTAACTTGACCTTCAGAGTCTGCTTGATGATCTTGTTCACAGCCTCGACCTGACCGTTGGCCTGAGGGTGGTCGACAGCTGAGAAGCTTTTCACGATTCCGAGCTCGTTGCAGAAGTCTATGAATTGCTCGCTGGTGAATTGGGTCCCATTGTCTGTCACGAGCTGCTGAGGGACCCCGAACCTGCAGATGATGTTGTCCCACACAAACTTTTCTATCTTCGTGGTGGAATTTCTGCTAGCTCTTTAACTTCAGCCCATTTAGTGAAGTAATCCACTGCAACCACAGCATGCTTACAATTTCCTCGAGCTGTGGGCAAGGGTCCGATGAGATCCATTCCCCAGATCGCAAAAGGCCATGGACTCACCATCTGCTGAAGGTAGGTTGGCGGAGCTCGCGGGACTTTGGCAAATCTCTGGCACTTATCACACTTCTTCACCAGGTCTACGGCGTCCTGCTTCATAGTCGGCCAGTAGAACCCCTGTCTGAGGGCTTTCTAGGCTAAGGACAAGGCTCCTGCATGGTTGCCACAGTGACCTGCATGGATGTCGTTCAGCACTACCTCACAGTCCCCATCATCTATACACCGTAGCAACGGGGTTGAGAATCCCTTCTTGTATAGCTTGTTATCATAAATGCAGTATCGAGTCGCTCTATCTCGTAAACGACGAGCTTCCAACTTGTCCTCCGGCAGCTTCCCTTCCTGCAGGTAGCCTAGTAACGAGCTCATCCAGGAGCTAGGTCGGACTTGCATGAACATCATTACCTCTTTGTCCTCAATGCTTGGGGTTGGCAGGAATTCCACATGGATAGATTCCAGGAGATCAGCATCCTGGGAGGTCGCTAAGCGAGCCAGGGCATCTGCATTAGAGTTCTGAGCCCTGGGGATCTGATTCACTTCAAACCCCTTGAAAGCCCTCAGTAACTCCCTAGTCTTTTTGAGGTACTCTGACATCTTCTGACCCTTAGTCTGGTACTCTCCCCTGACATGACAAACAATAAGTTGGGAGTCACTGAAAACCTTTACCTGCTCAGCTCGCACTTCTTTTGCCAGGCGGAGTCCGGCGAGTAAAGCCTCACACTCGGCCTCATTGTTGGTTGCCCGGAATCCGAATCTCAGGGCACTCAGGATTTTGTGACCTTCAGGGCTGATTAACATTACTCTGGCCCCCGAGCCATGCTCGTTAGAGGATCCATCCACGTAGAGTTCCCAAGTCTGACCACCTGCTAGCTCCTCCTGCTCTGGTGCTGGCCCTGTAAATTCAACAATGAAGTCTGCAAGTGCTTGAGCCTTGACTGCTGTCCTGGGCCTGTACTTTATATCGAATTGAGCGAGCTCGATGACCCACTTGAGGAGCCTTCCTGAGGTATCTGCTTTCTGGAGGACTTGTCTGAGAGGGTGCTGCGTGAGGACCTCTATCTGATGAGCTTGGAAGTACGGACGCAGCTTTCTCGAGGCGGTCACCAGGCAGTATGCGAGCTTCTCCATTTGCGAATATCGGGTTTCCGCATCAACCAGCCTTTTACTAATGTAGTATACAGGCAGCTGCGTCTTCTCTTCTTCTCTCACCAAGGCTGCACTCAGAGCATGCTCAGATATACCCAAGTATAAGAATAACTTCTCTCCATCCTTTGGCTTGGACAGGAGGGGTGCCCGGCCCATATATTCTTTCAGCTTCTGTAATGCCTTTTCGTAATGCTCAGTCCATTCAAAGTTCCTGGCCTTCTTTATTGCTTTGAAGAAAGGCATGCACTTGTCAGTAGACTTCGAGATGAACCGGCTGAGAGCCGCGACCTGGCCTTTTAGGCTCTGCACATCCTTGATTCTGGAGGGAGATCTCATCTCTATAAGCGTCCTGATTTTCTCCGGATTGGCCTCTATTCCCCTGCTATTTACCATAAACCCAAGGAACTTGTCAGATGCTACTCCAAAGGCACACTTCAGGGGGTTTAACTTCATGCGATAATCCCTGAGGACTCTGAACGTCTGATCCAGGTCGCGGACATGATCTGCTGCTCTCTGGGACTTCACCAGCATGTCGTCCACATACACCTCCATGGTCTTTCCAATTTGCTCCTGGAACATGGCATTGACCAGTCGCTGGTAGGTCGCTCCCGCATTCTTCAGTCCGAAGGGCATCACCCTGTAACAATACAGCCCCCTGTCAGTGACAAAAGAGGTGTGTTCCTCGTCCTCCGGGTTCATGGGAATCTGGTTGTATCCTGAATAGGCATCCATGAAACTCAAGAGTTGGTGCCCCGCCGTCGCATCTACCAGCTGATCAATCCTGGGTAATGGGAAGCTGTCCTTTGGGCAAGCCTTGTTCAGGTCGGTAAAGTCAATGCACGTCCTCCACTTCCCGTTCTTTTTCTTCACAAGGACTGGGTTTGCGACCCAAACAGGATAACGCGCCTCCCTGATGAACCTGTTAACTAGCAGCTTCTCGACCTCCTCCCTCAAAGCTATATAGCGTTTTAGGGTCATTGGCCTCCTCTTCTGACGGATTGGCTTGTGCTGGGGATCTATATTCAGTCTGTGGCACATAACACCAGGATCTATCCCCACCATGTCTTCGTGACTCCAGGCGAAGACATCGAGGTTCCTTTTCAGAAATTCTGCGAGCTCAGTCTTCACTTCTGGTAGCAGGTCTCTACCCATCCTCACACACCTCTCCGGGTCTACCTCGCTGACCTGCACGTCTTCTAGCTCTTCAACAGGTCCCGTGGCCCTATCTGGGTCCACCTCGCGAGGATCGAGGTCGGTGCTCACCCCTGCTGTAGAGACCGCTTGAGGTTGGCCACCTGAGACCACATTCACCTTTCTTCCTCGGACCCCCATCTTCACTGCGTCTTCATAGCATCGCCTGGCCAGACGTTGTTCCCCCCTGACACAGCCTATCCCGTTGGGAGTAAGGAATTTAACTGTTAGTGTGCTGGTGGAGGTGACCATATCCAGCTCGTTCATGGAAGGTCGCCCCAGGACCACATTGTATGTCGACGGCTGCTGATAATCAGGAAATTAGTAAGGGTTGTAGCTTGTCGGCCCGGCTCTCCAAGGGTGAGAGGTAGTGTGATCTGGCCCACCGGTATCACTGCATCTCCTGTGAAACCATAGAGGGGTTCCGGGGAAGGCCTCAACTGCTCAGCTTCCAATCCCATCTGATCATAGTAGTCCTTGTACATGACATTGACCGAGCTGCCAGTGTCAATCATTATTCTCCGTACTTCGACATTACTGATCTGGGCCCGGAATACAATTGCATCATTGTGGGGCCAGCGTACTCCTTTCGCGTCCTCTTCTGTGAACACAATGCTATCTAAGGACATTTTGGCCTTTTTGGTAGGTCCCTCAGCCCCTCCGTATTCTGCCAGCAGGGTATGGTTGGCCTCCCTGATGTACTTCCGATGCGACCTGTTTGAAGTACTTGCCACATGAGGCCCACCATGGATAGAAAAAATCGTCCTTACCGCGGGCTCGCGCTCGGGTTCCGGAGCTCGCTGAGGCTGCTGTTGCTCGGGCTGCTGGTCTCGGTCCCGAGGTCGTTGATATTGAGGTCGTCTCCCTGCGGGCTGCACAACATACTCTCCTAGGCGGCCTCGCCTTATCAACTCTTCGATGGCATCTTTTAATCACCAACAGTCTGACGTATTGTGCCCGTTCTCGTTGTGGTAGGCACAATACTTCTTTGGGTCCCGACGCCGGTCAGGCATTCCTGTCGGGGGTGGCTTCCCGAAATTCTCCCTGTTCCTTTCCGTGGCGAATATTCTGTCCTGCCTATCTGATAGCATGCTATAGCTTTCATATCGGCTCTGACGCCGAGGTCGCTCACTCCTTAGCCCAGGTTTAACTCGTTTCACTACCACATGGGCGAATTGATATCTCTGCTCTCCTGGCTTGTCCCCGTCGTGGCTCTTCCTCTTCTCGCGGTGGGAACTGCTAGCTTCACCCCGGTGACTGCTAGGCTTCTTGGCCCCAAAGGTTTCCTCCCATTTGATCTCTTTGGCAGCCATTTCATAAAACTCTCCCAGATCCTTCACCGGGGACTTGTAGATGCTTTCATATAATTTTTCGTCTTTTTTGAGCCCTGCAGAAATGGCTGTCAGAATACTCTCGTCTGAGGGGGTTTCCACATTACTCACCTCCTCTCTGAATCGAGCGATGTAATCCTTCAAGGACTCGTTTTGCCTTTGGAAGATGGTGGCGAGGTGGCAGGTGGGCGCGAGCTGCTTCCTCAAGGCCTTGTACTGATCTAGAAACTTCTTCTGACATTCACTCCAGCTCCTGACGCTACGGGCTGGAAGGCCCTGAACCAAGCTCGTGGGGCATCCCCTAGAGTAGCTGGGAACACCCGGCATTTCACCAACGGGTCGTCCGTCCAGAGATCCATCTGTACGTTGAAGGCGTCCAGATGGTCATATGGGTTAGTCCTGCCGTCGTACGGAGGGATATTATGGAGCTTAAACTTTGCCAACAATTGTACTGTTTCGATCTCCCGGGTGAATGGTACCCTACGATCCTCTCGCTCTTCCCTATTCTGGCCTCCAGGTCGTGCCTCCAACTGTCGGACCCTCTGCAATAATTCCTCTACCATCGGGTCCTGAGTTAGAGATCGCCTACTGGGGTTCCATTCACTTGTGCTCTCCTGCTCCCCCAAGGGATGGTCCTGCGATCTGTTTTCCTCCCTGAGGGCTCTTGCGCGCCTGGGAGTCCCTCGCAGCTCGGGCTCATGACCTGCGCGGAGCTCACGAGCTCGCTCCTGCCTTCGACTTCCTTCCGCGTGTCGCTCGCCCTCGTAGTTCACCCTTACCCCATTATCATTGGGGCGAGGTGAGATTTCTCGCTCCTGGTTCCGTCTCCTGGCTCTCCTTGGGTTCAGATTTGAGGAGCGAGCTGATCCTTCTGTCAGCGACCTATCCCTGGCAGCTATTCCCTCTGGGGTTGGGATCTCTTCTGAAGGTTGACGGCGAGCTCTTCCTGGCGGTGCGACCTCCACCCGCCTTTGCATAGCATGGGCTTGGACCTCTACCAACGCCCTGACCGTCGCTGTTAACTCCCTTACTGTATCTTCCAGAGCTTACTGGCGTTGCTGCCATTCCTGAGCGACCTCGCCTCTGGAAGATGAGGCTCTCTGTTGGTCTTCTCGGACTTCAGGTTGTTCATCTGACACTTCGACATTCCTCGTGGCCTTGATTCTGGCCATAATAAACAAACGTGAGCAAATATAGAATAATGAACTGGCGAGAGATTACCAGGTCGCTGTTGGGCCCTCCTTCTAGCGCCAAAAGATGTTGACGTTCGGAAATGGTCAACCCAGAGATTTTGGGGCCCAGACGGCGAACAAGGTAATTAAGGAACAGTTACGGTGTTAGATATGTGATAAATGAGGTCTTTAAATGAAGTTTTAAGGTTGGTGGAGCTTAATTAAGGCGAGGGAATGTTGGTCGTGGCAGTTGAGTAAATGCAATCAGGTAAACAATGAAGATAGGAGGAAGAATGATGCAACACACAAGGATTTTTACGTGGTTCGGCGACTGCGCCTACATCCACGACCACTCTCAGGTCAAAATCTGGCAGAGTGACGATTCTCTAGTATTTTCAGCTTGTTGTCTACAGTAAAGGTCTCCCCTGTTTATATATGGAGGGGAGAGATACAAAGAAAGCCATAAAATATACAAAAATAAGGTATAGCTGATGATTATTTTCAACTAATCCTGACACAGTCATGCTGTCTTAAATGTGAAACCATCATTCCTTCTTGCATGCACACATCTGCATTTAATGCTCCTGGAGAAATCCTCTCTTCATTAAATGCAGAGCCGACGTATTAAATGTGTCTTGATAATGGTATAAACAGTCTCTGGCGAGAAATCATAGGAGCAGGTGACTTTGTCGACTTGCTACACACGATATCTCCTGAGTAAGCCCTCTGGTCAGCCAGTGATGCACACTGGAGGGGAGCCGACGTGACCAGGAGAAGAGGTTAGGCGGTCTGGAGGTTCCCGCGAGCTCGCGACTTGGGCGACCTCGCGAGCTCCACGAGCTGAGGGTGCGGGCAGGAGGCATGCGCAGGAGATCTGGGAACTGTTGCTGGCTTGCGACCTGAACAGCCTCACGAGCTGGATTTGCAACCGCTGGTTCCAATCTTGGGCCTTCTGGGCCCTTGCTTCTGTTTAAGTTAATAAGGCCTGTACTGACCCATTTAGGCCGAACGAGAAAATGGGTATAACACCTTTTAAGACCTGAGAGTTTCTCGATTTCTTTTCGATTCTCTCTGGAATCAAACCGAATACCCAAGGACCCCACCCGAATTTGTAATATATATATATATATATTTATTTATTTATTTATATGAACCACACCATTTTATGGTGGAAGTAAATAATTTTGTGCATTAATAAGGCTTGATGTAGACGGTTGACAAACACCGGTGACCCAAAAGTTAAAATAAGAGAATGCATATTGGTATTTTGAAAAATGATTTAGCTATTCTACAAGATTTGTAAGATTTATATATAGTACTTTGAAAGTTATTTATTTTTCTTTAGTTTTCATAACTTTTTAATTAAAATTTAATAAATGGTATATTATCCCTTATAGTTACACACACCAATAACACCATATCTTTGTAGGTGTAGGCACGATTTGGTTCTACCCAAAACCAAATCAAACGAAAAAAAAAAAAAATCAATTTTCAAAATAGAAAATCGAACCGACTTGAATTGGTTTGATTCGGTTTGATTCGGTTTTCGGGTCAAATCGATTTTTTTTAAATTGTGAGCATTTTATGCCTCAATTTTTCAATTTGGACCATTTTTCAAGTCGAGTCGATTTTTCCTACCCAAACCAAATCGAAATCGGAAAAAAAAAAATCAATTTTCAACATTAAAAACTGAATCAAACTGAATATAAATTAAAAATCAATATTTTCAGTCAAATTTGAACCAGTTCGATTAAGTTATGCTTATTTTAGCTTTTCTTTCTTTTTTTAGGGGACGCACCGCTATATCTTAGTATAACACCATGGTAATATATATATGTATATATATATATATATATATATATAGTGTTTCAAAGCACAAGAAACTACATGTTGTTAGTATATTTGGGACCGCATAAATGGGCTGGTAAAAACACAAGAAACCGATCCAATAGATTGACCCAGTAGACGAAGATTCAGTTTATCAACACACAGTACGCAGAAACGAGCTCTCAGTTCCCTGTTACAGTTCTCATATCGTTGGTCAACCATGGTCCAGCTCGCCTTATACTTAGCTCAAGGTCGTCCAATACAAGCTCCAGTTCGCAGCTCGAAATGCTCGTTAATGGAATTTTCTAGAAATGCAACAACCTAAATTGAGAAAGAGTCAACTATCAAAATTTGAAATAAATTCAAATTCTTATGTCGGTGGAATCAATCCCTGATATAGTGGAACTGATTTTTGAAGTGTAATTAATGTGAAATCATTTCCTATTTTATTTGTACTCAAATTGTAAGGAATTGAAATTTTATTATAAACAGATAATAATTAATAATATATTGCGACTCTATTAAAATTATTAAAGAAGCAATCGTGGACGTGGACGTATACATCGTTCCAGTCGAATCACGTTGCTTTGTTTCACTTATATATAGGTATTAAATCAAGAACTTAGATCGATCAAATTTAGACGTTAACAATATATAACATTAAAAGAACAAAAAATATTTTTTTGTTGGTTATTGTTGAAATCTTAACATGAATGGAGCAAGCACACGAGTCGGAACTGTTAAGACTGACCCAATTCTTTTAATTTTCTCGTTCTTCTGCTGCCGTTGCCACAGTAAAGTTCGTGCCCAGCACGCCGAACCATGTGAAAAACCGTACTGTCACGCGCCACCGAAGGAATGAAACAACACGACGGGACAACCATTTCCGTGGTGTGAGAAATTGACGGCTGTGATCGCGAGTACAAAGGCTCGGTTTCGATCCATTGAATTAAGACGTACGGAGATGGAGAAGTCCTTGTGCTGTCCCTTTCCGCATGTAAGCACGTCCCTACCACGTCCTCTCCTCTGCATCTTTTTTGAATTAATTTATTTATTTATTTTGTGACTTTAATTATTTTATTAAATAGAGTTAAGGAAGAGATGTTGCGTCCACGAGAGTGGCGCCGTCCAACGCCGGCGAATTTGGCAAAGCGATCAGAAAGAAAAAGACACGCCGTAATGATGTATCGGGGAAAACGACGCCTGTTAAAACAAACGGAATGGCTCGGTGTTTGACCAACGACCGGTTGACAGTTTTGCTGCCGAATCATCCAGCTCTACACTGCCACCACGTCATCGGACATGATCTTTTTTTTTTTCAAATTTTTTATTTAGTTCCAGATTATTTCTCCACAATTTTGTCTCCGTAGTGCCGAGAGATATATATATATATAATTTTTTTTCTCGAGAAAAAAATATAATTTTCCCTTTACTTAAGGTTACAATTGAACTTGCGATCTATTTTCATTAAGAAATGTGATTTAAATTATATATAAATTTTGTTTGATCATGTTGATTTCAATTGCACAAGTTCTGATGAATTTAATTTATATTTGATTTTTATAATACAGGTTAAATTTGTGGGTTCTTTTTAAAAATTGATAGTAAACTTATTAAAATTTTATCAGGTCAATTAAAAATCAACCACTATTTATATTTTTCAGATATCTACATCCATAATACAAGGATAATAAAATTACTAATATAAATTTATAACATATGGTTGGTATGATTGAACTTTCATCACTTTAGTAAATAAGAAAATGTAAAATTAATTGTAGTAAGAAATTATGTATACGTTAAATTTGTTGTTACTAATCAAATTTTCGTGCTACAATACTATCAGCACATAACTAATGTTACTTTTTTGGAGGAACTTATTGTATATTTCACGACTGAGTAGTTCACTCATGAACCGTGTAGAAGATACATGCAAGTGATATGATTGAAGTTGATATTAGGTAAACTTGAGGACAACTATTTCTTGGAAACTTTGTTAAAGGTTTTCTGTGTGACATGGTAGACAAATTTTTATTTAAATTTAGTAACACGGTGAAGACATGTATTCGAACAAATCATCATTCAACCATGTGAGCTTCAACTACTTAAAAGTTTTCAAATAATAGAATGGAGTTTGCTGTATACATCTATTCATCAGATCTAAATCCATATTGGCGTGTTTCAATGAATCTATTTTCCAACGTGCACCGCCTACCACCCAATGATGTTAAAAATGGATAAAAAGATATATATATATATATATATATAATTTTGATGAAATGGATAAAACGAGATACTTAGTTATAGGCCTTTCATCGAAAAGTTTAATCGATTTTTTTTTTTTCTTTGAGGAAAAGTAAAATCGATTTCAATTCCTTTGACAATTGGAAAAATTAACACAGCATGAGAACATTATAAAAGAATTTTTGATGCTCGAGCAAAATTACACAATTTTACACATCTTTGTTATTATTATTATTTTAAATAGCCGTCTAAAAAATTCGTGTCAGAATTGATTAAATCCATTAAAATAAATCACTAATAGAGCAATCTGAATGACCATTTTTACAACCGCAATATAACAACACCTATGAAAAAAAAAACACGTCCTATACATTATATTTTAATGTAACAATAGTGAGATTGTAACTCTTGACCTTTTACGATGAAAAGTATACTTATTAACTCCTACTAAAAAACAGTATATATACATCTTTATCGTTAGAGTTTGGTATTTTATGACAAAGACTATTCTCGAGAGGTTTTTCTAGTGTATAATTACAGCTACTCTCTAATATCTTTTAGATATAATAGTAGGTTGATTTGTCTAAGATTATTAACCCTACATTGGCAGTATATAATGTTTTTAATATGTATTTAGTAAGAATTGAACTCTAAAATCTTAGTAAATAGGGAGATGCCTAACTATCTGTGCTAAAGCGGCGTGCATTTTCAACTTTGATTTGAACTTAGTTTTTATATACATAAAAAAATCAAAATTCTAAGACATAAATGACCAGAAATTTGTTGATATCAAATATTATATATGTGGTCCAAAAATCTGGCGATATTAATTATTAAAGATAAGTCAAAATTAGACATACATGTACAATTTGAAAATCTACCCATGTAATGAGAGTCTTCTACTTTCAAAATCAAAGAAAAAAAAACAGTAATTGTGTAAGGAGGTAATTAAATATCAATTATGGAAGTGAAATTATTATTTAAGTTATGCGTGAACGAGTGAGAGGACTACTAAAGTCAATCATCATTTGCCCATGGTAGAAAACTATTCTAACAATATGGGAGGAAAATTTTCACTACAAAAGATAGCAAAATGCCATTGATTAAGACTTGACCTTCTAAACTTCTAACATTTAAATTGATGAGGAGGACACTGTCAAGTGTGTTGAGAGCATCACTTGGTCAGTCTAGAAATCTATTGCAACGATATGGGGAGAAAAGTGTCACTGTAAAATTGCAAAATATCCTTTACGAGACTTGTACTTCCAACATTTACATCGATAGAGAGACATATTGTTGTCTGTGTTATGAGAGGGAATATACACTAACAAATTATTATTATCATTTTGTGCTTCCTAAAATCTCTAAAGCATAAAATCCGTAATTGTCACACTCACTTTTTGATAAGAGTCGATAAGTATTTTATTTCATTCTAAAAGGTTAAAGATTTTAATGTTACATTTTGATATATTGAAATACAAGGCGTAGGGAGTGTTCACTTTTAGATAGTAGTTGTGATATTCCGATTGTAGAAATAGTCATGTGAACCAATTTAATTTATAAGGTGTCAATATTTAAAAAAAAAAAAATTCACAAATGTGAATATGGTATATAAAATTTAATATAACATTCTAATCCAAAATCCTATGGATGAAAAGTGGACGTATGATCTTTGTCATTATTATGACCGCTCGTTGGATATAAAAATTGGATTTATAATTATATTACCAAAATTAAATTTAATTTTAATCCAAATTGCAATGGATAAAATAGGGGTTGTCTAATGGGGCAGCGTTTGGCATACCATCGCCTGTTATAAGAAAAGTTTTTGGAACGATCGAGTACTCAAATCAAACACGGTCCAACATGTCATAGTACTAGTACTGCAAAATTCAACTTTGCAGACTGTATATAAATGTCGGGTAAATTATATGCGGTCGTTTTCCTAACGTAAAACGACCTTTCATATAACAAGCAGCAGCAACCGAAAAAAAAATCGAAGGTAAAAAAAAATAATATATATATATTAATAATAACAATAAACCTTTTACCATTGTTGTGAAATTGATTGTTTGTCTGTGTTATGGGTCCCCATCACGAAATGTGCCGCAGCTGTGAAAAAAGATCTTCTGCAACCAAAGCTGATACTGGCACAGGCTCTAAGCTGAAAAAGGATGTGAACCTCTCCTTGTACTGGTTACCAAATAGAGCTTTGTTTTTGGTTCAGCGAATTCAATGAGACGGGCGGGTTTGGCCCGTTTTGCATTGATTGATTTTGAAAACGAGAAGGGTTGGTAATTACAGAGAAAGCCAGGGGCAAATGAGTCAGGGAAAGTTATTGACAAATTTACTTACATGCCAAGCATGGTGTCCCTGGGGTGCCACGTGGAGCGCAAATAAGGGCAAATGTCTGTCTGATGAGCGGATGAGAGAGAAAGCAGTGGGAGGGAGAAGGCCCATCACCTCCACCAGGCCCACATCCGCAGTCCCACGTCGTGAGATTTTGTTTAGCCACTAAGACACACCACATACACCACCACCACCACCCCCACCACCACACCCCACTCACTCACACACACCGAAACCAAAAGCAAAATAATAAATAATAATAAAATAAAAAATGTTTTCAAAAAGTGTTCTATAAAATCACTGGCCCTCTCACATGCTTGCCAAGTGCCTACTACGTTCACTTGGGCCCACTGTAATGTTTTTGCATCTTAAACATCATACCTGGTTCCCAACTCGTGCACAAGTAATGTTAAATTTTTTAAATAATTTATTTAAATTTATATCTAAATTATATAATATAAAAATAATTAAAATGATAATATTCTAATAATAATATTATAATTATAATTATAATTATATTATAATTAAAATCATTAATATTATAATGATTTTGATAATTCATATATATCTGTCATTAATTCGAAGAAATTATTTGAAAAACCTAATATTGATGATCTTGCATGGGTCCCACTCCTCGCGCGTGTTCCTCACTCCCCACTCACGCGATGGATTGCAGCACAGATTCTATGCTTCAGTTACTGTAAACACATCCTCCTCTTGCCTTTTTAATTGTTTTTCTTCGTCTACAAATACCCCTCCCCCTCTCTGTTTCCTCCTCTGTTTCTTGTAACCGCAATCATAAATTCTCAAAAATTTCACACACAACACACCGCACTCTTTTTGAATCATTCGAGCCCGGTGGCTTTTGCGTTGGTTTGGAGGGTCCCTGAGGCCCTGTGCAATCCAGCGAACAAACTGTTGTGAGGGGTGATTGTTATTAAAATCTTGACCGAGAAGCGAAAGCCCGTCATAAACCACTACTCTAAATATTTTTGGTGGCATCATCAACATCATCATGGCGCAGAGCTTGGACGACGGAGAGTTTTGGCTGCCTCCACAGTTCCTCACTGACGACGACATACTGATGGACATGAGTAAAAACAACGGCTTCAAGAAGAGCAACAACTACAACGACGACAAGAAAGACGGGTTCGACTTGGATGGTGACGTTGTCAAGCCTTTGTTCCCATTCGAGTTCTCCTACGGGTACGGGTCTTTCGGGCTTTCGTCTTCGGATCTCAGTTCTCCGGTCGAGTCGGTGGTCGGCTCGACGGAGACAGAGAGTGACGAGGAGGATTATCTCGCTGGGTTGACTCGTCAAATGGCTGACTCCACTCTCGAAGAGCGATTCAAAAGAACTGACCAGGCTTTTGCCTCTGAAAAGACTAAGGTACTGTTCGTGATTCGTATCTATGGTTTGTTTTGATTTTGGACTACTTGTCTGATGTTGGTTCTGTTGTTTTTGAAGGGTTTGTTTCTATCTGGGTCGCCTCAGTCGACGCTGTGCGCGGTTGGGAGTGGTTGCGGGTGCAAGCAGGGGTCAGGCAGAGGAAGCCCCAACTGCCAATCACAGCTCTCTTCACTACCAGGAACTTGGGATCTGCTGTATGCGGCTGCAGGAGAGGTAGCGAGGATGAGAATGAGTGAAGAATCCTACGGCGGCGAGAGATACAATAACAGAGGAGGTCTACTAGGTGGTGGTCCACAAAGAAAGCAATCTCCAGTCTCTGTTCCTTTGAAAAATCACCAGCAGAACCTCATCGACCATGTGGGTTTTTATTCCCAAAACCACCACCACCACCACCACTACCAGCAGTCACTTTCTCATCAGAAGTTGCAACAAGCCACTCAAGTAAGAAAAAAGGAAAATATCTCGTAAACGCATGAATAAGAAGTTGCTTATTAATTGTTTCCAGCTGTAGATACCTTTTATTTTGTCTTGTATTTAACTTGTTCTCTCGGTTTTTTATTTTTGTAGCAGTTTCAGCAGCTGAAGCAACAGCAGATGATGAAGCAGCAGCAGCAGCAACAGGGCTCCTCTGTTTGGGGGGGAGGACCACAGCACACCAAAGGAACCGGACAATACCAAGTTGGGCTCAACAACCACCGTGCCGGGACCAACAGCGCTACTAATGATTTTGTTGGCATCAGAAATAGTAGTCGGCCTCTTGGTTTGTCCCCTTCTGCCTGGCCGCCTCTACAGCAACAGCCATCAACACAAACACAGCAACAGCAACACCAAAACGGATCGGGTATGCGGGCTGTGTTTCTCGGAGCTCCTGGTGCCAAACGGGAATGTGCTGGCACTGGTGTCTTTTTGCCGCGTCGAATGAACACTTCTACTGAAACCCGCAAGAAGCCTGGTAATACATAAACTCACCGCCTTCGAATATTTTTCAAAATCTGAAAATTCCGTCATTACATTGGATATTCTGTTTTGTTTTTTTAGTTTAATTTTTTTTTTTAATTTTTAGATCCAAGTATTGATTTTTCTAGAATCTACTTTAACTTTCAAATCCAATATCAAAATCCGTTACTGAGTTATTATTGTCGTTTTCCGCTTAAAAGGGTGTTCTACGGTGCTGCTTCCAGCTAAAGTGGTGCAGGCTTTGAATCTCAACTTTGACGATATGGGTGTTCCTATGCAGCCATGTTTTGGAAGTTACACACCAGATACCGGTACGAATTTCGATCAACCCAAACACCCCCCTCAATATTTTAACCTTTTTCAGTCTATAATTGGTACTAATAATCATGTTTATGGTTGTTTATAATCGTTGTAGATGGTGCTACTGCTGCTGCTGCTGCTTTGAGGTATCGAAATGGTAACAACAATGGCAATGGCAATGGTCTTACTTATCAGAAGCAGCAGCGTGGATTGAGGTCACAGCCAGGAATGATCAATCACCATGAGATCCGGTTACCACCAGAGTGGACATATTGATTTCAGATTTCACTTCTGGGGGGTTCAAACCAATTGGGTCTATTTTGTTGGAAGATTTTAGGAAAGCAGGGAAAGGATAATTTGAAGGACAGAAGGCAATTAAAAGTATGATAAATAATAAAAGAGAAAAAAAGGGGATCATAGTATGCTTTATAGGAGTTTGTAGTTGCTTAGCAATATAGTATAGGTTTTAAGGACTTGAAAAAGGAAAAAGATGATGAAGAAGAAGAATATGAAATGTTTTTTGGGTTAGATTTAGGCCAAAATAAAATTTTCTTTGTACTGTTTTAGGCAAAGTATATGTAGAAGCCAGCTTTTGTTCTTTTTGTTGGGCTCAAGGAAAGAGAAAGTGGTGGATGGGCGTTTTTTTTTTTCTCTTTCTAACTTTTGTATTTCTTCTCTGTATCTTGGGGCAAAAGAAAAAATGAATGTTTTTGGGGAAGCAAAAAACAGTACCAGCAGTAAATTGAGTATATACAGTTGCCATCCATATATAGATGTTTTCTTTGCAGGGAAAAATTATAATTGCTACTCATGTCACTTATGTGGCCTGCATCAATTAATGCTTGGTCAGTACTATGGTCATATTATAGTTGTGTTGTGTTTGTAGAATTTTATCCCCATCCAACCTGCCCACTCACTCAGTCAACGTGAAGCAATAATAAATATTAATGAAAATGGAAAATGGGCTTTGGTTTTTTTTTTTTTTTCTTGAAGTTGCAAAGTTTTTTACTGTGCATGCGTTTCCGTCTTAATGTCTCCAGAATGAATATAATATGCAGTTTGTTATTCTACTGTACCAAGAGAACCCTAATCACTTGTCGGACCTTGTTAACAATAATTAACAATTGGGTATATGCAGCAGGTTTAGTTCTTTGGAAGGTTTTTAATTGTAGAAATTGTTGGAAGTGGTGTGGGAAAAAGTGCTTGTGCTTTTTGCCAGAACCGACAGCTGGATTTTCGGTTTCTTATGGCACACATTCATTTGTTAAAAGGGTATGAGGTCTAATCAATCAAGTTGGGTTGGCCCTAGCTATAAGTAATGACTCAGTGAGTCAGTGCAGGGTCTCGTCTGGACAGTCGACAAATTAAAGTCAGTTCTTGCTTGTGAGTGAAGTATGTGATAATGATAATAATGAGGAGATGGTCAAAGAGCGTAATATAGCGTAGGGCCATGTATGAGCTGTTGATGGTCTGTACACCCAACTGGGTTCTTTACACGTGGCATTCGCTGAGCTATCCTTTCTTTTGTGATATTAGGCTCCGCTTTTATTAGAAGTGAGCATAGGTTGAGATATTTTTTACTTTTATGCGAGTCTCTGTTGGAACTCGTCTAGTGGACTTCACAGTGTCCGCTTTCCATTAAACGGCGGTGGTGGTGGTGGCGGTGGCTAGACACTTTTTGGCTGTCATGCGTCGGTGCCGGCAAAGACGTGGGCTCGTGGTGTTTGACCCCACGTCCTTGGTCATGCACGCACACCATTGTTTCTTGAACCCACATGGCGCGCACCACTTCTCTCCTTTCGTTGAAATATTTTATTCCACTAATTCTCAAATCTTCTTCTTTTGTTGCCTGTTTTTTCATTCCCTGTCATAATCCCATCTGTCGTTTGATCAATTGTTTAATGTTTTTGAAAATTTCATTTTGATACTTATATTTTGAGGAAATTTTTTGTTTTTAACTAAAAATTTATTTATACCTCTCGTGATTCTTACATTTTAAATATATATTATTTTAGTCTTCTATATTTAAAATATTCATCATTTTAGTCTATTTTGACAAATTTTAATGGTCAAAACTGATAGAAAATGCATATTTAGAGGGAGGAGGAGGTGACGAACAGATGAGATGGAGGAAAAAAAGTGAAGAAATTGACATGGTGCAGAAGAAGACTGATGGAAGAGACGGTGGGGAGGAGATGGGGATGGATTTGTTCCATCTCTGGTTTTTGTGTTTGCTCTACAGATTCTTCCGTATCAAAATAACAACTTTTATATATATTTTTTTTTCAAAATGTTTTGTTCCTTTTTTTAAAAAAATAAATTTGTTTTTTAATTTTTAATTTTTATTTAATGCAACACTTGTACACTTACTTGATATAAATGTGAAATGATGAAAATAACCTCATTTGTATAATGTTTAACCAATGATAGAAATTAAATTGATGTTTTTTTGGAAGATAAATGATCATGGGAAACATAAATACATCGTAGTTAAAAATGATAAATTTAAAAAAATATAAGGAGTAAAATGAAGTTCTCACTAATTTTTTGAAATGGTTGAAGTATCTAATAGCGTATGGTATTATCTCTCCGTGTTTCAACCCTTATATAATTACAAACAGAACAAGAAGTTGGTATCACCATAAATTCTTGTTCATTCAATAACGCTGGCAGTCTAACCCAATCTAATACAAAGTTCATATTTTCAATTTATTCCTTTTTGGTTTTTTTTTTCCCCTAATATAAACTTTAATTTATTCGTTTGTCAAAACTTAACCAAATCAAACCTTAACCTTATAAACAGTATGTGAACAGCTATTTTAACAATACAGATAAAAGTCATCTGGTTTAATGACAAAAAGGAAATTCAATCAGACACCATTCAAGGTTTCAAGTCATCCTATTACAATACATTAACTATCCTTTTATATTTATCAGTACATACATTTTCTGTTATTAGTATTTTATTATTATTATTATTGAGACTAATCTAATTAACATATGAGATCAAATGGGATAGAATACTAATGACATGATCTGAAGAACAACTTTCATAAGGAAGGGAGTAGTCTATACAAATAAATAAAGGAGCAACTCATGGAAAGTTGAGGGAAAAACCAACCATAATTTTAGTGGCGAGGGGTGTCAACCCTGGAATCAAGTACGATCCTGAACGTGTGACCATCACTGTGACATACACAGATTTACTATTTTCTATTTATTAATACATTCGAAAAGAGAGTACATATACTTTAAGATAATACTACTTGGTTACATAACTTTAAAAGAGGTTCACGTTTCATTTTCATGTCGAGTTTCTGTCCGCTCCAAATTGAACCTACTATTCTACAGCAGGATGTCGATTACAAGTTTACAACTGGCAACCTGTCAGTTTTGAATTGTTACGATATCGTCGGCAATCGGACCTCCTCTCATTTTCGGTGGGGTGGGACTCACACCGCATCCGTCCACAGGATATACATACATTGTGAAGATTGCGCCATTAAAGCCTGAAATTGACTGCCTCTAGTTGCAGCAAACCAAAACATTCCCACGCCAGGAACTTCCATCAACTTGTCTTGTCAATGACCTGTTGTGTGAATAGTTTTTCCCTCAACATCACATGCACACATTAAGAATTTTTGTAGCTTTCTGTCACATAAAAAAAAAAAAAAAATCCTAACTTTACGTTTATAGTAACATGTATTGTATGATGTCAAAGATGTACAAATTCAACGGGTTGCTCAACCAACCCGCCCACCCGTCCACCCACCGACTTGTCGTTTTAAGGTTCTAGCAACAAATATTTAAACACATCACACACAACGACACAAACCAGCTGCAAATTAAAAGACTATAAATATAGTGTTGGTGATGATTTTCATTGTGTCAGCTAGGTCATATATGTTAATAGAGTTTAGTAGTTTGAAGCTTTCAATGATGTTGTTGATTCGTGTTTGCGTACGGCTCTGTTTCCCAACCAAAAACATGGTAGTCTTACGTAGTATTGAGAGCTCAATGTGGTTGTGGCATAAAATTAGGCCTTCAAAGTGGGATTTATAAAATGGAATTAATTCCTGTAGATTTTACATTGATGTGGATCTTTAACATTAATTATACATAACTTGTTCAAGATATTTGAAAGAGTAGATGATGAGACGACTCGCTCTTTGATTATTATTTATGTGGAAGCAAATGCAACGGTCCTGTAATTGGTGAAAGGGTGTTTATTGTTATAAATTATATATAGAAGAGTCACTTAGTGAGAGCGTGGCCGTGCAAAGACAGAATTCCTGATAGTCCATTTTTGTAGGCGTGACGGATTAATGTCTGGAACTACTAAATTAATTGATCGCTCCAGTTGTGATTATCTTAAATCACAATTTTCTGCCTTCAATAATCCAGTTGTGATTATCTTAATCATAATGTATCCATCACACTATTGGTTTTATCGGGTTTAAGAGTTCCAACTCCCAAGTTCTTAAATGTTCCCAATTTTGGGTGTTCAGGTTATTAATACGTAACGTCCAACTTCATCTGTACTTCAACTTGATTACATATATATATATATTAATTTAACTGACTTATCATATATATTATTCAATTAAAATAACAATTTCATGAGTTAAGTTAAAAATAAAAGAAAAGTACTCACACCAACTGTAATGTGTGATTAGTAATGATTGAATTTGAAGCTTCAACCTTATGGAGAATGGAGGGAGTATACAACCATTTGTGTTGAGTAGTGTACAGGTTGAGCTACTGATATATATATTTTAAATAACATTTTATTGAGAAAATCTTCTATGGGATGTTTAGTTTGTATGTCATGCTAATATCAGTATGATCTAGAATCTTTCAATAATAACGTGATACATGACATTTTTTTTCTTAAAAAAAAAAATTCTTTTAAAAAATTACGTCACGTGTTATGTTGTTATTCGAAAGGTAATATCAATATCAATATGACATGTCAACTAAACGTCTCATGAAAGATTTTATCAATTTTATAAGTTGGATGTAAGATAAGATAAAAGTTAAAATAAAAGGAAATGTTTAATTTTTTTTTTGAAATTAATTGAAATGTTTAACGTTAATTGTAATAGAATCTGATAATTATATACACTTTGGACTGGACTAGTAGAGATCCAATTTCACTTTGGACAGGACTAGTGGAGATCCAATTCAATCTTGGACATTATTCATGGCTTAGATTCAAAGCTGTTCTGTTCTCTATCGGTCTACATATGTACGATTAATTGAAACTTGCAAACATTTTAGCTTTTACTTCGATTATGGAGGCTGATTGTTAATTTGTTACCTATCGATAGCTATTCGTTTAACTTGACCAATTTAATGGTCTCTATTCTGTGTTCACTATCACTTAATTATTAAAAGTAACCAACTCGATTTCACATAAATCAAGACGAATGAATCTAACCTGCTAGCAGACAAAATGAGAGCTTTGACCCCCGACGTTGATGGACGGAAACCGGTTCACATAATGATGGTGGAAATCTATTTCTCCAGTTACTGCACAGCCAATCATATTATCAAATAAAAACGATTTTTTTTTTTTTTTGAAAAAAAGAAAGTTAAAAGTGACTGTTTGACTGCGTATTAAATCCATTTTAAATATATGTAAAAAAAAAAAAAAAAATCCGTTCTAAACAAATACTAATATTATGAATATATGATTTTAACATCACTTCTTTTTAGATAATATTCTTTACTTTATTTATTACTATTTCATTATTGAAATGATTTTTCAATTTATTTATAAATAGACCCATATTGTAATAATTGAAATATACATCAATTGAATTATTTGTTCTCTTTCTCTTTTACTTTTACTTGTTCTCTCTTATTTGATTATTATTATATATTCATTGCTTTTAGACTATATTTTATAATACGTTATCAGCACGAATATGATATGAAAGATTTCATTTATGTGATCTACTTTTTGCTTTTTGATTCAACTAATCTTACTAGTACACGTGTTTTGTATAGATGTCATGTCATGCTAACGAATGTTATATTATATCCAAAATAAATTGTGTCGACGTTTGGATTCGATCGATCTGGAGATTCAACGGTTCAGACTACAACTCTGATAATAAATGAGAATTAATATTGATTAAGGTTGATGAATGATAGTAAAGAAGATTAAATGTTGGTTTAAGGTCGGTGAAGGTAGTAAAGAAGCAATTAAGAATAGAAAACAAAGAAAGAGAACACTGGAAAGACAAGGATTTTTACGTGATTCAGCAAGTGCCTACGTCCACAAGCCACTCTGAATGTATTTTAGTAAAGTGACAGTAATACTAGTGCTAACTTATCTTTTTACAATGAATTTCTCCCCTATTTATAGAGAAATGAGGGCTACAATTGAATGTCTTATACGTTAAAAACTATCATTATTTTCAACTAATCTGACTTTGGTCATTTTGCATTTATAACTACTGCACATAATCATTCTTACATATTCATGCCCGCATTAAATGCTTTATGTAAAGTTTTCACCGTATTTAAATTTTAATGCACAACCGTCATAGCATTAAATGCCTTTCGAGAATTGTAGAGATTGTGGCGACGTGAAATCGAGAGAGCAGAGTGATTTGTCATCTGCTTCTTGTGAGATTACTTGAGGCGAGCTCAATGATCTGATTTGTTTACTTTCGTAAGCTGAATGTATGCTGGAATAGACTTTGGCACGGACACGAGCTGCTGGTGCATTAAAATAAATCCGTCATGGGGGAGAGCTGAGAGTGTATTAGGATAGATTTGTCATAGGCGCGAGCTGGAGAATCCAGCGAACTCGTCATCCCGACTTGAAGACTAGACTCTCTGGACCCTTCATTATTGTACTCATCGTTTAGGCTTTCAGCGGTCCATTTGCCTATGTTGTAAAAACGATCATAACAAGTTGATGTCATATTACGCCAATAAATGTTAACGTTATTCAAAATAAGTATTTCTTCAAGTTTAATAGATTTTTGTTTTGTTTTTTTTTTAAAAAAATTCTTGATTATATGTTTATTTATACATATGTAATGTAGATCTTGTTTTGAAAGTATATGTTAAAAACTTCAAATTCATATATTATTTGCATGATTCGATTAATTGTATAAAAATAAAAGATTAAATTGAAAAATATGTTTTATTGGTTTGATTGATGAAAAAAGAGAGAAAAGAAAAAAAAATTGTATGAAATTTGTTTTTGTTCCATGTATGGAAAGAAAAAAAAAATTTTCTTTTCCTTATTTATGTATTATGCGGAAAATATATAAAGTATATATATATATTTTTGCTATCTATGAGATATCTATATTCTTGGTGTTTGTTTAAATAATTTTATGAATATTACTATATGAGAATTATTATTTTTGTATCTTATGCATTCGAAAGTAAGTTTAATATTATTAAACTTATATTTTAATATTTTATCTAATATGATATTCCTTTTAGCTTAGTGAAAATTAAAACTAAAACTTTTAGTTTTCAAATAGAATAAGAAGTTCTATAATCTCAATTTAATTAGAATAAGAAGTTTTAAAATTTCAATTTATTAGAACAAGAGGTTCAATATTTTAAATTTGTTTAGAAATGAAAGTTCTACACTTTCAATTTAATTAGAATTATAAATTTTTATACATTTATCTATCAGAACTAAAAGTTTTATAGTGCTAATTTACCTGAAACTATAATTTCTAATTAAATTTTGTTTGCTTTCACCTTTAATGTGAGCAATTGTATATGTAAAATAAATTATAGTTACCTGAAACAACATAATCGGTCCTTGCCTATTTTATAGAAAAAATATGTCTTGGATCACAAATCTAAACACAAAAGACAACAAAATATACAAGTTTGAGTTTTGTGTATGAAACCAATGTTATGCATATATGTATATACATAAAGCAACGTGACTCTTTCGGGTTATGAAAAATTAAATAAAGATCGAATAAATTTGATATTGTGATGTTATGTTTTTGCTTTTTGCATATGACATAATGGTTTCATCAAATTTGCTTTAATTGATTGGATTCTCGATGAATGGTTCTAATTCAAATTTTTGTATCTTAAATCTGAACCAGAAGTTTCAGATTCTCAATAAATTTATTCTTAATTTTACTTGGATATTGAAACTTGAAGTTTTAGCTCATACTTCAGTTTTAGATTATAATTTATTTAGATTTTGAAACTAGAATATTCAAAACAACAAATGAAAAAAAGATAGAGAAAAATTAAATTAATTCGAATTTATATGAAAAAAAAACTCATCTCGCACCAAATATGTAGATTTGAAAATATGTCTCCTCGTTGAGGGTGAGTAGAGATTTTATTCACGATTTCAGGATATACAAATAATGAAATTTAGGTTTATAAACACGTTAAAGTATTCTATTTATTGTTTATAAATTTTAACGCATTAAAGTATGTATTTTCATACTTTTATATTTAATATGAATTATATGATCGAGTATATATATATATAACGATCTCATGTCTCATGTTATATGATTAAAATCTATTGGTGTTATAGTTAAGTAGTTACTTTTTCAGTGATGACACAAGTCTGATAGTGACATGAGCTGTTAGATGTGAAAACTAGACAGTAGCAATGGTTAATGTTTCTTGATAGTAATTTTGTTTGAGATCTTTTATAATATATCATAAAATTAAGGTATGATCGTAGTTTATTCAGAACATGAAGTTATAAAACTAATTATAGTGATTGATGTAATTTGGAAAAGAATTTCATTTTCAATTCTATCAAAATTTGAAGTTTTGAGTTACTATCATATTGAATATGTAATTATGATATACAATCACATCATAGTTTGAAGCTTTGGGTTTTTGAGAAGAAAAATAATAATATTTTTATTATTCTTATATTAAATTATATAATTATTGTTATTTCTTATAAAATTTTTAGCTAGCAAAGGATATGTTATTTTCATTTGTCTTCTTTCCTCAAAGCAAGATACGAAATAAGGTACATGACATATATTTTCTTATTTCTTAATTGATTATTAAATATTTGTTACAATTTGTTATAATTGTATTTTGAGAAATTATTTATTAATTCACTATGATTACTATTTATATATCTTGGTAAAAGGATTAATTTATATTTTTAAAGAAATATATATATGTATATTTGATCATCAAACGAATGAAATTGAATGATTGAAATAATTCATACTTCAAATTTGATGCTGAAGTAGCAATGTTAATGATTATGGGGTGAAAAACCATTTATCTCATATGACTAGATTAATTAATACAATTCTCTAAAGTGGATATTAAATCATTTAATAGTCATTATGGTAATTATGATCAATAAAGTCTCAACGATCATAATAAATTTTAACCAATTGAAATGGAATTCACTTTAAAGCAAAGTAAACAAAATGTTTACTATTGGTGGAATATGAAATTATAATAATTGTGTACTCGAAGTATACATGAATATTATATTAATATTTTACCGATATATAAAGGTTTCAGATGAGCAAATATGTATATTATAAAGCGAAAAACAATAATATTGTATATGTGAAACTTTGTTATTTTAATAGATCCTAAATGAATCTATTTAGATATACATTAAAAAAATTATATCGTATTTGTATTATTTATATTGTCATATGCCAAAAGCAAATTTTACGATAAAGATTATCATATGATCATAAATATAATATGATAAAAAATTATGATGAATCATTTTTTTTTTATCCAATAATACAAAGAAAATGATACACAAATTATTGGAAGTAATATAAATATCTATTATAGAATCTGAAGATTTTTACTTAGTAAATGTCTCTAAAGAATAATAATTGATATTATAATTTAATCCCTGAAGGATACAATGTGACATTTTAGTCATTGAAGAATAATATAATAGTCTAATGTATCCCTAAAGGATAATAAAACAATATAATTAAGTCTCGGAAGGATATTATGATGATATAAATAAGTCATATAAGGACATTATGATGATACAAATAAGTTTATAAAGGATAACAAATAATGCTAATGAATAAATTTTTTTGTTGTTAGGGGGAGAATAATGATAAAATTAGAAAACTTAATTATGTGAAATTACAATTGGTATGCATCATTTATTATGACGATTATTGTATAAGTCATATAAACCTGAAGTTCAAAGGATCGTTTACTTAAAAATTATATACCTAAATGATTTCATACTCATTGACAGTATATTAATTCGAGTGATTGTTCCTAAAGAATAATTTACATAAATGGTAACAAATAAATAATTCGTTACATATAGAAGTGTAAAAAGTAGATTTGGTTGTAAAGTTATTATTTTTTGAAGTGAATAATAAAAAAATCATGATAATTGTAAATATTATGCTTGAACTATATATATAGTTCTCATCATATGAATAACGATTCCTGAAAAGTTAAATATTTTTAAAGAGATAGAACTCATCTATATAATCTCCCTTAATGAAACTCACAAAAGATATCTTAGTTGCATTTGAAAAAAAGTGCATATGTCTAAATTATAATTATTATAGTTTGCCCTAAGAATATGTGAAAGTTTACAGTAACCCCTAAAGAACCATGTGTACTAAAAACTTAAAAAAAATTAAGATCTCATATTTTATTGCTCTATATATTACAGAAAAATAATGAGGATATTGAATAATATATTATGAATAAATGTTAACATAAAAATTATTGACCGAACGAAAGCAGAGCTATACTTATGAATTTGTATTAAACTTATCATGTGGACGTTTGAAGACGTCATATGTTTTGATCAAAATAATTACTCATATAAAAATTGAGACAGTGAAATATAATTGTATCTTAAATGTTTACTGTAAAAACCCAATACTGATAATATGAAAATAAATTGTCTCATAGTTAATTTCATATGATGAGAATTAATAGCCCTTGCAGAGACTAGTGTCCCAAAAACGGTACAATCTCCTGAAGAGATATAAAATCTTAGGAATACAAAAATTTCCTTGGAGAACTGTGAAATCATGATAAAATAATCATTGACAATTTATTTGCATATGCAGTAGCTACTGAGATTATAAATGATGATCATGAATCACATAATATCAATAAGTATTGAAAAAGACATGATTAGCCTAAGTGGAATGAAATAATTGAAGTTTTATTAGCCAAACGTGATGTATTTTGACCAATAGTTCAAACGCTTGAAGACATTAAACCTATTGAATATAAATGAGTATTTGTTCGAAAATGTAATGAAATAAAACATATTCACCTGTAATGGATACGATTACGTTTCGATTTTCAATTAGTTTGATAGTCTCCAAAAGACTTGAAATATGCCTTATAGATGTGGTAACGACATATTTATATGGGTCATTATGTATCAATATATACACAAAAATCCATAAATGATTTAAAATGTTAGAAGCATATAATCCAAATTCTCGTAACTTGTATTCAATAAAGTTACATTGGTATGACTTAAAATATTTGGATGAATATGATATAATCGTCTTAGTGGATACCTCACAAAGGAATGATATATTAATGATCCTATATGTTCTTGCGTATTCATAAAGAAATCAAAATCTGGGTTTAAAATTATAGTAATATATGTCGATGATATGAATTTAATTGAAACTCCTGAAGAGCTCCTAAGAACTGTAAATATTTGAAAAGAGAATTTGATATGTCAGATTTTGAGAAAACAAAATATTGTCTCAGCCTAAAGATCGAGCACAAATTAGAAGGAATACTAAGCCATCAACTTGAAGACATTAGAATGGAATCAATCATATTTTTTAGTATCTTCGAAAAACTATAAGAGTAATAGATATACACTTTTCAAGGGGACTATATTAAGTCAATACGGACATATGTGCACTGTACTTTTTTTTTTTTTTCTATCAGGTTTTGTTCTATTAAGTTTTCCTGATAAGATTTTTAACGAGACAGTCCCTTTAAACGTGTCCAAATACTATTGAATTCAGAAGATTATTGCATTTTTGATCTAGTAGGTCATAAAATATCTTTTACGTTCATCAAGAGAATATGTCGTCAATTTTTGGAGTTTTGTATCCTACACTTTTTTTTTTCTTTTGACCAGTATTTATCTCATTGAGTTTTACTAGTAAGGTTTTTAATGAGGCAATATTTGAGCATGTCCAAGAATCTCGAAGAGTATTATCAAGTGATGGACGCCCAAGAGGGAGTGTTATGAATATATGGTCTTCACACTACTTTCTTTTTGATAATATTCTTTATCTTATTTATTACTACTTCATTATGAAAATGATTCTCCAATTTACCTATAAATAGACCTATATTATAACCACTGAAATATACATCAATTGAATTATTTTCTCTTTTTCTTTTTTACTTTTGTTTGTTCTCTC
Source organism: Litchi chinensis (assembly GCA_019925255.1). Classification (NCBI taxonomy): domain Eukaryota; kingdom Viridiplantae; phylum Streptophyta; class Magnoliopsida; order Sapindales; family Sapindaceae; genus Litchi; species Litchi chinensis. The sequence continues at coordinate 4,483,190 of CM034475.1, read as the reverse complement.
TTATTTGATTATTGTTCTATATTCATTGTTTTTGGATCATGTTTTATAACAAATAATGAATTATAGATCTGTGAAGTATATTATTGAACAGAGCATATTTTAAAATTTATTTTTGAGCAAACTTTTTGAAAGATTATCAAATCCAACCATTACTATTTTCCAATTACTTCTACTAAAGGTATTTAAATCACTTTAAATATAAAAATTATAACTAAAATTGTAACACCCCTTTCTCAATTCCCCGTAGTATAGGAACCGAAGCGAAGGATGTTACCATTGCTTACGAAGATTTATTTATTCGTTATTTTAATTTTACAGAAAATCCGGCAGAGTTTCTCCTATTTTACTGAAAAACCCAAAAAATTTAAAAACATGTAATGATAAAAGAGAACACTTCTAAAATATTTTAGTTTTCTCAACTCCCAATTTCGGACCCTCCGTCTGACTCAAAACACTTCATCACACAACTTTCAACAAAACCATACAATTACAAATAAAATTCCATCAGAGGGAAAAATATACATAAAACTTTAAAAGAACAGTAATGCTAAATTTCATCAACTCACTTTATCACCTTTTAAAAATTTTCTACAAAGTTATATACACTAAAATTTACAAATTTTCATACATACATCCTAAGGTACATGTATAAATTCACATAGTTGCATTTTTTAACAAAAATTAGGTACATGCCAAAAAGGATGTCTACCCAAAAAATAGAGATTGATGTGACTCACAAAACGCGCGGGAGGTGTCTCCTTGTCTGTCTTTCTATCTACACTGCTCCACTCAACTACCTACGCGTGGGAAATCCAACGCGCTAAGTATTTCTACTTTGCGTGTGTACACATATAATATTGAAATGGTAACTATTTTCAAAAACACAATATTAAAATATGATAAATTACTCAATTGTATAAATTATAATCATAACCATAAAAAAATCAAACAAATTAATATTTATATAATGTAATCATTCAAAGTTACATATTAATCGCAATTACGTTATAACCCCTAATAATATGTCGGAGCTTTTTGTAAATTCTGACACGATACTTTGGATCGGTAACGGGTTTCCCCGGCATTGAACACTCGTTGCTTACCTGCCAAATTTCAATTTACAAACTTTTTCAATTTCTAGACCGGATACTCGGTGCCTTTAAGGTCCGTGAATCAAAGACGATATGTAATCATAACGTTGCAGTACTGCTAATAATTACCTTATTGGCATGCCAACTACCAATCCCCTCCTACCAATGTTCAGGTTTACTCAGGCCCGTGATATTTTTCAATAATTACAAAATTATCAATTCAAATAAATTTTTAATCGCGTAAACATTTAATCTCATCTTTTATATCGATTTTCTGAAATATGTCAAATCTTCACTCTTGGCCATTTCCAAATGACCATTTTGCCCTAGTTTTAAGGTCAAAGCTTAAAAACACAACACTCATCTTTTTCTAGTTCTCATTCAGCCAATAGAGGAAAATTTTCAAATTTTTATTTTCCAAACCCTAGTTTATCATACATATCATCAAAACATCATATTATCAACACATAAATGAGTATGAATTGACAAAAATGCCCCTTGGTTCTTCTCTAGCTTGCATTCGGCCAAAGGTATAAATTTTTGAAATTTATTTTCAACTCAATAATTCATTCCATAAATCATTCAAATATCATTCGTTTAGCACATAAATAAGCTGGAAATGAAAAAAATACCATTAGGATCCTCTCTAGAGTAGGTTCGGCCTAAAGTAAGAATTTTTATAAATTTTTGTTCTACTTTGTTTTTCATCACAAAATTCATTCCATCAACACTCAAATGACACATAAATATCATTTATACCAAATCACCACATCAAGAGAATAAAATCACTAAATTCCAAATGAAATTTTCATTGTTATGCTTACTAATAAAATCAAAATTTTAAAATATGTGTACACCAATCTTTTTGGGCTTTTTACTAGTTTTCTTGCACCCCCAAATGAACTCAAAGCTTCTCTTTACCCTTGCTTGACTCACCTCTCTCCAATTGATCACCTAGGGTTTTTCAAGAGAGTATTTTTCATCATAAAAACCAACTCAACAAATTTAAATGCATAAATAACCACATCTACATGCTTTTGCATACTTCTACATCATTTCTAACTAAAACCATCACAAAATCAAAACCCACACCAACTTACCTTATTTGAACCCTTTCTAATGGAAATCCACTTGTAACTCTAAAGGGGTTTGAATGAAATTGAAGTTTTGGAGGGGTAGATAAGGTGTAGAATGAGGTTTAGGAGTGATTTGTAGGCTTAAAGTTGAAGAAAAATTGAGAGGAAAGCGACGGCAAGGAGAAAGGAAAAAGAAGAAAATGAGATGCTCTTTTGCAACTTCAACTTTATATACTCACCTTTATCCAATTAGCTTTTAACCCCTAACTATTGCTATAATTATAACATTGACCTTAGTTACAAAAGCTTGCATTTAATTGGTTAGATCTCTAGCTATTCATCCCATTAACTAATCTAATCATCATTCTAATCAAAATCCAACTAAATGACATTAATTGTTATTCACTTTTTGACTTTATTGTTGGCAAACTTTGATTGGTCAAGGATTTAATCACATGTAATGCCTCCTAATTCCATTTCCTTTCTTGACCAATCACATTTTTCTAATATTCCAATATCCCCATTCAATTCCTAAAATAAATCTTCGCGTATAACTTATTTCTCCAAAATTAATAAATCCCCCAAATAAATAATAAAATATATATATCCAACCTTAAATACATAAATATCAAATTTAATCCATCTTTTGCTTGCTAACTTTAAATTAAAAAGCATTAATCCAATTAAAATGAGAATTGGGGACCTTACAAAAATACTATTAAATATATTTATCTCCTTTTAGATATCACTTATAATATAGTCATCAAACCTAAATTATGCCGCATAAAAGGTCTCTACTGGTTATCAGCTTAAAAATTCTTCAATTATCGGTTTAAAAAAAGATATTATCAAAATACCTCTTAAAAATAAAATCGATATAGAATCATTCAAATTTTTATGTTAAAAATGAGGTTTGGTGGTATTATTTTTTATCTTATGGGTTTTTAGTTTTTTTATTCGCTTTTTTTTTTATAAAAAAAAGGGAAAAATGAAAGAAGGAGAGGTGACTCCTGTTCAAGTGATGCAAATGAGGCGTAGAGCCGGCACAATGGCATCACATGGCGCCAAATCTGCGGACCTGATCAATTGGACTCAAAAATCTGCAAGCAAGTAAGTGAGATCAACGGTCGTAAACAATTCTCAATACACACTCGCTACAAATTCGACGACAGTGTCTTCAACGTCCAAATTCCAGGTACTCGTCATTTCAATTCATAGTGTCATCTAGTCAAATTTCGTTTTGTTTGGTTGTTGGGCGAACAAACAATAACTGTTGAAACTAATCAAATTAAATATTTCTAATTACACTTAACAAACTCGCATCACGATTAGTTGACGATCTCAGGCTCATTTCAGTGAATACTTAGGGTTTTCAAAGCTCAAACATCACCGAAATTGAAAATCTCGCAATCGCAGTGGCAGTCCAGTTCTCGTTGAATTCTTCACTTGATCGGAGATGGCAGACGAAGATTCCAATGTAACACAGGAGAAGAAAGCTCCTTCTGAGGATGATAAGAGGTAGTCATTTTTTTTTTTTTTTTAAATGTGAAATGTTTGTTTTGTTGATCCATTGAAGTGAAAAACTTGATGTGTTTTTGACAAAACAGGAGAGAAAAAATTGTGCCTGGAAGTTTGATGAAAGCTGTGATGAGGCCAGGAGGTGGTGATTCCACGCCGTCTGAGGGTGATCAGGTAACCGTTTTTGTTTACAGTGGTTTGGTTAGGTATGATTTACATATCACATTCTTGTTTCATTGGTAAAAAATTAGACTTTGTATTGTGTATTGTAACGAGCTGTGTTTTTTAGGTCATTTATCATTGCACAGTTCGTACACTGGATGGAGTCATTGTTGAGTCAACAAGATCAGAATACGGAGGTGATTACTATCGAATTTGTAGTCCTGCATTTAGCTGAATTTATTTAATTTGCTTGAATGTTGTGTATCTGGTGTAAGTTTATGAAATTGTAGAGGAAATTTTGTATGTGTGGCCTAGTTGACTATAGTGGATAATGCCTAACTTGAAAAGAAGGCTAACAAGAATATTAGCTTTTATGTTAAATTTTCTTTTGGAATGTGATTATTAGATTGAATGAATGTTTTCTTTACTTAACAGGTAAGGGTATCCCCATAAGGCAGGTTTTGGGCAAAAGCAAGTTGGTTCTGGGGTTGCTCGAAGGAATTCCCACAATGTTGAAGGGTGAAGTGTCAATGGTATTGTCGTTTTAGTTTCCAAGACTTGGTGTTTTGTGTGTGTGTGTGTTAAAATTTTATGTGTTTGTGCATGTGTTGACTGCAGGAAACAAACTATTTAAAGGAGAGGTAAACTAAATAGAAGAGATACAGATTTATGACCTCCAAATGAAGTTTGCTAATATGGTGAACACGTTGTGTATTTTGTTAGACATAAATTGATTATCTTTAACTGGCACCCCTATTATATCATCAAGCATGTTTTTGGCCACCAAGCTGTGTATGGAGAAGTGTTGTCTATACTTGTAAATGGAAGAATTATTCATTCCTAAATGCAAGCCGATTTCTGTTTGGTTTATTTCAGTTTAAGATGAAATCTGAAATGCACTATGGGGAGGATGATTGCCCAGTGACAGCTCCCGGTAACTTTCCAAAGGAAGATGAACTTCATTTTGAGATTGAGATGATAGACTTTTCTAAAGCCAAGGCAAGAACATCATAGCTGATATCTCTATCTACTTTCTGTTATAAAAGTTTAGCATGATAAGGTTGACCAATTATGATTCTGTTCATAGGGATTTATTCATGATTATTATATGTATGAAGGGTCAGTGATTGTTGTATGGAGTTACGAAATTTACACTTGTATGTTCTCCATTATTTTCTACTTTTAATTATGGGAGTTTGCTTAAGAAATATTAGGATTAACATTCGGCTTCTATAGTGAGTTTTAAGTTTCAAACTCAGTTTTTTTCTAATGCTGAATTTTACTTGTATTGGTTTCAGGTTGTCACTGATGATTTGGGGGTTTTGAAGAAGGTATAGACTATTATAGAATTTGTTGCATAATATTGTTTGGATTTCGAATATAGTAGTCATTGTAAAAGGTTGTATGTGGCTTTTAATCCTTGCAATTTTCAAGTGCTTTATGTCGTGAAAATTCTGATTAGTTCACTTTGGTGTGTGTCTTTGTATTGTTATTATTATTTGCTTGTTAATTATACTCTTAACTGGTGTTATGTTAATCGGAAAGTAGGGAAGCATACCACATGCCTTTATATTGTAATGAAAGGCATTGAAATCAGCATATGGAATTCTTTTGTTATGCATAGAGTTGATGTGATATAGATATTTAATATGATCCAAACATGCTGAGTTTAGTTTTCTGTACCTTGGAAGTAGAGAATGAAAAACATCCACTTTAGATGATAGATATTCGGTGAAAAGTAAAATAGAAAAATTCCAAGAACTGAGAAACATATATTTGATAAAATGAAAGGTTGTAACCTGATGCAAAACAAGAAATGAGCTCAGAAAGTGAATTCCTCATTATGTGTACAGTGGTTTTATAATCATCCAGAGTGTTTCTTTAGTCTGTTTCTTGTAGATCTAAAAAGATATATCATAGCTATTCTTCTGTTTGTTTGGACAGGTGATAAATGAAGGGCAGGGTTGGGAGACACCAAGACAACCTTATGAAGTAAAAGTTTGGTAGGATTTTTTTCTTGAACCTTTATTCTTGTCCTTCTCTGTTTAGAAGTGGAAGCTAGAAGTTCCTATGTGATATTATGTATGGTTATTCTCAGGATTTCTGCAAAGACAGGTGATGGAAAGTTGATTCTGTCTCACACAGAAGGAGAGCCATATTTCTTTACTTTTGGAAAATCAGAGGTTATACATTTCTCCTTTTTTTAATTCTGATATGGTTGATTTTATTCGACCAATATGTGTGGTCTGCTAAGGTTTTAAGATGACCTCGAATTACCCTAGCAGTTAAATGACTTCTGATCTTTAATGTTCTGTCATACTGCAGTAAGTTATTAAGCTTGATGAATATTATGTTAGATTGGTGTCAAAATAAACAGTTTAGTGTTAGATTGGTGTTAAAATAAACTGTTTAGCTGAGAAATTAAAACCTTTTGCTGTAATCATGACCTATGCTCTGCACATTGTGTTGATTATTGCTTGTTGGTGAATTAGGTTCCAAAGGGTCTAGAGATGGGAATAGGAACGATGACGCGGGACGAGAAGGCAGTAATATACGTTAAAAGTCAGTATTTAACTCAATCTCGTCTCCTGCCGGCAATAGAAGGTTATGAGGAAGTGCATTTTGAAGTGGAGCTCGTCCATTTGATACAGGTATCCTAACTTCCATTGCTATGCAAATAGTAGTTTTCTGTTTGGTTATTTATACCCACCGTATGCTGATAACCAAATTTAGTGCATGAGTATATACAATCTAAAATAGCGATGTTAGAAGTGAAGTTTCTTGGCAGGTGAGGGTTTTAAATAGGTCTATATGATGATTTTGATATAAATTTAATTTACATTGAACCCCAATGCATGTGTTATTTATTAACGTTACAGTTCTGGTTGAAGTCATGATGAATGGTTTCAACTAACTGTTCTCTTTTGTTTTATCTAACTTAACTAATGCCTCTATGACATCATGTATTTTGTAGTTTAATCAAAATTTCCTCACTTCTTAGACATTAGGCCAGCAGTGGCCAAACATTCATTTGCCCTGTTTAAACTTGGTCCTTGATGTTCTCGACTGGATGCTTGGTGTCACAGCACATATGGCTTAACAGATTGATCTTTGACAATGAATGACAAACTACAGTTTTCCTAGATTTTGGTAGTGGTAATTACTAAATTATCTGCTATATTAATAATTGTGCCATTATTAAAAAAAGCAGAAAACATAATACAGTTTTTTTAATTTGTGCACTGGCTTTTGGAGAACAGTATTGGCTCTCTCACCCTCTCTATTCATGATATTACTCATAAATTTTAGTAAGTGTGTTTGCCTAGTTAGTGAGAGTGTTAGTTAACTCTTGATTAAATTTTTAGGTACGGGACATGCTTGGAGATGGACGCCTAATAAAACGGCGACTTCGTGATGGAAAAGGTGTGTTTGATTATATTATTTATTAATCAGCATAGACTAGTTGTATTTAGTTTATGATCTGTTATTTACCTCATTTTTAATTATTGCGTACTTTGATATACTGTAGGAAGGAATATCTTAGAAGAAATTAGAACTAATCTATATCTTCAAGTTATAACTTACTCCAAATTAACTTACCTAATTTATTCTTTGCTAATATGTGTATTTGTTAATTGTTTACATGTTGCTCTTGAAATCCTTACTTTGTGATCATAGGTGAGTTTCCTATGGATTGTCCACTTCATGACAGCCTACTTCGTGTCCATTACAAGGGCATGCTTCTTAACGATGAAAAGAAGGTATTCTATGATACTCGGGTTGATAACAATGGTCAGCCTTTGGAGTTCAGTTCTGGAGAAGGAATGGTGAGTTCACTGTTTTAAATGGGAAAATATCTGCAAGAAACTTGATGGGTATTTCTTTGGGATAATGACAAAGTTGATGTGTCATTACTAATGGCACATGCTCATGCAGAGATGAAACTTTGATTGTGATGGTTATTCATATTGTTGCGCTTATAATTTGACAGGACTTTTATTTTGATAGGTGCCAGAGGGATTTGAAATGTGTGTACGCTTGATGCTGCCTGGAGAGTTAGCACTTGTCACTTGCCCTCCTGATTATGCATATGACAAATTCCTGAGGTTATACGCCTAAATCAACATTAATATCTTTTATCAGCACCTCGAGTTATGAGATTTTTATATTAATTATTGTTACTTTCCCTTTGTTCTTCTTTCTCAAAACAAGTTATTATCATTTGTTCCCATATGATTAGGCCAGCTAATGTTCCTGAAGGTGCTCATATCCAATGGGAGATTGAACTTCTTGGCTTTGAGATGCCGAGGGTAATAAGTTGTATCTTTCTGGAAATTTTAGGTGGAATATTGTGGTTTAAAACACCTATTTTCTGACACATTACGTAAACCTTTATGTCAGGATTGGACTGGTCTGAACTTTCAGAGTATAATGGATGAAGCAGAGAAAATTAGAGTCACGGTATGTGTTGTAGGATCATTTTAATTCTGCTTCATTTAGCCACCAAGAATCCATTGGATGTTATATGATGATCTCATGTTGTTGGCATATCTATTTATCCTTGCATGTGTGTATATTATTAATTCTGATTACAACAGAGTTTCAACAGTGCAAATGGTAGTCTCATATCTACTACAGTATTATATTCAATAATTCAATTATATATACTATGGTAGGTGATCACTTAACATTTGATATCGTAAACTTGAATCCTTGATGCTATCATTTTATCTTCAGGGTAACAGGCTCTTCAAAGAAGGAAAGTTTGATCTTGCTAAAGCAAAATATGAGAAGGTAAATGGTATTGTCTTTTAAGTTCACCTTAATTGAGCGTTAAATATTCAACTCTAAGGTTTTGTTCAGCATCATTTTATGGAATTACTCTTGCAGTTATGTCAACCTGGTCTCTTTCAGTCAAAGCCAGTAGTTGCGTTGTTGTAAAACACTGTTTCATGTTAGTTCCCATTGGCTTCAGTTAGCCAGTAATCTCATTGTGGTTGGCTCTGTTCTACAACTTAGTGTGTCTTCTGTTTTGTATTGAAGGAATCGGTCTTGATGTAGGGATTTACTACAGTTGTATAGGGTTATGTGGTTTATAATAGTTGATATTTATTATCCGGTTTGTACATCTGGGTATTTTAGTGATAAAACAATTATCTTCTTGATATTTTGACCTGCTCATAATTTTTAGCTTCCTTTACAATTTCTTCAAATCCATGTCTGCATGTAATCAGGGAAAATATTATAGCTCTGCAAGTGAAAAGCTTTCATTTACCTTTTATGTTTTCAACTAATACCATGGAGATTGTTATATAGGTGCTTCGAGAATTTAATCACGTTAACCCACAAGATGATGAAGAGGGGAAAGTGTTTTCAGAAAAGAGAGTAAGCATTAGCTATTTTGGTTGATTCTTTACTTTCTTTTCTTCTGCAGACTGAATTAAATAGTTCCAGATTGATGTTCTTATTTTTATTTATTTTTCATTCAATTTTAGAGTAAAGTTCTTCACTTCTCTTCCTTGAGCTATTTAACTTTTATGCTATTATATTTTTTAATATGGGATTGTTTTCGTTTCCCTTTGGATGTATGAAGAATTTATCGCATCTGAATGTAGCTGCTTGCCTTCTCAAATTGGGTGAATGTAGAAAGTCAATAGAGGCATGCAATAAGGTATGTTTTGGGACTTTAAATTCTAGTTGTTTCACTCCTCCCCAACCCTATTGCTGTAGTTGTCTTTGATTTAGGAACCTTTTGTTTTCTGATTTCTATGATCACTATGACATTGTTTGGTTATTTATTTTTCTAATCTTTTTAGCAGACTTTCATTCTGGCGAGTCCTTGGAACTCACTTATTTCTGCTAAAAAATAAATGGAAGTGTAATGTAATCATGTTACTTTGGTCAAGTGGCCGGTGGATATGAGTAGTCTATCCCCAGTGTGAGTTGTATAATAGGACAAACAGAGGCCCACATATTGTAATTCAATAATGCAAAATGTCATCATTTAAACTAACCTTTATAAGTGAAAGAAAAGAAAAAGCAGTTAATTAGGTGGAAGTGGCAAGGAAAATCACTTCTAAACATCATCATATCTCTTTAAGCTTTCAATAATTTAAACTCTGGTTTTGTTCTCTTTCAGTCTCAGTTGTTCATCTCGTGAGAATTGAGATGAGTTATTATATTTGGATCTTCTAATGTACTTCCGGTGGAATTTTGCAGGTTTTAGATGCAAACCCTGTGCATGTGAAGGCTTTGTATCGCCGTGGAATGGCCTACTTGGCTTTGGGAGAATTTGAGGAAGCTAGGACTGATTTCAATACGGTAATTCTGATGACCTTTTGGACTTGACCCCTTGAACTCCTTGACATCCGTTTCTAAAATTCTTACCGGTTGGCTGTTAGATGATCAAAGTCGACAAGTCATCTGAACCTGATGCAACTACAGCTCTTTCAAAACTGAAGCGGACAGAACAGGTATGTCAAAGTTAAACGGAGGACAAAGTTTTTTTTTTTTCCAGCCATTCAGGGAAAGAATTTGTTTGAATCCTTATTTATTACTTCTATTTGATGAGCAGGAATTTGATAGGAAGGCTCGGAAACAATTTAAAGGGCTGTTTGACAAGAAGCCAGGGGAAATTACCAATGCTGGAGTTGCAACTAAAGACGATGATCAAGCCACTGGCGGAAATGAGAAGAGTGATAGTGAGGAAGAGGAGTCGGATGAGGATGACACACGGGAATTTCTTGAACCTGCAGCGGATCCACCTAGAAGGGGATTGTTGTACCGATTGTGGCCTACAGGCGGAAGAATATTTTCAGCTCTTGGACTTGAAAGATGTACCATATTGTGACATAAAAATACCGAAGTCAAAATATTTTAGGCTCCGATTTTAGTCACTTAAACAAGAGGTGCGTTTCATTAACAAATTGGCTGATGGACGAATAAGGAAATGGTGTAGCGTTCTTGATAAATTATAATGATAGAAAGGAGGAATAAATTGTAGTCAGTTTTACATTCCTCTTTAAAGGGGCTTTTCCTGATGAATGAATCATCATAAGCCTATGGATTATCAGTAAGACGTATCAACAACTGAAAATTTTAATAAAAGATTATGTTTATTTTTCTCATATCAGAAGATAAATATGTATAAATTCATTGAAAATAAATAAAAGAGCAAATTGCACGATATCTCCCAAGATAAGCCTTTATATATACGGAGATAGAAGTTTCGTTTTTATAGCTGTTAGTCACCGTTAGTAGGGTAATGTGTGAGGTATTTGATCACATTTAGCCTCTCAATAGATTTAAAAATTAATTAGATATAAAATTTAATTTAAAAATTAAAAAGTTATTAAAGAATTTAAAAAAAAAAAAACAGTAAATCTTTATCGTCCATCGCAAAAGATAGATGGTGGAGATGAAATAGAGATGAAAAAAAGAAAAAATTAATATAAAAAAATTGTAGGAATCCAATCTGCAATTGGATCTCGACTGTCTTCAACATTAATATTCTGTCCTTCAACTCTAACCAAGTTCATCTCATGTTCATCTTTAACATCAAACACAAATTCATGCACCATCATTCTATCCTTTATAAAGCCAGGATCATTATCATCATCAGCATCCTCTTTATCATCATCAACACCAAAAAAAAAAAAAAAAAATCGATCAAGAACCCATTAGGAATTAAACTAAGATTTGTTCCTTTTTTTTTTTTTTTTTTTTCCTGTAAAGAATTATTCACAATAACAGTCCTCATAAATCATAATGACTACTGGAATCAACACATGAGATTCATGTACAATAACACTGATCAATGATTAGTGATTACTAGAACTAATGACCGTGTTGCAGTTCTGTAAGTACTTATTACAATAAACAGAACACCTCTACACACAAACGGTACAAAACAAAGTAAATGTTTACAGATCCATGAAGAATAGGTTCTATAAAAACCGAACTATTTTAGAACAACACGAGTGAAGAAACAGCAAACATTAACTGTTAAATGATACAAGAAATTTTGCCCTTAAACTTTAGAGTTGGTGGCGGCAATAGATAACATAGGATCAGCACGTTTAGCTACGACGAGAGCACGAGCCTTGACTAGGAAGAATCCGGCAGCATGGCCTGCAACAGCAACTATAAAGACACCAAGATTGTAGGACATGACAGAGAGCATGACCAAGTAAGCGAATCCCATCCGGACTGCATAAACACAAGCCTGAACAAACACCCCAAATATGGAGTTGCTCCTGCCTCCTGGTCCTGTAACAAGTTGTGGAGAGACTGACAAGACCTCCACAGCCAACCCCAACAGAAAAACAAAACAAAGAGATAGTATGTACATGCCTAGACTCTTTCCAGGCCATCCTGAGAAGAAAATGATAGCGTCTTTGCCCCAGTAGAAGCTCATGTGCATCATCATGTCTGATGATGATGAGTTCATCATATTCATGCCTCCGTCTGACATGGACCCAGGAGTCATATTGGCCAAGCCACCATGAGACATTTTCTCTTTCTCGAGAGAGACTGAGAGAGAGGGTTTGGTGACAATTCTGAGATTATAGGGGCTTGTGTTCTCTGTATTTATTTTCTTGGATGTATCTAATTAATATAAATAGAAGGGGAGGAGGAGCTAAGGACAAAACATGACAATAGTTGATGACGAGGAACGAGAGATTAAATATAGAAGACCATCTGATGTCTTTGATTTCTCCATTTTTATATTCGTCCATTTGAGGACGTTGTTGTTTGATGGAGTCATGGAGATGTAAACTTTGTCCATTATTTACGTTTTGTTTGACTATGTTTGGTCATTAACAAGTGTGAAAATTGGAGAACCAATTGAAGGATGCTATAGGTAATTGGAATTTGGTACTGATTTTGAAATGTATTTGTTTAAATTCATTATTAGAGAATAGCAAAAAATATATAATTGGCTCAATTTATGATGCCTACAGTTATTTAGTATATATTCAACTTCAATGTGCAAAGGAGAGAGACTTTAATAAGCTGCGATGGACGAAGATTGTGACTCGGAGAGTCTTTAATTAAAATTTAAAACTAGTCCAAACGCGTAATGGATTCTTCTCACGGATTGTGTAATGATGTCGTATTAGATGATAAATAACTACCGGCCCTGAAGATGTGTAAAATATGTGGAACATCAATTTGATTGATATTATGTGAAATTGTAAACTTTAATGTTGTGGATGAGGTTATCCATACGTTATAATAATAGATTTGTTTTATTTTTCTCAACTCTATCATTATTGATATACACATTAGAGAAGGAATTCTAAACGATAGAATTCTATTTTTCATTATTTTCATGTTCTTGATTGTAGCACAAAGAACATGATGAACCTGACCCAAGCTTCAGGATATTTTTGTTGATCAAAGAGAAATACCTCATCTCCTTCTTCTTTGGGAAAATGATGAATATGAACTCGAAGAATAGATGATAATCTCAAACTCAGTTATTCTTCTGAAACTTATATTTTTTTTATCAAGTCTAGTTGAACAAATCCAACCCTAGTTAAACCATCGTCTATTTTCATGAAGGCGTCAAATCCGATGCCTTCGTGAACTAATAATGGTGGTTGTTTCCACCGTCTTTCAAGCTTTTAAAATAAGAGTAAACTTGTCATTAAAATTTATGAATATTGAGATGATGCTATTAAAATTTATTTAAGTTTTATGATACGAATGCGTCGAATTTGATGCCTTCGCAAACTAATAATGGTAGTTGTTTCCACCGTCTTTCAAGCTTTAAAAATAAGAGTAAGCTTGTCATTAAAATTTATGGACAACAAAATATTGTTATTAAAACTTAGGGATAATCCCAAAAAATCATTTCTAGTTTGCAAAATGTTCATTTCATTACTTATGGTTTCATTTTTGTCTAAAATCTCTCTCTCTTTCCAACATTAATAAATTAACAGAAAATGTCTATGTTACCCTTTATGACTTCATCATCAATTTGTGATCATTAGGACATTGTCGTCATTTTACACACCTCTATGGAGTATTTTGAGTGTTTTTATTAATGTTAGAGGGGATTTTTGACAAAAATAAAACAATATGTGGTAAAATAGATAGTTTTATAAACTACAACAAGTTTTTTGGAATTATCCCTAAAACTTATTTCAGGTCTTTGATACTAATGAAACAAATTTCAGTTCTTTAGTGTTATACATAAAAAAATGAAAAAATCCCCAATCGACATTTGATACGGACATGGACATGGTTTAATAGATGCATCCCAAATTCTACCATTAATGATAACCCATCGAATAAAATTCTAGTATCAACTTTTGATTATGTATACCTAAGCATGCCCAGGAGAGAATCCAAATCCAAGCACAATTGGCAGTCAATGCCTTGACTAATTATACCAAGTACAAAGAGACTCTAAAAACGCAATCAAACAGAAAATCGGGTCATATCAACACATGTTAAACACAAACTGCATTAAATTTCTCCCCTAACAATGACAATGTGATGAGTCATAATAGTGATTCCAGCGAACAAGCCCAAGGCATAGCCTGCAATTGCTGCAAGAAAAACCCCAGTTGGGAAGGCAATGACAAAGAAAACGAGGGAGAAAATGAAGCACAGCAGAGATGCCTTCTCAATGGCCTCATTGATCAGCAAGTTATCCACGTCCCTTGGTGGTATACAAGAAGCTATCCCAACACTGATTGCATACGTGAAAACCATGCAGAGAATCATGTGGTAGAGATAGAGACGATGGTTGCTAAGATCAGGCCAGTCCCCTGGGAAACCAAGCATCACTTGGTAGGGGATCGCTGGCAGGTTGGCTAGTGCCCAACTGAAGCTTGAGTGGCTTATGTTAATGTCTTGGTGTGGTTGTTGTGCTAGAGTAAAATTACTGGTGTTAGAATAGGATGGAGAAGGGAATTCTGGCAAAATAGCGAGGAGAGCCATGGGTTTATATCAAGATAGAAGATACGTACCAAAAAGACGAATGCTGTTGTATAGATTATAATATTCGCATTTCTGACATATCAAGTGTGCCATGTATCATTTTCATCCATTTAATGTGCCAGACTAGTATTCCAGTTATTGCATTTGTAACCGAAGATGGAATAAAAATAATGAGGGTGGTGAGTGGTGACAGATTTGGCAGCAGAATATGGAAATATTTATTTCGCGTTTTAATTGCTAGCCATCTTTTCAACTCAAAATTTGTACTTTTCAAAGAAAGTCGTTACGGTGTAGTAGTAAATCACAGTCCACCCATATTACCTTTTAAGATCATGAATTTTACTTATAGAAGTCTTACTTATGTGGACATCCCTCACTCATAACTCACCTATGTTGCCTTTGGAGATCATGGATTTTACTTATAGAAGTCCCACTTATACAGTTGCTCCCCCCGAGTCCCATTTATGTGGATGTTCCTCCAACACCCAACCCACGCACCCACCCACCACCACCACCTCCCACAATCCCAAACAACATCACAACCAACACCCAACACCAACTCCACCGCTCACACCACACCCCGCCCCTCCCTCCTTCCCCTCCCCCCCAATGCATGTAGATTGCTTTCTTAATCTCTAGACCGCGTTTGATAGTCATATCAGAGTTAGTTACAATATCATTCTGGACTGGTGCAATAATTATTTTTTTAATAAAAAAAAGACAAAAAATTGCAATTTCCCAACCTCATACCCCTCCACTCTAGTTACCAAGTAAAAATATCAATTGCCAACGACAGAAATTCTTTTTTTATACAATGCATTTGGTTTTCTGTTGGACACTGAACTTGAGTTATTAGTGAATCAACACTTCAAATTGTGTGTTAATTTTAATATAATTTTAATTTTTAAAATAATCACAGATAACTACACTGAAGAAATAATTTATTTGGTTAATAAGATACAGTTTGATAATCCTGTTATAATTTTAATAAGATTTAAAAAAGTTTTATGCATGAGCTTGGTAAATTTTTTATGTTAATTATTGTAAGCTTATATAATGTAAAAAATGACATTGTCGACGTTGGATTTCAGTCGACGAGTAATCAATACCCAATACCTGCAATCAATGTGAGAAAGCACAAATACCAAAAAAGGACACAGACAAATACCGAGAATCAAACGAGGAACCCAGAGCTTTTACATGGTTCGACAATAATAGGCCTACGTCAACGATTGTCTGTCTCTTAAATTCCGCAGAGTGACAGTATATTATTGATTATTCTCTGATCATGTTACAATGATTTTAGCCTCCTATTTATAGGGAAAGAGGCGTTACAATTCTGGTTATGGCAAATCAGGAAAAAAATCCTGAATTAATTACAGTTCCCAAATAATCAGGAAAAATAAGGAAAAAAATTGTAAATTAATTACACTTCCTAATATGTTTGAATAATATCAGGAAACTGCTTCCATAAAATCAGGGATGATGTTGATTTGGTTTGAATTCGAATAGACTTCCATATTTGATGAGGAAATCACGGTTTGATTAGGTAACTGCCATATTTGGAGAGAGAATCATGGTTGAAATAGGCAACTGTCTATTCTGGAAGATACTGCATTCATTACGCTTCTGAGCGAGCTGACGTGTCTATGGCGGTCTATGAGCTTGAGCTCGCTAAGAGACGAATTGTGCATGAGGCGAGCTGCGGTCTAACTATGTTCACAGGTTTGTTGATGTCAGCTGAGGGATTTACCTGAGCGAGCTGAAGAGCTTGCTGGCCTTAGAATCGATACTGAGCCTCGTCTGATGGGCCTTGACTGGGTTGACTTTTATCGGGCCTTCTTATTGGGCCTGAATTGGACTTTTACCAGCCCATTTAATGAATCTGAAAAACACATATAACAGACATAAAAATAAATTATAATCATTATTATTTGCTATTCATAGATTTATATATAATTAATAATATAAGTGTTATTATGTTAAAATTAATAAGGGTCTTGTTCTTTCTTGGGTATAATCTGGCATACATCATTGAAAGTCGATTCTATAATTTTATTTGTTAGTTATCGTTAAAAAGGTCATTCGGAATGCATCTAATAAACCATATCCATATCAAATGTGGATTAGATCAAACCGTATTTTAACGTTTTTAATGAGATCATGAAATAAAATAACATTGTTGTGTACATTAATTACAGTAGGATCTACTTGGCTCTTTGCGGCAATAATGGAAAGTAAATAAACAAATATGAATTATTCATTACTAAGAGCATCTCCAATGCAAATATGAATTTTAAAAAAATGAAATGCCACATAAGATAAATTGATAGAGGGTTAAAATTAACTTCTCAAATGCAAATTTCCCTAACCAATATCAAGCTGACATAATAAAAAAGAAAATAGAGGTTGTCAACTTCAATGTCTATTTCTAGAGAGTCTTCTGGACAGCCATGTCAGCAATAAATGATTGATATTTTCATCAAATAATATTTTATGGTAATTTACTTCAATGATGTATTATTATTTGACTTTTTATATTAAAATGAATAGAATAACATTGGAGGGTCTTTTTAGATTTGAATGTCTATCAATCCATATTTATGTCATGTAGGATGCACATTTTCTTGACATTGATGATATGTTCATTTTCTTTAAAAGACAATTTACATTTACATTGGAGATGCTCTAATAGATCGCTAGATTACTAAAAAAAAATGAAGTGAAGGTCACGTGGAAAAATATGGTTGAAATCTCCTTCTTAAAATGTTGACCTTATAATTAGCTCTGCTTCATTATAATTGACTGAAAATTTCTTGAATGCAAATATGTCATTTTGCATTGTACAAAATTAATGTAGAGATGAATCTTTCATAGAAGTGATTTCTCGTATTATCTTCCCCCAAAGCATTGGATGAAATTCTTGACTGGTGGGTACTTGAAAGCTAAAGAATTCGCAATTTAAAGCGGTCTAAGTTTCATTCTTTCTATAATTGATCATGAAAATTAATTGGTAGAGTAGTAATTTGATAATTTTTCCATAAAATTAAAAATCAAAATAATTTTTTTAATCTTCTCTAATCTACACCATTCATCATAAAGTAGAGATTATTGAAAAAAAATATATTTTCTATAAAAATTATAATACAAAAATTAAAGGAAACGAAATTGTCCACTTAAAAACCTTTTGATAATAATCATCAAATAAAGTTTATGTAGTAACAATCTTAAGTCAATTCATTATAAAGCAGAGAGCTAATTAGATGGTCAGCATTTGAAAATGAAATTTCAATTATATTTCTTTCACATGAACTTCACCTCCTCTTTTTATTCATCCTGTGAATAGATTTAAATTTATTTATTTATTTATCGTTATTGATATTATTAGCCAAGTAGATCCTGTCATAATTAATATACACAAAGACTTAATATTTATTTCTCCATCATTCAATATGTTAGAATATAATCCGCTCTAATGCACATGTAACTTTAACACATTGAAGTTAGGTTGTAACCTTGTAATAATAATGTTGCATTATAATATTCTGTACAGCACACGCTTGGACAGTCAATGCCTTGACTAGTCCTACGAAGTACAAAGAAACATTAAAACTCAAATCAAACTCAATGCTGATTAAATAGATACTATGGTTTCTAATATGCGTACAAGCATAATTTTTCCCCTATACTGACAAGCCGATGAGTCCTAAGAGTGATTCCAGTGAACAAGCCAATTGGGAAGGCAATGCCAATAAAAATGAGGGAGAAAATGAAGCACAGCAGGGATGCCTTCGCAATGGCCTCATTGATCAGCAAGTTATCTGCATCCGATGGCAGTATAGAAGAAACTGGCCCGCAACAGAATGCATACAAAAAAACAGTAGTGAGAATCATGCAGTAGAGATAAATAGGTTCATAATTGTAAAGATCAGGCCAGTGCCCTCGGAAATCAAGAATCACTTGATAAGGGATTGCTAGCAGGTTGGCTTATGCCCAACTGAAGCTTGAGTGGCTTATGTTGATGTCTTGGTGTGGTTGTTGTTGTGGTAGAGTAAAATTAGTGTTGTTAGAATAGGATGGAGAAGGGAATGCGACCAGAACATTGAGGACAGTCATGGTTTAAACTCATGATAGAATATCTGTACCATAAAGATGAAGAATATTGTTATACATAACCTGTATGAGCTCTCTGTTGACAATTATAACCTTTCATATAATGGCTCATTTAAGTTGTAATGTATGCATTTCAACACTCATTGATGTTTAATTGAGATAAAGGATGCCATGTATTATTGTCATCCATTTATTGTGACAGATGATAATTCCATTTACTGCAATATTAACTAAAGTAGGAGATATAAATACTGAAGTTGGTGACGGTGACAGAGTAGGCAGCAGAGGATGAAAATATTTAGGTTTTTAGTGGTTAGCTATCTTTTTCAGCCCAAAATTGGCAATTTTTCAACCTCACGCCCCTCCACTCAAGTTACTATAGTGATCATTAGTCATCACAGTAATAATTTATTTACGTGAGCTTTGACCTTGCCCCAATGAAGTGTGGTGGAGGTGGAATGCTATCGTATCCTTTTTGAACCACAAGTGAGGTCAGGTACCGTCATATCCTCCTTGAACTACAAGTTCACGAGATGTTATTTTGAAGATTTGAGCCAATAAACTATAGATATTTTGATTGTAAACTTAATATTAGCAGGACATACAGTTTTGAAACCAAAACACCTACATGCACAAAATAAGTGGATGCATGTTCTTTTCTCATGGTCATTAACGTGGATCTATATAAAACACTACACTAAATAAGTGGATCTATGCTCTTTTCTCATGGTCATTAATGTGTTTTATTACAATTCATCGAACTAAGGTTCACAAAACCTGTCCTTGCATCAATTACAAAAACTAGAAACAAAACAACAAACATCACATATAAATAAATAAACTTAAGCAACATATATAGAGAAGAACTAATCAAAAGAAAAGAACATGCTCAAAGCTCAAACAGCAAGCAGTTCAACGCTTAGAAGTACGACCCGATTCATTCTCCGACCCACCCGACTTCTTAAACACCCGACTCCGAAACAGCATGTACCCAAAAGCATGACCAAACACAGCAGCGAGAAAGACACCTCCGTTGAAGGACATGACAGCGAGCATGACCATGTAAGACATCCCAGCCCGGATCGCGTGCATGCCCGTTTTGAAGAACCCAGCCGCTACGCGGTTGGCTCCTGGCTTCACGACGTCGAAGTTGTTGAGCCACTCGACGAGCACCGCGAGAGTGAAGACGAACATCAGAGCCAGAGCGTACATACCGGGGCTCGAACCAGGCCACCCCTTGAAGAGAACCTCCGTCTTGTGGCCCCAGTAGAAGGACATGTGCATCAACGACCTCCGGTGCATGTGCTCGCCCGTCACGTTCCATGCCTCTGTCGTTGTAACCTCCGTGATTGGACTCGAAGAACTCATCATCATCAACATTTTCAGAATTCTGTTGTTGGAGGTTGAAGAACATTTTTATTATTATAAATAGAGACCAGAAGATTTAAAGCTTTTGAAGATTTTTCTCACTTTTGTTTTTGAGTTGTACTGATACGCGCTCTTTTTTCGGCGAGAATGCTACTGTCCAAGTTTCGTGTCACGGAAATTTTTTTTTTCATATGAAAGCTGTGTCACAGAAATTTCGGTGCTTCGATTTTTTTTTTTTTTTAATATATATTGAACTGCTGCTTGGGGTTTCGGGTTGTACTTGTACCTTGAAGCTTTCGTTGATTTTTTTAATGTATTGTTAAATTCTTTAATTATTTTTTTAAATTTATTTAAATAATAAAATATATGAACTATAAATAATTTATTAGTTATCATATCATTTTATCATTTATAAAAAAAAAAAAAAATTAGATATGAATGATAGATTTAAATACTATTACAAAATATTATAGTGACATTCAAATCTTCATTAAAAATCCTTATTACAGATTATTTCAAAAAATATCTTCATTATGGATGTAAAGTAAAAATATATTAATGTACTTTTTCAATACATTCTATTAATACATTCTCTAATCTCTATTCAATGAATGGTATGTATACAAATTGTATTTTTGAACATAAAAATTATTAAAAATTTCACTATTTGACCTCAAAAGTTATATTATAGAAGTACAATTTTTATACATATATTGTATATTATATAGAAAAAGTATTAAAATATTATATTAAAAAAGTGTATTCAACATTTTTCTATCAAATAGATGAGCAATGAGTGAACTTTCTATCATAATACTTTATTACTTATAATATAATTTATAATTTGTATATTATACCATTCGGTAATATAAAAGTAAAATTGAAATTTTAGTATTATTGTTTTTTAACGATAAAATATTTGTTATATATGACAGGTACAAGCTGGAGAAACAAGGAGGTTTGTTCTGCCATGTACGCGCCAAAGAGAGGAGTGAAGTTGGGAATATGGTTAAGACACAAAAATTGTGCCATGATTCTTTTTCAAGCAATCCCCTGAAGATATTTTTAAAATAATTAAAAAAAAAAAGGGGGTAACACCATGAACAAAGTGAACAGAATATGTTGCTTCAAAATGGCATTTTGTAAGCCCACACCACTTGTATGATTGCCTGCCACGTTTCGATTTTAGTACAAATGCCACTATTTTGGGATGTTGAGCGTGGAAGTCTAGTGCCTACAAGATATTGTGGAAGGACTGGCCGCAGCCCACTGCAGAGAGGCGAAAGAGAATGACTTGTTTGCGGCCCATTATCTTTCCAAATTGGTATAAACATATGCATATTAACCTTGTTGATTAATGGTATTTATTTATTTAATGTTATATAATGTCCTAGATTATGTCATTTTTGTTGTTTGATAACATTAGATATACCCTTAACACGCTAACACAATTCCAAACAATATTATGTTTTATATTTATCGTGGAATTTATATGTTTGTGACTTATTTTGAGTGTTTTGTAGCTATCATTATCAATCAGGAGACCGGAAAGTTTTAATTGAAAGATAAGCGCTTCTGGGCTCTCCTTATCAACTTTAGCTTTTGCAAAAGCAATAAGCAAATACAAGCTGGACTAATTAATAGTGCGAGTGTTAACAGGGGAAATTTACTTTTATCCAAAAACAAATGTAAAAATTCGTTTTTATCTATTTTTTATGAAAATTTGTTTTGAACCCCTCAAACAAACTATTTCATTCTATACTTAAGTTTACTAAACTACCCATAAGTTAAATTTTAAAAATACAGAATTTAAACTCGGTATCAGATTTTATGACCCCATAAAACCCGATACCAGATTTTATATACTGGGTTTTATGGTCCAATAAAATCTTATCATTGTCTTTAATGCTACATCTCACCGAAAACCTCAATTTTCAAACTAAATCCAACCAAATCTAACCCTAAATATCAATACCTTACATCTACTACATAAAAAAACTCGAAAAATCATCAAAAAAGAAAAAAAACTCAAAAAATTTCAACAAAACTCAAACAATCAATAATGAAAGCTAAATATCACATGTCATGAGCAATGGAGGAAAAAGAGAACAAGGTAGATAGGAGCAATTTGGGTAAAATCTATATAATGCAATTAATTTGTTTAAAGAGGTGAAAACATATTTTTAAAAATATGGCTAAAAACGAATCTTGATAGTTTTATATCGGTATTTTTTATATTTTTCACTAACTTATATTATTGGCGATCTTAATTTGAAGGGTTCCCAAGCATCAAAATTGCTAGTTTGGTGATTCCCAAATATGCTGCAATGAAGTAGAAACGTTGTTTGCTGTCACGGACAGGACATTGATGAATAGTGGAAGAACATAAGTATTAATGTTAGGTGACTGGCTATCATACAAACATTGAAAAGTGTTCGTATCATACGTATAAGGCTAAAGGAGGTCATCCAGCCGTTGGATGATAAAGAATTGCATCCAACGGTTAGGATGGTTGGAAAAAAATAATAATAAAAAAATATTGGGGATATGCTACCGGCTAAATGGGTACACAAGAGAGAGAAAGTGAATTAAAAAAAAAAAACCTATTCAATTATCTCTCTCTTCTATTTCCTTTCTCTCCCGACCAAATCTCTGTCTTGATCAAATCTCCCTCTCCCTATCTTTGGTTTCATTAGTGGAACCCATTTGGATTTAGGTGGTGGTGGTGAGTCGATGGTTTCTGGGTTGGTGGTCGTCCGAATGTGTTTGATGGATGAGTGTGGTGGGTGTTTGATGTTAATGGTGGTGGTGGGTGGTTCTGGTGGGTGGATGGTTTCTGGGCATGGTGGATGTGTTTGATGGGTGGCTATGAGTGGGTGTTTGATGTGGTTGCTGTTAATGAGTGGTTTCATTATCATCCTCTTCTCTTCTTCTTCCTCTTCTTCTCTTCTTTTTCTTCTCTTCTTCTTCATATATTCGAACCTAGATTTCTGGGTTCAATTAAAATTGGGTTCAGAATCGGTTCAATTAAAAAATGGTATCCATAAACTAGATTCGATTTTTGAATCGAACCCAGAAACTGGGTTCGAATGGAAACCAGAAAACTTGGTTCGATTCTGAACCCAGATGGTTTTTTTTTTTTTAATTTTTTAATTTTTTTTGCAGTTTGATTGATGAGTTTGTATTTTATGTAGATTTTGGTGATTGTTGATGATTTTCATCTGAGTTTGGTGATGTTTGATGATTTTAGTGGTGGTGGGTGAGTGGCTTTTGGATGTTCAAGATGGTGTAGACGAGTGTAATAGGCGTTCGATACTAGTGGCCGTTCAAGTCTGGTAGGTGATACATCCCTTTTAAGGTATCAGCTTGATTGCAGTAATGAAACATAACACTTATGTTTGTATATTTGTTTGCTTTTTTGGGTTTATGGTTGCAAGTATAGAAAAAGAATAGAGGAACCATAGAGATTGTAATACATCATCAATGAAGCCAGATTACAAAGGAGAAACAAGGAGACTTAGATGTGTGAGAGTCAACAATTCACAAAAATTCTCAGACAGACCAATGGTGTGAATCGTCGCAAAATTATATCTAGAATTAATGGATTTTTGGTCATTGTCTCTAATAAAGAAACCTCCAATCATCTTAGCAGGTAAAAGAAGAGAAAGTCTCACACAAAACTCTACAGATTTGTGAAATTTTGCTTCCTTTTATTCTTATAGGTGTATGTTTGTTGTTTTGATTTCTAAATATTTGATTGAAGATGAATATTTTAGAATTTCAATTATTATTATTTTTTTTTGTGAAGTCTGAAGCTTATGAAATATAATTAAATGAGAAAAGAGAAGAAAAACTTACCCTCGGTGCCTAAACTGCAATCATTTTGCTTCTGTTATAAGAGTATGATTTTTGGTTCATCACGAATATAGATTCTATTTGTATAATCATGTGTATGGACAGGTTAATTTTAGGTTTCAGAAGAAGTTTTTTGTTTTTTGTTTTTTTTTTTTCAATGCTTGATACATCTTGGAGATCTTGTGAACAAATGTACTGAATTTGATGTTGATTGTTCTGAAAGTGTTAAGTTAATTGATTATATAAGTGAATTTGTTTTGCTCAATCCTTAAATTGGTCAGATAATTTTTTGAATACACCAATATAGTGATTCCTTACTATAAACATGGATGGGCAAAGACATATCCTAATGTGTGATTTCAAAATTATGTATGCTTGCTTTTGTTGTTTATAACAAGCAAGTTGAATAAGTTATCTGAATTTAATATATTGATAAGCGCTTAAATTGGAATTTACGTATGTGATTCTTATTTTGAGGCATGTAAATGTTGATAAGTGTTTAAATTAGCATTTTACATATGGATAGTTGCTTTGAGATATTAGTGGGTTCGACTGAAATATCCATTATGAGTTGTTTTACTAGTTTAATAATTGTTTTTTACTCACTCAAATATGAGAAAACAACTATTAAAGAAACAAAAATGTTGATCTCCTTGGTTCCAACTAAGATCAATGGAATGAAACTACGAATGTTAGAAATTGGAAATTCAGAAGTTGAATACATTGAATCTGAGAACTTGTGTGATGTAGAAAGTGTTGATACAAGTATAAAGATAGGGGATTTCCTTCTTTTCATTCTTTATTTGATAGTTATTCATCTAAGCATGCATATATCTGACTTGCCTTGATATATCTGCTTTAGATTGCATGATATTTTGAGATCAACTGTTGCAGACATTTAGAAGGCTTTTGGTTAAAGTTTTAGACATTTCTAGTTGGACTTGATTCTAAGATTGGGTCCTGGTCTATGAAGCACTTTATAATGTACGTCGATTATCTATATGTCATAAGGAATCCATGCTGGATATTCTGTAAGTCTGAGTGTCTTGCACAATTTTCTAATTTAATGGCATTGCTTGTTTGGCAGTGATAAGAGAATATACAAAATGCTCATTAGATCATGTGAAAATGAATATGGGATGGTGGAGATTGTTTTGAGGTGAAATCCCAATGTGTTTGCAAATGTGAATACTGTCAGGATTATTGTTTGAAACCCTGATGACTTCTCTAGGGGAGGTAAAATTTGGATTCGTTGAATTAAATATCTATATGCATTTTAAATTGTTTGCACCTTTTTTCATATATTGGCTACTACTCTACGTTTTGTTTTGCTTGTCCATATTGATATTTGATGTTGTTCTTTGAAAGTATGCATATTGGACAATGGACATTGTTTCAGCAGTAAATAGAAATTCAGTAAGTCAATCTCATTGTTGATATACGAATGAAATTCATCAAGCTCATCTTGCATAATTATAAAATATTTAATTGAACAAAGTTTAACTGCAACATTATTCCATTTTTTTGGTTGGGTTTCATGATCCTTACCCAATAAACTAGACAAAAACTCACCCACAAAGAGTATTTAGAGATGATAATGTTTTGATGGTCAAGTTTGCAAAGGAGGTGCAAGGCAAGAAAAGTTTAGCTATTAGTTATTATCATGCTAAGTACAATGACATTGCAAGAGAAGCGATCCTTGTTGGTTTGCATCGATACCACTTTTTTTATGAGTCTTTTCACTGCTTTGATGTGGTTGATACTGAATCTGTAGTTAGTCATTACACTTTTCATTATAATAATTTATCTGTAATTTTATTCTGTTTTAATTTGTAAGAATCTATGAATAATCACTGTCTCTATCTCAATATTTCTTAATGTTGTATCTAATCCTATTATTTTCTTGTAGGTTTTCATAGTTCTAATCTAGCCTGGAAGGTTCCAAGTGTTTCAGCTCTTATCCACTGGAAGCCAACTAGTTAATGATGTTTTAAATTAAATATTAATATAGCAATTGTAGAAGGACATGCTATTTCATTTGGTTTAAGAATGTTTAATGTACACCTTGTGTTTATTCCTAGTTATTTGAAGGATTATGAGAATGAGTTTTTGGTGTGAAGAGGTGATAATAATTATTTCAATTGAAAAGTTACAATCTTGTGCTTAAATTTATTAACATAAAAATGGAAAAGTATTATTTTATTTTATATTAATTTTTTATAGGTTGAAATTCATATTGTCGTTAAAATTGATATAAGTAATGGTGTTAGTAAAATTCTATTTGACAAGTAAAACTTTTGTTGCATTTTTTATATGTTTTTTTAAATGAAATTTTTTTGGAAGTTATGAAGTAATAATATGCAAGAACTTGAAAGAGAATGTGATGTTATCAAAATAAGCTTGATGTTATCAAAATAAATTTTAAATTTTATTAAAAGTTAAAATTGTAGATTAAAAAACGTTTAACTTGATTTAAATGTAAAATTAATTCAATAAACTTATTATATTAACAGTAGGAGTGTGACAAGAGACTATTTAATCACACTTACCTCTTGTCACGCATAGGCGTGACAGGACAACTTCCTGTCACACTCATCACTCCTAAGCATGACAAGAGGTTTTCTCGTCACGCTTGTCTTGGGCATAACGAGAGGCTCTCTTGTCAAGCCGAGTATGACAAGAGGCTCTCTTGTCTCTTCACAGCTAACCGTGACAGGAGGTCCTTCTGTCATGCCTAAGGATATTTTGGTAAGTAAGGGACATTAGATGCAATTAATTTGTTTAGATGATAAAGTGAATTTAAACAACTAATTATATTAAAGTGTTAATTTATTTTAGAATTCTGAAATTTAAATGGAGCTACATGTTGATTAAAAATTATATCAAAAATTTAGATTATGTTACATATTAATTTTTTTTTTAATAAGTGATAAATTTATTTATATGTGATGCTAAAACAAATTACGAAATATTAATATGTGAAAGTTCTAAAATTTCATTGAAGTATACTTAGTTTAAAAACTCTTATGTTGGGATATTAGATGTTAAAAGAATGTTAAATTATATATATAACGACGTTTGCCTACGTGTCACACTCAATGATGCCTAAAGCAACTGTGATGGGAAAGCCTTCCGTCACTCTACTCTTAAGAGTGACGGAAGGCTCTCCCATCACTCTTGGACATGACGAGAAGTTGTCCCATCATGCTTGTGTGTGACATAAAGCAAACATGATTAAAAGCACTGATATAGGTGTGCGACCACGCTAAAACAATGGTGCGGTCGCGCATTAACACTAGATCAATGAAAAGCTTATATTGGCGTGGGTGCGTGGCCATACTAAAATAGTGGTGTAGCCGCACACCTACACTGGGATCAATGAAAAGCTTACATTAGTATAGGTGTGCAACCATGCTAAAATAGTGGTGCAGTCGCGCACCAAAACTGAAGTAAGTATACAACCGCACCAAGATATGAGTGCAACCGCGCAGTTATAATCCATGAAATGCTTACTCTAGTATGGGTGCGTTGTCACGCTAAAATAGTGGTGCGGTCGCGCACCAACACTGGGATTAATGAAAAGCTTGCACTAATATGAATGCGCGACCACGCTGAAACAATGGTGCGGTCGTACACCAACACCAGTGTTGGTGCACGGTCACACTGAAACAATGGTGCGGCAGTGCACCAACACCAGTGTTAGTGCGTGGCCACTCTGAAACAATGGTCCGGCTGCACACCAACAACATTGAAATAATGGTGCGGTCGTGCACTAACATACGGCCACACCAGAATTTAAGTGTGGCTGTACACTCATAATTAATGAAAGGCTTGTACTGGTATAGGAGTACGGTTGTACTAAAATGGTGGTGTAGCTGCACACCAATATTGGAATAAGTATGTAACTATATCATGATGTAAGCACAGTCACATACCCATGATCGGTGGAAGGCTTCCGCTTTAGAATTTATCAATTTAATTCCTCTTATCGTTCAACTATAGTCAAATGCGTTACAAACTCTATGAATACTAAAATATCCTTAATCAAAATTTTTTTAAAAAAAATTAAGAAATAAAAATCAGAAACTTGTTAACACAAATGTTGGAATTGTTCACGAAACAAGTATGACGTTTACTGACGTCATATGTCAATTTTTGTTAAATTTGAACAACTTCGAACGTTGTCCTAACGTCAAACTTGTTCGCTGAACAACTTCGATGATGATCTCAACAAGATGATGTCACATAACTTGTTAAGATAACGTTGGAGTTGTTCATAGAACAACTTTGACGTTTGCTGACGTCATACGTCCATTTTTATCAAATTTGAACAACTTCGGACGTTGTACTAACGTCAAACTTGTTCGCTGAACAACTTCGACGTTGATCTCAACAAGATGACATCACATAACTTGTTAAGATAACGTTGGAGTTGTTCATAGAACAACTTTGACGTTTGCTGATGTCATACGTCCATTTTTGTCAAGTTTGAACAACTTCGGACGTTGTCCTAACGTCAAACTTATTCGCTGAATAACTTCGATATTGATCTCAACAAGATAACGTCACATAACTTGTTAATATAACATTGGAGTTGTTATTGGAACAACTTTGATGTTTGCTAACGTCATACTTCTATTTTTGTTAAGTTTGAACAACTTCCGACGTTATCCTAACATCAAACTTGTTCCCTGAACAACTTCGACATTGATCTCAACAAGATGACGACACATAATTTGTTACCATAACGTTGGAGTTGTTATTGGAACAACTTTGATGTTTGCTGACGTCATACGTCCATTTTTATTAAGTTTGAACAATTTCCGACATTGTCTTAATGTCAAACTTGTTCGCTGAACAGTTTCGACATTGATTCAACAAGATGACATCGCATAACTTGTTAGGATAATGTTGGAGTTGTTCATAGAACAACGTTGACATTTGTTGATGTCATACATCTATTTTTGTTAAATTTGAACAACTTCAGACGTTGTCCTAACGTCAAACTTGTTCGTTGAACAACTTCGATGTTCATCTCAACAAGATGACGTCACATAACTTGTTAACATAACATTGGAGTTGTTATTTGAACAACTTTGACGTTTGCTGACGTCATACTTTTATTTTTGTTAAGTTTGAACAACTTCCGATGTTGTCCTAACATCAATCTTGTTCGCTGAACAATTTCGACGTTGATCTCAACAAGATGACGTCACATAACTTGTTAACATAACATTGAAGTTGTTATTGAAACAACTTTAACGTTTGCTGACATCATACATCAATTTTTGTTAAGTTTGAACAACTTCGGACATTGTTCTAACGTCAAACTTATTTCCTGAACAACTTCGGCGTTAATCTCAACAAGATTACCTTACACAACTTGTTATCATAATGTTAAAGTTATTGATAGAACAATTTTCACGTTTGTTGACGTCATACGTCTATTTTTGTTAAATTTGAACAACTTCATACGTTGATCTTAACAAGTTGACGTTACTGAACTTGTTAAGAAGAATGTTGAAGTTGTTGATCGAACAACTTCGACGTTAATGTTACTTTTTAATAATATAAAATAGTTAATATAATATAACATTTTATGATAAATTATTATATTTATATATTATTTTAATTATAATATAATATATTTTAATTTAATATTAAAATATTAATAATAACTTAAAATATTTATAATATTATTATAATACTATATTTTATAATAAAATATTATATTTATACATTATTTTATTATTAAAATATTATTTATTATAAAATTATTATTTTTAATCTGCAGCAACAGATTGAAACCGTTGCTGCAGGTTGAAATACACACTATTTGGCTGCCAACTGGCAGCCAAATGTGTTTGTATGGTACAAACAACAAAGTTGTTTGTACCATAGCCATTCCCTAATGTTAGGCATGAGGCAGCTTATAGGACGTGATCATCGTGATGCAAGATTTATGTTTGTAGTGGAATTGCTTTAAATTGTTGGGTGCGCATATGTTGCACGATATCGAAAATTCGAAATGTTTGTGTAGCCGAATCTACTTTTGAAATGGTAGAGAATATAATTAATGCCATGTATATATATTCTTCATATACTGCTTATTTTGAATTGAATTTTCCAACATGAAGAATTCAGTCGACATCAAATATTCCATCTGATCATCTAGAGATATTGGTAAAACGTGAATCATTAGATAATGAAAAATGTGAAGAAGCATTACGAATTAATTAAAGCACAAACAGAAATTTATATTCTCTATATTTCTATTTCTTTTTATTAACTTAAATACTATTGTTAGATTATCATTCAAACAGTTTTCAATTTTTGGTTTAGCAGTTATATTTTGTATTAAACAGCTTAAATTTGGATCAAAAGAGCTCCATCTTATTAATCACAACATGTACAACTCAAATATAGATTTATAATTCAAGTCTCCTGACATATTCAAAAATCTGGTTTTAACACACTTGAAACATCCAAAATTTATTAATCCAGCGTAACTACTAGTATCTTGTTCAAACAACGTACCAAACTTTCTTAATTCATTAAAAACCTGAAGCTTTACAAATTAAGTTCAACCTCCGTCATTTATTAATGCCTGATTGATTGTCAAACCGTTATTACAAGTACGTTTTGTATATAGTTATATATAACACAAGTCTTTATTTAGTAGAGATTCATAATATTGATATTCATTTTTCAATCTCACATGAAACCGAGTAATTAATTAACCCATCAAATTATTTCTCTTGCCAGTAATGCTGATGGTTCTAGCATGATGATTGATTATCAAACCGTTGTTACAAATACGTTATATATATTATATATAACACAAGTCTTATTTAATAGTCATTCATTTCTTAATCTCACTCCAAATCGAGTAATTGATTAAACCATCAAATTATTTCACTTGGCAGTGATACTGATGGTTCTAACATGATGATTGATTATCAAACCATTGTTACAAATGAGTTATATATAATTATATATAACACAAGTCTTTATTTAGTAGTCATTCATAATATTGATATTCACTTCTCAATCTCAAACGAAACCGAGTAATTAATTAACCCATCAAATTATTTCACTTGCCAGTGACACCGATGGTTCTAACATGATGTTTCCTGATCTCATGATGTTCTTTTGGGACCCTAACAGTCAGGATTCCATCCTCCAAATGAGCCGTCATTCTATCCAACTTGATGTTTTCCGGCAACCGGAAACACCTCACAAACTTGCCGGTGCTGCGCTCCACGCGGTGGAACCTGTCACCCTTCTCTTCTTTTTCAATTTTCTTCTCACCGCTTATGCGCAGGATCTTGCCCTCCTCTATCTCCACTTTCACTTCGTGCCTCCTGTACCCTGGAAGATCGGTTTTGAACAAGTGCTCGTCTGGGGTCTCGCTCCATTCGATCTTGGAAGCATTGACTGTCTGTGTTGAGAAAACGTGGTGTGGGGCTGTGACTTGATACTGAACTTGCTGGAACGCTCCGCCGTCAAAGGCCTCATGGTGGAATGGACTCACATGATTGAAGGGAAAGTTTATTGGGGTGCCGTGGAATTGTTGACCGGAAATGAGAGACATGACGGGGAGGTATTCTATACAAAGAGTGTTGATTGTGTATTTTGCGTTGAAGAGGTTTGATATGATGGGAAAATGTGAAGCTGTATTTATAGGCAGGAGTGGTATATGTGGGGTCGTGGAGATTGTCATGTGTAAACTCCAATTGTTAAAAACTATAGTTTGACATTTTATTATTAGTTCAAGCTATTGAGTCTGATGATAACTAATAAAAATATATCTCTTGAGTGTGAATGAAGTTTCAATTTAAAAAAAAAAACGATTATCTTTACACAATAAAGAAAAGGAATCAGTGAAAGAGAAACTCGAAGATATGCAAGAATCAAGAATAAATAGACCAGCTAATTTATGTGCTTTGCTAGTATTAGTGGCAGGTCTTTATCAGAATATATACAATATGTGTGCCACTATTCGTGGTTATATATAACTATGTATAGAAACACTACATGGGTGGAAGATAAGGCATCATAGGCTTTTAATGTCGCGGGAAGGGAACTATATGCATCTAGGATAATCTTTTGGCCACAGTCATCAAGCAACTGTGGGAGCAGCCTGTTCAAGCAATAGGTTTCTGTAAATTGTCACATGCAAGTTCCTTTTTTGTCCAAGTTCAACTATTATATTCAATATCTTAAAAAACTCACCCAGGCAATATATAAATATAAGATCAAGTATACAGATCATTAATCAATTGCTGTACTTTTGTTTCTCCATTGGATGGATGCCTGATTCAAGGAGGCCTAGATTCCTAGAATTGACCAACTTCATCAACCCATGTTAAGGATCGGTCCACGTAGATTTGGACTTGGAGAACTTTCTAAAATCTTAGTCTATCGGCCTTCACCGATTCAATAATAACGTCTTGTGAGTACACCAAGCAATTTTCTAATCTCACTCATTGAAATGGATTGAATACACTGAAAGAAGGTACTAGTGAACTCTAGTTTTACATATATTCTCTGGGCTAAACTTGTCAGTGGACAGCCCAGAAGGCCAAGACCTTCTGATTTTTTCTCGAATAAAACAGAAAACAATCATGAAGGACCCCACAACATATGATGCTTACTTGTAGACTGAAAAAGAGGAAGAAGATGGCGGAAGATCATAGATTAAACGCGATACAACCCGATCAAAAATTATCAAACAAAAGAAGGACACCGAAATTTCCAGACCCCACAACTTAAATTTCTATATATACCACCAACTGCACCTCACTTCAGTAAATCGAAAAACACAATCGTCTAGCTAGCGATAACGATCACTTATCTAAAACACAACCAAGCCAAGTCCTTTTCTGCAACATTTATCATATATTTAAGCAAAAATGTCTCTGATTCCATCTTTTTTCAGCAACAGGAGTGTCTACGACCCATTTTCATCGGATATCTGGGCACCCTTTACCTCCAACAACGAGATATCAACATTTGCCAATGCCCAAGTTGACTGGAAGGAGACCCCCGAAGCTCATGTCTTCAAGGCTGATCTTCCGGGGCTGAAGAAAGAAGAAGTGAAAGTTGCGGTTGAGGAAGGAAGAGTTCTTCAGATAAGCGGAGAGAGGAGTGTCGAGAAGGAAGACAAGAGCGAGAAGTGGCACCGTGTTGAGAGAGGTCGCGGCAAGTTCCTAAGGAGGTTCTGGTTACCTGCAAACGCCAAGGTCGATGCAGTCAAGGCTTCATTGGATAATGGTGTCCTCACTGTCACTGTGCCCAAGTTGGAGGAGAAAAAACCGGAGGTTAAATCAGTTCAAATCTCTGGTTGAGGTATCTATTACAAGTTGCAACCATATCATATATTTGTGTGGAATGTTTTGTATTAAAGAGAGCGGTGTGTGATTTGTAGTTTTAATTTCTAACTTTTGTTGTTGTATGATATGAACTCGCATGTTTGAGGTAATAAAAAAGTTACTCCAATAAAAACATATCTGGTTTTCTGTTTGATGAAACCGATAAGTATCACCAATATATTCTCATTGATCTGATCATAAAATTGACTTACAAGTTACAATGCTAGTAGAGGAGCTAAGAACTCATTGATCTTACGTCCTCGATCAATTTTTCTAGGTTGATAAAAGATGACCCACCAGGCTTCACACTATCACTTGCCAATCTAGCAAAAGTATCCGATGACTTCGTGATCTCCTCGCTTTTTCTATCTATCAAGTCCCTCACCAACTTCTCAACCGTTGACCTATCACACGTGTCCTTCATATCAAACCCAATTTTCCAGACCTCACTCACACATCTACTATTGACTTGTTGATCAGCAATTTGTGGCCAACAAATCATAGGGACTCCTGCCACGATGCTCTCCAAAGTTGAGTTCCAACCACTATGGGTCAAAAACCCGCCAATGGCTGGGTGGGACAGCACCTGCTCTTGTGGAGCCCAACTTACAGTGAATCCTCTTTCCTTGGTTACCCTTTGGAGCTCCATTGAGTCAATCCCGGACTCTCCAACAATCAAATCGGGTCGGATGACCCACAGGAATGGTTTTTCACTGTTGACCAGGCCATGCCAAAATTCCAACACTTGGTCACGAGAGAGACTAACCAAACTCCCAAAACTAACGTATATCACGGATCTGGATGACTGAGAATCGAGCCACGTCATGCAGGTTTTGTCCTCTTTCCATAGAGTACCACTAGATAAGTCCGACGAGTCCAATTTTGACAAGTCCTTTGTATGAGATTTGATGAGAGCATGTAGAGGACCAATGGCGTAAATTTTTGTGAAAATTGAATTCAATCTTGAAATCATAGGAGCTTCAAGGTCGTGAAAGGTGTTAAGTATAAGAGCTGAAGCTCGGGCCATGGTATAAGTTTCTTCCATGAAGAATTTCACTCCCAGATCATTGACCTTTTCAAGTCTGCAAAGGCTTGGAAGATCCCTACGTCGAAGAACATTTTCAAACCCTGGAATGCATGTAATGGATTTGTCCAGATTCCCATCTGCAATTTTACAATGATTGAAAAATTGAGATCCCCAATTCTTTTGCTGTTTTTTTTTTTTTTTTTAAATATCATCAAATATGATAGATAGATATACGAGAACAATGATTCTCTGTCAATATTGACATGTGTTAGTTTTTTTATGAGAATAATTTAAGTTTGAGGGATATACGAGAGAAAATTTTTTTATCAATCTTGATGATTTATGTTTTAAATGATGATGTGTTATTAAATTATCAAAAGATTAAAAATAATGATAATAGAAAATTTTTATTCATATGAACAACTATCTATATATCTATTTTATTTTGTCAGAATCAAATATTACTTACGATCCTACTTCTATAATTAGAATAGAAAACTATCTTTATATACTGAAATATGTATTGATGAAAATTATTGAACTCTCAGCCTTTTAGATGATGAAGAGTTACACAATCATCTGTCTTAAAAGGTGGTGTTTCGGATCTGAATTCTTCACCATTCAAGCTAAAGAACTACTTGCAGCAGTGGAAATAACTCTCAAAGTTGAAAAAGTAAATGAAAACCTGCAAACGGAATTTCCCCATCTTCAACGAGCTTTGAGAAATGGAAGTAAGTCCACAAGCACGAAGCGCTAAAAGTTCGAAAAGTCATGACAGGAATTCCAAGCTCTTCCGCAACATCAATAGCAGCAAAAGACATGATACCATCAGCTATGACGCAAGTTGGACGTTGACACAGAGAAATCAACAGCTGACGGAAGGCTGGCCTGGACACAGCCATGAGGGAGTCCAACAAGTCCTTGGCATTCAAAAGAGAACGTGGCTTGTCTGGCAGAAGACCATCAGGAATGGACTTGAAGAGAAACTTACGGGAGCGATCATGGAAAGAGCTGGTCAGCTCATGAGTGTGGCTCATAAGACGATCATGGTTGTGATCAGTGTTCACGAACGTGACTTGAGAACCTGCATGGTTGAGAAGCTCGGCTAGTTTCAACATAGGTTTGATGTGGCCCTGTGCTGGGAACGGCAAGAACACTACGTGAGGAGCGTTTGTTTTCTCCATCTCCGACGATGTTCTTTGTTGGTTATTTGCTTTTGTCACCAAAAAAGAAAAAAAGAGGACACACAGAAGTTGTAATTTTAAGCTAAAAACAGATCACAAGTTTCTTTCGAAAACAAGGTGGGGTTGTTTTCTGCACTTCACGTGAATTTCTTCAATCTCTATGTTTCTCTATCATAGAAAAGCTATCTTCTTTACATCTCAAATTGCACCATACAAGTGTTTTAATTCTATCCATATGAAATATAACAGTAGTTAACTTAACACAACCTTAGTTAACTAAACTAACATAAATTGAATCAACCAACATATCTATTTATCGACACGTAGAATTGATCGATCGGAGATTCTAGACCCAATACTTGTAATCAAAGAGCAATAAAACAAACCAAAGAGAGAGGAGAGGAAGAACAAGAGATTGCATAGAGATTTTTACGTGGTTTGGCAATGGTGCCTACATCCCAGGTTACTCTCAATATATTTTTGGTCATCACTAAAAATGAGCTCTCTCTCTCTCCACAAATAATTTCACTCCTATTTATAGAGAGAGATTTACAATTGAGTGTAGTACACGTAAAGAAATCAACTACTCTGACATAGTATTTATTGCATTGACTAACAACTCTGCTATAGTCATACTGCATTAATTGCCCCTTAGGATTTGAGATTGCTGCCTGAGATCTGAGAGCTCCTTCCTGCTAGTTGCGAGCTGTGAGCTGGATGTTGAAACCTGAGAGCTGAGACCTGAGGTCTGAGAGCTGTGAGCTGGAGGTAGCTAGTTGCGAGCTGAGAGCTAGGTCAGTTCCTTGAATTGGTTCTTTGAGCTTTTACCAGCCCATTTTTGCAATCCCAAAAACACCCCTAACACTATTATAATGGGAATATTCCAAAAAACCATCCGACTTTTGATAGATTATCAATTTTTCCTCATGTAATTTTGTTTTTATTCAAAATCCTCATCTGTTATAAAATTAACATAAAAAATAGATAATAAGTAAAAAGACAATTTTAATTCTCAAATTTTTATTTAAAAATAAAACAATTGTAAAATAATATTTTAAAATAAAAAGTTATAAACTAATAAAAAAATTAAAAATTAAAAAAAAAAAAAAAATGATCACCAACAACCCAAAATCATCAACCTACAAAAACTGAAGCACATCATTCAGACATCAATCTGCAAAAACCCATCTAGACATCACCACTACATACAATAATAATATGCAAACAGCCTGGAAAAACCTATCCAAACATCAATATGCAAAAACACAAACACATCATCAATCGATCATTCAGTGCATCAACCCAAACACTGACCCACTGCAAATCCATACATACATCATCTTTAATCAAACCAAAAAAAAAAAAAAAATCCAAATTTATAGGTTTCCAGGTGTAGCAAAAAATACTCAGGGATAAAAAAGAAGGGGAAAGAGAGTGAGAGAGAAGTGCATTGTCCTAGAATCAAAACTATAAAATCAACAATCCAAACCTAAATGCAAATGCAAGACCTTGTCTCCATGACCGACCAAGATAAGTGACCTGAAGAATCCAAGCTCAGTACTAAGGAGATGGTTATGGATGGCATAGGATTTAGAGAGGGAGTGGTGGTGGGTGCAAAAAAGGAGGAGAAACTCTCATAGGTAAGTCGGGTGGGGTCGGGTTTAATGGAAAGAAGGTGGAGAGCTTGTTTAAGGTTGTCTTATTTACAAAGAGATTGGACTTGTTTGTTTGGGGACAGGTTAAATCAGAGAAAAGGATGGCGATGGATGACCTTTGATAGAGATAAATCGGAGAAAAGAGGAAGAAAAAAGAGAAACCTGATGGTGGAGAGTGAAACTGGGTCTGCACCATACTGCTACCATTTAATCTAGCTGTAAATCCGACCGAAAATGGTGAGAGAAAGAGGAAAATGGGGGGGAGAGAGAGAGAGAGAGAGGAATTGAGAGGAAAAATATATATTTGTATTTATTTTTATTTTTAAATAAAAGTATCTTATTTTAATATTATTTCATTTATTTTTATATTTTTATTAATTAATTTTCTTTTTCACCTCTGGAGTCAAATGATCAATTATATTAACCTAACGGATCTGTTACCATTAGGGGTATTATTGTCCTTTCATACTGCTCCATGGGATATTTTGGATAATTAATTTCAAGTCAGATGATATTTTAGATAAAAACGAAACTATTTAAGGAAAAATTGATAATCTATCAAAAATCAAAGAGTTTTTTTAGATGATATTTTGGATTTTTTCAAATGATTGGGTTCAAGGCCAGACGAACCTCATCTGGGTTCGAACCCAGATGAGGATTCGTCTGGGTTTGAATCCAGTAGTCTAAGTTCGATCTCGATCTGAAAAGAAAGAGGAGATGAGAGGAGAGAAGGCGACGACACCATCGAAAAGAGAGAGATGAAGAGAAGTCAGCGTGGGAGAGGTTAGTGGTGGATGTCTGGTGGAGGCGGCAATGAGCGACGAAGCACGAGCGGTGAGATTAGAGTGAGAGAGAGAGAGAGAGAGAGAGAGAGAGAGAGAGAGATCGACGAGGTTAGAGAGAGAAAGTGGTAAGTGACTGAAAAATTTTGATTTTTATTTAATATTTTTTTTATTTTTTTAAAATTGTAAATAAAAATATCTTTATTTTTTATATTTTTATTATTTAGTTATTTTAATTTTTCATATTTTAATTAATTAATATATATATTTTTAACTTTCTTCACATTTCCGCTTTTATTCCTGGAGTCAAATGGTTAACCATATCCATCTAACGGAATCTGTTACCGTCAGGGTATTACTATCATTTCATAAGCCTTCGGGGAGTATTTTGGGTGTTTAATTAAAAGTTAGGCAGTATTTTGAATAAAAACAAAACTATATGAGAGAAAATAGATAATTTAGCAAAAGCGAGAGAATTTTTTGGGATTATCCCTAAATAAAACCAAAACGTGACTCTACGGTCTCCTAAACACAGAAAAAGACAGCTACTAAGGTCATCTCCAATGTGCAACACCAAATTTTTTTTTTACTCTAATGTGTATGACATCAAATTGGTGTAAAGGGTATTTTCAAAGAATATTCTATATATAATTCTTTAACTAATATTAATTAATTTTTTTATATAAAATTTTATTCTCAAATAATTACTCACAATATATTCAAAAATTATTAAATACTCACAATTTTTTTTAAACTTTTTTACAATAAATTATTCTTATTATATTTCCACCTAATTATTTTTAAATTATGTTTTTTTTTTTTAATCATGTATATTTAATTTAAGATAATGGTAATGTTAATGTTATTGCTATTTAAAACATTATTGAGTTTTTGCATTAAAAATATTACCAATTCTATCAAGTAATTATTAAAATAATATTTTGTATATATATTAAATAATTTAATTCATTTTATATTAATATATTATTTATAATATATATTAAAAACTTAAAAATATATTAAAAAATATTTAATATTATATTAATTTTAAAGATCTCAATGAAATATTTCCAACGGTATAACTTTTTTATAATAATTTAATTTTAATTTATAATTATTAATCAAATTATACAAATATATTAAATGTGGTAAAGGATATAATTGAAATAAAAAGTGTTGTAGGTATTATAAGATAGGTATTATTGAAATTTTGAAAAGAAAAATATGTGTACATGGGGCGCATGCCAAATTTGGTGTTGCTACAGCTTGACACCAAATTTGGTGTCAAACACCAAATTTCCCTTGATTTTCGTATAATACGCTATTTTGGTGCTACATTGGATTGAGTTTTAGCACCAAATTGATGTTTTATACCAATTTGATGTTACATTAGAAACGGTCTAAGGCTATCTCCAACGAACACACTAATTTGGTGTTGATCACCATTTTGGTGCAGTTTTATGCTCCAACTCAAGCATAAAATTTATTGTCTCGAGGTAATATTTTGGTGTCAATGAACAATATAACACCAAATTTAATATCCAACTGCAAGTTACTTTAATGAAAAATATATATTAAATTATTATAAAAAATTATATCATCTGAAATATTTTATTGAGATATTTAAAATAAGTATAATATTAAATATATTTTAATATATGTTTAAATCTTTAATATATATTGATTAAAGAATATATATAGAATATTTTATCAAGAAACTGTGTATATCAATTTAATATTATATATATTGAAATGAAAAAAAAATTAATGTTGATATGAAAATGATATAAAATTTAATGTTATAGTAACGCAACCCAATGTAAACCAAGCAACTGACGTCAGACAATCATACAGCCCAGCGGGTCCCACCTCTACAGCATCGGGATTCCCTATCAAGAAAAATCAATCACATTCCATAGGGGGCCCCACACTACACATCCCCACGCCTCAACCCTACGACCACTCAGAATCCAAATCCTGCTCAACTTTCTAACCGTCCGATGCAAAACCAAAAGCGCCTCCACCACACCACCACTACTGTCTACTGTCACACTCCCTCCAGCTCCACTCTAATAATTGAAACTCGCTCGTCTTTTCATTTTTTTATTTTTCTTTTCTTCTCCGGCTTCGAAGCAAAACGCAGACACAAACAAACAAAACGCACGTATCACGACAACCAAAGCATAACAAGAGAGAGAAAGAGAGTAGTGATTGCACTGCATTTCGGTTATTATTGATTTCCGTGGCGGTAATTCTTTTCTTTGCTTTTAATCTACGTTCTATTGTTTATGTTTTTTCATTTTATTGCCATTTGTGTATCGGATCTTCATCGAGATCGATGAGTTTGTCGTCGTCTGTTGGTTTCATGAACCTACATTTTCTTTGTTATGGTAAGTGATTGGATTTTTGTTTTTTTATTATAAAGTTTACACGATCATTGATTTGCTTCTTGTCTGTATAACAATTTCAGCAGTGGTGTTGTTTTCAAGAAAATCATGTTCATTTGTTACATTGCATTCTGCGTTGTTTGTTGTTTTTGGTTTTACTGAATTGGAGCATTGAGATTTAATTTATTTTTTGCTTTTGTTTTTGTTTTTGTTTTTTTTTTTTGTGGATTTTGAGTTTATATGGAATTTGTTTAGATCTGTTAAGTTCTCGATATGAGTATGAATCACTAGCGTGGACTCGAGTGATTGATATTGAGGCTATAAAGTCGTGTTTAATTGAGTGGTTTGCGAGAGAGAGAGCTCGGATTTGTGTTAAAAGAGCCAACTTTTTTTTAGCTGGCATGAATTGTTTATTAATGATTTGTTGTAAAAGAGAATGAAAATAGGATCTTGAATTGTAGATTGATGTTAAAAGATTGTGATATTGGTGTAATGCATATGAGATCATTCGTTGAAAATTACCAAAAGTTGATTGGTTCTATAAAAGTCTCGGATGTTTTAAAACCAAATATCTCAGCATGATCATGCTTGGATTTCCAAGGTGGGTGGAACAGGATTGTGTAGTTGATTTTAGATTTGATAAAATGAGAGAAAAATGGGAATTTTCACATGGATTGTATTCGTTGTATTTTCTTTGTGAACATCTAGCAATCTGTACTGTTGGCTACTGAGAGGCCAAAATGGTCCTGGTTAATTGCATGTTGCCTGTTGGCTTCAAAAGTTCAGGGAATTCAGTGCATATATAGCAGAAGTGCTTTCCCCTTTATGGGTTTTACTGCTTTATGTTTCTCAGCATTGGCATGAGAGTTACTTTGTACCTGGTAATTGCCAGCTGTGGTGGAATTCTTGGTTTTACTGTTTATGATGCATATGTTTTATTGACCTTATTTATTTATTTATTTTAGTTCTCTTATAGAATTCTGGTGTTATCTTATCTGCAGCATCTTGGGAGTTATATACATCAGGAAAAATTAGTGCCGCTGCCCCAGCACATGCTCTTGCAGTTAAAATGTGTTAGTGAAGCTATTGAGTTTTTGATACAATGTCGTCTACTGTGAGACCAAGTCGTAAATACTTAGACTCTGCCGCGGATATGGGGTCTAGTTCAGAGTTGAAACAGAGTTCCAAGCAGCAGCTAGCGAAGGAGGGAGTTTCATCACAGCGTGAAACTAAGAGTTTGAAGTATCAAAGCAAGTTGAAGACAAAACCTTGTGTTGCTCCTCCGTACAGTGATCACCTCGTGAGCAAAGACGGTCCATGGTAAGGATCACTCCACGTACATTTGGACTTGGAGAACTTTCTAAAATCTTAGTCTATCGGCCTTCACCGATTCAATAATAAGGTCTTGTGAGCACACCATGCAATTTTCTAATTTCACTCAATGAAATGGATTGAATACACTTAAAGAAGGTACTAAGTGGACTGTACTTTTTATATTCTCTGGGCTAAACTTGTCAGTGGACAGCCCAGAAGGCCAAGACCTTCTGATTTTTTCTCCAATAAAACAGAGGGTTTTACCCAAATCTAACCTTTTTTTTATAACCCTTTGGGATATTACTCTTTTTTTTTAAATTCCCTACAGTATGGTTCTTTTTTGTCCAAAATACCCTTAATAGTCCAGCTAATTACCACTTACCATGGTTTTTCCCTCCAATGACCCACCCCATTTCTGATTCTCTCTCTAAAATTCCCACCCCATCAAATTTTTTCCTCTCATTCTCTCTCTAAAATGCCCTAACCCATCTACATTCCCACCCCTCCTCCCTCTCTTCTTCTTCTTCTTCTTCTTCTTTCCTTTTTTTCTCTTTTTTTTTTCCTGAGTTGGATCTGGTCGAACCAGAACCATATGGTTCTGGTCGGCGATCGGT
The DNA here is from genome assembly GCA_019925255.1 of Litchi chinensis. Taxonomy (NCBI): domain Eukaryota; kingdom Viridiplantae; phylum Streptophyta; class Magnoliopsida; order Sapindales; family Sapindaceae; genus Litchi; species Litchi chinensis. Next base: position 4,440,717 of record CM034475.1, on the reverse strand, counting down.
TCTGGGTTCGTGAACCCAGAACCAACACTGTGGGATTGATGAATTGTGGTTGTTGATGAATTGTGGGAGATTATGGGTTTTGATATTGAAGGAATGGGATGGGTAATTTTGTTCAAAAAATAATAATAAGGTCCGTTTTGATAATTTAGAAAACTAGAAGTCAATTTTGTAATTTTAAAAAATATATTTAAGGGCGCTTCTTGGGTAAGAAGCGCCCTCTATTCTAAATTTGATAATTACGAAATAACCCCAAAAATTTATTTAATTCTGAATTTTACCCTGAATTTTCAATTAAGGTTGGGAATCTCAACCTCGAGGTTGGGATTCCCAACCTGAAAGTTAGGATTAATAGGGAATCCTAACCTTGAGGTTGAGATTATGGATTTTTATATTGAAGAAATGGGAGGGGTAATTTTGTTCAAAAAATAATAATAATGTCAGGTTTGATAATTCAAAAAAATAAAAGTGCAATTTTGTAATTTTAGAAAATATATTTAAGGGCGCTTCTTACCCAAGAAGCGCTCTCTATTCTAAATTTAATAATTACGAAACAACCCTAAAAATTTGTTTAATTACGAAATATATATAATTGAACATTTAGGTTGACATTCTCAACCTCCAAATTGGGAATCCCAACCTAAAGGTTGGGAGTTCCAACCTTGATTTAATATTCATATTTGAAATCTCAACTTCAAGAATGGGAATCCCAACCTTAAGGTTGGGAATTCCAAACTTGAATAAACATCTAAGGTTAAGATTCTCAACTTTTAAGTTGGGATCCCAACCTAAAAGTTGAGAATCTCAATCTTTGATATTCAATCCTATTTGGAATTCCCAACCTCGGAGTTGAGATCCCAACCTATAGGTTAGGATTGATTTCAAAAAATACTCATTAAGGGCATTTCTGTCCATTCATGCATTTTTTCTATTTAGGACTCCCAACCTCGGGGTTGGGATTCCCAACCTATAGGTTGGGATTAATTTTAAAAAATGACTCATTAAGGGTATTTTTGTCCATTCATGCATTTTTTTTTTTTATACCTTTTTATACTATCAATCACAAAAGGTTATTTTTTAGGTTGACCTCTCCAAATGAACCATTTTCTTAATTTTCTCTAAAACAGAAACAGTCATGAAGGACCCCACTACATATGATGCTTACTTGTAGACTGAAAAAGAGGAAGAAGATGGCGAAAGATTATAGATTAAACGCGATACAACCCGATCAAAAATTATCAAACAAAAGAAGAACACCGAAATTTCAAGACCCCACAACTTAAATTTCTATATATACCACCAACTGCACCTCACTTCAGTAAATCGAAAAACACAATCGTCTAGCTAGCAACAACGATCATTCATCTAAAACACAACCAAGCCAAGTCCTTTTCTGCAACAATTTAAGCAAAACTGTCTCTGATTCCATATTTTTTCAGCAACAGGAGTGTTTACGACCCATTTTCATTGGATATCTGGGCACCCTTTACCTCCAACAACGAGATATCAACATTTGCCAATGCCCAAGTTGACTGGAAGGAGACCCCCGAAGCTCATGTCTTCAAGGCTGATCTTCCGGGGCTGAAGAAAGAAGAAGTGAAAGTTGAGGTTGAGGAAGGAAGAGTTCTTCAGATAAGCGGAGAGAGGAGTGTCGAGAAGGAAGACAAGAGCGAGAAGTGGCACCGTGTTGAGAGAGGTCGCGGCAAGTTCCTGAGGAGGTTCTGGTTACCTGAAAACGCCAAGGTCGATGCAGTCAAGGCTTCATTGGATAATGGTGTCCTCACTGTCACTGTGCCCAAGTCGGAGGAGAAAAAACCGGAGGTCAAATCAGTTCAAATCTCTGGTTGAGGTATCCATTGCAAGTTGCAACCATATCATATATTTATGTGGAATGTTTTGTATTAAAGAGAGCGGTGTGTGATTTGTAGTTTTAATTTCTAACTTTTGTTGTTGTATGATATGAACTCGCATGTTTGAGGTAATAAAAAAGTTACTCCAATAAAAACATATCTGGTTTTCTGTTTGATGAAACAGATAAGTATCACCAATATATTCTCATTGATCTGATCATAAAATTGACTTACAAGTTACAATGCTAGTAGAGGAGCTAAGAACTCATTGATTTTATGTCCTCGATCAATTTTTCTAGGTTGATAAAAGATGACCCACCAGGCTTCACACTATCACTTGCCAATCTAGCAAAAGTATCCGATGATTTCGTGATCTCCTCGCTTTTTCTATCTATCAAGTCCCTCACCAACTTCTCAACCGTTGACCTATCACACGTGTCCTTCATATCAAACCCAATTTTCCAGACCTCACTCACACATCTACTATTGACTTGTTGATCAGCAATTTGTGGCCAACAAATCATAGGGACTCCTGCCACGATGCTCTCCAAAGTTGAGTTCCAACCACTATGGGTCAAAAACCCGCCAATGGCTGGGTGGGACAGCACCTGCTCTTGTGGAGCCCAACTTACAGTGAATCCTCTTTCCTTGGTTACCCTTTGGAGCTCCATTGAGTCAATCCCGGACTCTCCAACAATCAAATCGGGTCGGATGACCCACAGGAATGGTTTTTCACTGTTGACCAGGCCATGCCAAAATTCCAACACTTGGTCACGAGAGAGACTAACCAAACTCCCAAAACTAACGTATATCACGGATCTGGATGACTGAGAATCGAGCCACGTCATGCAGGTTTTGTCCTCTTTCCATAGAGTACCACTAGATGAGTCCGACGAGTCCAAGTTTGACAAGTCCTTTGTATGAGATTTGATGAGAGCATGTAGCGGACCAATAGCGTAAATTTTTGTGAAAATTGAATTCAATCTTGAAATCATAGGAGCTTCAAGGTCGTGAAAGGAGTTAAGTATAAGAGCTGAAGCTCGGGCCATGGTATAAGTTTCTTCCATGAAGAATTTCACTCCCGGATCATTGACCTTTTCAAGTCTGCAAAGGCTTGGAAGATCCCTACGTCGAAGAACATTTTCAAACCCTGGAATGCATGTAATGGATTTGTCCAGATTCCCATCTGCAATTTTACAATGAACGAAAAATTCAGATCCCCAATTCTTTTTTTTTTTTTTTTAAATATCATCCAACATGATAAATAAATATATGGGGTAAAGATTCTCTATCAATGTTGACATATGTTAATTTTTTTATGAGAATAATTTATGTTTAAGGGATGTATAAGAGAAATAAATTCTATCAATTTTGATAATTTATTTTTTAAATGATGATGTGTTACTATATTATCAAAAATTAAAAATAATAATAATAGAGAATTCTTATTAAGATGGACAATTATCTATCTATTTTATTTTGTTAAAATCAAATATTACTTATGACACTACTTCTATAATTAGAATAGAAAACTATCTTTATATACTATAATATATATTGATGAAAATTGAACTCTCAATCTTTTAGATGGTGAAAAGTTACACAATCATCTATCTTAAAAGGTGGTGTTTCGGATCTGAATTCTTCACCATTCAAGCTAAAGAACTACATGCAGCGGTGGAAATAACTCTCAAAGTTGAAAAAGTAAATGAAAACCTGCAAACGGAATTTCCCCATCTTCAACGAGCTTTGAGAAATGGAAGTAAGTCCACAAGCACGAAGCGCTAAAAGTTCGAAAAGTCATGACGGGAATTCCAAGCTCTTCCGCAACATCAATAGCAGCAAAAGACATGATACCATCAGCAATGATGCAAGTGGGACGCTGACACAGAGAAATCAACAGCTGACGAAAGGCTGGCCTGGACACAGCCTTGAGGGAGTCCAACAAGTCCTTGAAATTAAAAAGGGAACGTGACTTGTCTGGCAGAAGACCATCAGGAATGGACTTGAAGAGAAACTTAGGGGAGCGATCACGGAAAGAGCTGGTCAGTTCATGAGTGTGGCTCAAAAGACGATCATGGTTGTGATCAGTGTTCACGAACGTGACTTGAGAACCTGCGTGGTTGAGAAGCTCGGCTAGTTTCAACATAGGTTTGATGTGGCCCTGTGCTGGGAACGGCAAGAACACTACGTGAGGAACATTTGTTTTCTCCATCTCCGACGATCTTCTTGTTGGTTATTTGTTTTTGTCACCAAAAAAGGAAAAAAAAAGGGACACAAAAGCTGTAATTTTAAGCTAAAAATAGATCACAAGATTCTTTTGAAAACAAGGTGGAGTTGTTTTATGCACTTCACATGATTTTTTTTCGATCCCTATGTTTCTCATTTATAGAAAAGCTATATCTCTTCTTTACATCTCATATCCACCATACAAATGTCTTAATTCTATCCATACAAAATGCAACTTTTAAAATTCTTTCTCCTCGGCTTCTTCCTGAAGGAACTACCGTCTCCTTCCTCATTAGGGATCCAGGTGTTTGGGATGTAGAGAAGGTTCAGAGGTATTTCCTTCTGGAAGATGCTGAGTGCATTTTGTCTATCCCTCTCTGTTTTTCTTCTTCGGAGGATGAGGTCTTTTGGCATTATGATAAGTTGGGGGCTTTTTCAATGAAGAGTGCTTATAAGGTTGCGTTGCAATATCAAGCTTTAGAGGTGGCTTCTAGTTCTAGTGGTCCTTCTTTTGTGTGGAAGGCTCTATGGTCTCTCGATTTACCTTCTAAAATTAAGTCCTTCGGCTGGAGAGCTTGTAAGCAAATTTTGCCTACTAGAGCTCTCCTTTGGAAAAGAAATATAGTGGATAATGGTTACTGCCTCTGATGTGGTGATGAGCTAGAGACTGTGGATCACACTCTCTAGAGCTATAAGCTTGTGGCCTCAAATTGGAGTTCCTGCCCTCTTCGTTCTGATAGCTCTTTTTGTAAATTGTTTTGTTGTAATTTTTTGGACAGGATTGTTTATCTTTTCTCAATGTTAGGAAAAGTTTTTTTGGAGAGATTTCTGGTGACAGCCTAGTATGTTTGGTCCTCTCGTAATTTTTTGCTTCATGGTGGAAAAGTCCAGCTCAATGAGGATTGCTGGAGTAAAGCAGCCCTTCTATTAATGGATTTTGCGGCTGGCAAGTCTGTTGTTCCCTCTCTTCCTAGAGCGCCAACTCTTTCTAGTCGTTGGTTTCCCCCTCAATTGGGCTCTTTTAAACTCAATTCTGATGCTACTTTTTTTAAGAGCAAGGAAAAGGTAGGGGCCGGTGTTGTTGTTTGGGATCATTTTGGAAAGGTCAAGCTGGCTACTGAGTTTGTTTTCAATCATTGTTCTAATGTGGAAATTGCTTAAGCTTTTGCTTTAAGGCGAGGTTTGTTGTTGGCTGCTGAAAATTCTATTAGTCCTTTGTGTGTTGAAGCTGATGCTTTAAGGGTGGTTAAGTTATGCAACGGGGAAGAGCTGTCTAGACTTGATATTGGGAGTGTCATTCATGATATCAAACATCTTATGATTGTAAATAATACTAGTCCCATTAATTTTTTGCATAGAGAGGGCAATCAAGTGGCCCACGGAATAGTAAGGTGGGCTCTTGGTTTTAATAGTGCTACTATTTGAAAAAATTCTTTTCCAGATTGGCTGCTTAAGCTCGCAGCCTCTAATGTTTGTGTTCTGGCTGGTGGTTTTTCTACCACTGTTAGTTGGTGTGGTGTTTATTGAATCTCTTTTTTCTCAAAAAAAAAAAAAAAAGCAACACTAATTAACTTAACACAATCTTATTGAGCTAAACTAACATAAATTAAATCAACCAACATATATATTATAATGGGAAAATCTCAAAAAATTGTCTGACTTTTGATATATTATTCATTTTTCTCATGTAATTTTATTTTTATCCAAAATCCCTCTTTTGTCACAAAATTAACAGAAAAAATAGACAATTTTAACCCTCAAATTTTTATTTACAAAATAAAATAATTATAAAATAATATTTTAAAATAAAAACTATAAACTAATAAAAAGTTTAAATATATATATATCATTAGTGACCCAGAATCATTAACTTGCAAAAACTTAAGCACATCATCAATCATCTGCAAAAACACAAGCACATCATCAATCAATCATCCACTGCATCAACCCCAAACACCTATCCACTGCAAACCCATCCAGACATTATTTTCAATCAAACCCAAAAAAATAAAACCCAGATTTATGAGTTTCCAAATGTATCCAAAAATATCTATGGGGGAAAAAAAAAAAAAAGGAGAGAGAATGAGAGAGAAGTACACTGTCCTCGAATCAAAACCATAAAAACACCAACCTAAAATCGACAATTCGAACTTAGATGCAAATCCAAGACCTCGTCTCCATGACTAACCAAGGTAAGTGACCTGAAGAATCCAAGCCCAGTACCGAGGAGGTGGTTGTGGATGGCGCAAACGTTGGAGAGCAAATGGTGGTAGGTGTAAAAGAGAAGGAAAAGCTCTCGTAAGTGAGTTGAATGGGATCGGGTTCGATGGAAAACTTGTTTGAGGTTGAATGAGAGAGAAGTACATTGTCCTCAAATCAAAACCATAAAAACACCAACCTAAAATCGATAATTCAAACTTAGATGCAAATCTAAGACCTCGTCTCCATAACTAACCAAGGTAAGTGACCTGAAGAATCCAAGCCCAGTACCGAGGAGGTGGTTGTGGATGGCGCAAACGTTGGAGAGCAAATGGTGGTAGGTGTAAAAGAGAAGGAGAAGCTCTCGTAAGTGAGTTGAACGGGATCGGGTTCGATGGAAAACTTGTTTGAGGTTGCCTTGTTTGCAGAGAGATTGCATTTGCTTGTTTGGGGACAAGTTCGATCAAAGAAAAAGAAGACGATAAACGGCCTTTAACAAAGAGAAATCAGAGAAAATAGGAAGAAAAAGAGAGATACAATGGTGGAGACCCGAACTAGGTCTCCATCAGATGGGTCTCCATGATGAAGGCCTAGTTCGAGACCTATCTGAGTCTCCACCATATCGCCACCGTCAACCACTTGCAAATCCGACTAAAGATGGAGAGAGAATGAGGAAAATGGGGGGGAGAGACAGCAAGAGAGAGAGGAATTGAGAGGAAAAATATATATTTTTTTATTTTTAAATAAAAATATCTTATTTTATATTATTTATTTTATTTTTTATATTTTTATTAATATTTTTATTGAATTTTCTTTTTTACCCTTGAAGTCAAACAATTAATTATATCAACCTAACAGATATCGTTAGGAGCATTATTATCTTTTAATACAGCTCCAGATAATATTTTGAATGTTTAATTTAAAGTCAAACGGTATTTTAGATAAAAATATAAAAAAAGAAATGGATAATTTGTGACAATCAGAGGTTTTTTGAGATTATCCCTATTATAATAGTAATAAAAGTATAATATATTAGGTTCAACTATACATCCATCTTTTATGGACCTAGGGGGAGGTTTTACATATATTAAATTAATTAACTATTTGCTGCCATATTGGTTCATATTTTTGTTCTTGGTTATCGTTGATTTGTACGGGAAGCATTACAATTATAAATCAACCAACTAATCCATTTTTCAAAGCAATAGATTATCATATATTAATTTTTGTACGACCAGCTCTTCCATTTTACTTACTCTTGCTTTATATTATAATTAAAATATTACAAGTGGAAAAAGTCACTCTGTTTGTCGACTGTGTTATGTACAAAATAGAACCATTAAAATTTTTTTTTTTTAAAGTCAACAGCCCCCAATGCCGGCGTGGGTTCGACACCCCACCAAATCCAAAAAAATATACATATATTAATAATAATATTCATTAATAATAGTAAAATAACTTAAAAATATCTATTATTTCTCATCATTCAGTGTGGGTTAACCCCCCACCTCTGTATGGGTTTTTCCCCCACCCTCGTGTGGATCTCTCCTCCACATCTGTATAAGTGGATCCCTCCCAATTGGGAGTAATTCTCTGGGCCGCGTCAACAGTGCTCTATCTCGGTTGGTTACGGTTGTTCCCTAGGTCAATCCCAGATAAAATTCTTATACTAAAAAATATATATATTTAAAAAAAAAAGATTAATTAAAACAAAAGTGACCTCAATATTATAACTTAAGACTATAGTTATGTGTTTTGGTTTAAAGTTCATCAATAAAAAATGTTGCAATGCCTTTAGCAAAAGACGGGATCCAGTGTCAATAATTGTCAATTTCTCATGCCGCTTGATATATTTTAGGACAAATTACATCCAGCTCCTTAACCTGTTGCATAAATATATAAATAATGTGAATTTATGATTAATTATATGCAAATACGCTAAACTTAATGGAACTTAATTGTTTAATACTTATTCTTGAAAAAAATAAATAAAAAAATAAAAAGCACAACCTTATCATAAATAAAAAATAATGAAATTTCCATTGATAATGGAGGTGTCCATCGTCAATAAAGATCGTTCTCCTCTTAAATGTGGAAGGAGATTCGTTGTTTCCTTCCACTCACAAAGAATATGTGCGGGAGTAGGCAAATTCCCTCCCCACTTATTCCTTTCATTTTTTGTTTAAGTAATAATATTATAAAATATATAAATTATTTTTAAATTCTGATGTACTTCATTTGGAAGATGATGATTAGGCATAGTCATTCCTTGATCATTTACCATTGTTTTCAACTGTAAAAAGTTAATCTACCTTGAACTTTTAAAATTGTCGCTATTTTGTTGGCAATTAATCATAAATTCATATATGTTTATGCAATTATGTAATATAAAATGATACTTTATTGTAATTTGCCCTTAATTTTATTGGACTTTGGATTTATATTATTATCAAATTTTTACTTAAAAGCTCATTGATCTGATGTCTTCAATCAATTTTTCTAAGTTGATATAAGATGATCTGCCTTCCTTAACACTTGCACGAGCCAATCTTGCAATTCTGTCTGTTGATTCCATGATCTCATCTCTCTTCCAATCCATCAAGTCCCTCGCTAAGTTCTCAATCGTTGATCTATCACAGGTGTCCTTCATGTCAAACCCAATTTTCCAAACCTCACTCACACACCTACTATTGACTTGTTGCTCAGCAATTTGTGGCCAACAAATCATAGGCACCCCTGCCGCAATACTCTCCAAAGTTGAGTTCCAACCACAATGGGTCAAAAACCCGCCTACGGCTGGGTGGGACAACACCTCCTCTTGTGGGGCCCAACTTACAATGAAACCTCTTCCCTTAATTCCTGCTTCAAGCTCCATCTGATCAAGATCAAAACCTGACTCTCCAGCAATCAAGTCGGGTCGTATGACCCACAAGAATGGTTTTCCGCTATTGACCAAACCATGCCAAAATTCCAACATCTGATCTCGAGTGAGACTGACCAGACTACCAAAACTAACGTATATGACTGATCTTGACGGTTGAGAATCAAGCCATGTCATGCAACTTCTGTCTTCTTTCCATAGATTCTCGTAGGATGAATCTGACGGTGACGAGTCCTTGGTACGAGAGTTGACTAGTGTATGTAAAGGACCGATAGCGTAGACTTTGGGGAGCAAAGAACCGAGTCTAGAGATTATCGAGGCTTCCAATTCGTTAAAGGTGTGGAGAATGAGAGCAGAAGCTCGAGTCATGATAGAAAGTTCCTTAGCAAAAAAATGCAGAAACAGATTATTTGCGTCTTCAACTCTACAGATGCCTGGAAGATCTCTACGTCGAAGAATGTTTTCAAACCCTGGAATGCATGTAATGGGCTTGTCCAGGTTTTCGTCTGCAATTATACAGTAATATAAGTGTCCGTTTATAATTCTAATGCATATTACTGCCATGCAATAATTGATTTTCTTTATCAGAAAAGTGTTACAACAGAATAATAATAAATGATTCCAATAAAATCTGGACCATTAGAGAACCCTTTATATTATTAGTGGATTTTTTTCAAAATAACAATTTAAACTTTAGGTCTAATAATTACTAAAATCATATCAAAATTTGATTTGTCTCACAAATCCTGGGTTCGGATCCACATTTGCTATGTTATCTATATCTGTATTATGATTAGTGGATTTTTTTCATAATAACAATTTCAATTTTAGATCTAATAATTGCTAAAATCGTATCAGAATTTGATATGTCTTTTAAATCCAAGATTCGGATCCACATTTACTATGTTATCTGTATTGATCCATAGACCGAGACGGTGTATTTGAAATTGGAGACTTATATTATTAATTCACAGTGTGTTAAAAAAACATCATATTATTAATTTCCTTTAACAATTTAGTATAAAAGACTTTCAGATTTGAAGGTTATTGATATGATCCTTAAACCTTAACCGTTTGAACTTTGAATTAATATATGCAGTAATGAAAACTAGCTTTTAGAAGATGGAAAAAACCTGGAAATGGAACTTCCCCTTCCTCAACGAGCTTTGAAACATGGAAGTAAGTCCACAAGCAAGAAGCGTTTTGAGTTCGAAAAGAGATGACAGGAATTCCTAGCTCTTCGGCAACACCGATAGCCGCAAAACCCATGATACCATCAACTATGATGCACGTTGGATGCTGACTCATGGACATCAACAGCTGACCAAACGCTGGTCCGGCCACAACCTGAAGGGAGTTCAACAAGTCTGCGAAATTGGAAAGAGAACGTGCCTTGTCGGGGAGCAGACCATCAGGGATGCACTTGAAGAGAAACTTAGGGTAGCGATCATGGAAGGAGCTGGTCATGTCATGTGTGTGGCTCATGAGACGTTCATGGTTGTGATCAGTGTTTATGAATGTGACTTGACAACCGGCGTGGTTGAGAAGCTCGGCTAGTTTCATCATGGGCTTGATATGGCCCTGTGCAGGGAATGGCAAGAACACTACGTGTGGAGCATTTGTTGTTTGCTCCATCGCTGCTGTTTTATCGTCAATATTACCCTACTGGTTGAAATCCTCCTTTTCTAACTCTATGTGGGTATTTACAGAGATCACAATGTGATTAGAATGTTGATTTCTAATTAAAAGAACTTTAATATTATAGAGCTCGTCACTCTAATCAAATTATAATCAGTCAGATTCGAAATACATATATATAAATCAAGACGGCAGTAAATGGTAGGTATGATTAGAATATTCTTTTGTCCCAACGTCGAAAGTAGCGGCCGGCTACGTTGATTTTTCTTATTTGCCTATTTTACCATCAAGAAATTACAAAAAAATAAGAAGAAAGTCGTATTGATATCATAATGGTTGTATCATCATAAAAATTAAAACAACACAGAAAAAAAACCTATAATTATCAAAATATGAAGGAATTTACACTTTTGCACCATAGTATTGAATAGATTTATTTTTTAATTAAATTTTAAAATCTTAAATACTTTTATGACACAAATTAAAAGATCTTTAATATTTAGGTTAACTTTATTTACCTTTATTGTATTGTGAATATAGTTATTTCTCTACGAAATGAATATCCAAATCATGTGAGTAGTATTTGATCTCGATATATGCTGACAAACCTCACACTCATTTGATATTAATTTTTTTTTGAAAAAAAAGGAAATCGTTTGAAAATGAGCTTCTATCTTTATAGAATATTGTTACATTATTCTTTATACAATTATTTATTACCAAATTTTATTCATTTTGTCACCATTTTCAATGATTGAGACCTTCATACGATGATATATTTAATTCTTTATTTTTTTTTAGGAATTGTCTATATTATTTATTATTCCTTAGTTATTTAAAATAAAAAATAAAAATTAACGCCTTATAAAGACACGACAGTTCTATTATACTTGATATTAACTCACCTCTACATATAGTTTTATACGACCGCCAGTGTTTACCCTGATTGACCACAGATAAACCTGCCAAGCACGTACGTACCAAATTATATGAAATCATAACTATTTAATTCATTGTTTGGACCGAAATTGACATAAAAAGAAAAATATTACATTGATTGGATGTGGAAAAAGTTTGATATATTAATAACTCATACATCAAACCATCACATTTATGACATTTTTTTAGGCACTTGCAGTTGAACAACTTGAATTGGACCGCGGTGGTGTCATTACATTCTTTTGAGTTCTTTAATTAGCTTCTCTAAGGTACGATAGGAAGATCCACCTTGACTAACACTATCACGAGCCAATCCTGCAAACCTGTCCACAGATCTCATGATTTCCTCTCTCTGATCTTCCATCAATGCTCTTACCATCTTCTCCACCGTGGATCTATCACAGGTGTCCTTCATATCAAGACCAATCCTCCAAATCTCACTGATCCATCTGCTATTAACCATCTGATCAGCCAGCTGGGGCCAACCTATCAAAGGAACCCCAGCCACAATGCCTTCCAGGGTCGAGTTCCATCCAGTGTGGGCAAAGAACCCACCCACGGCGTGATGGGCCAATACCTCCTCTTGTGGGGCCCAATCCACGACACACCATCTGTCCTTTGTCCGCACTTGAATCTGTGTCCCTGTCGAATCCATTTCTTCATGTGATTCTGTGTCGGACCGTAGAGCCCACAAAAATCGCTTGCCACTGTTGACCAGACGATGCCAGAATTCCGACAACTGCCCACGTGTCAGCACAACAAAGCTACCAAAGCTGACGTAAACCACCGATCTTGACGGCTGTGAGTCGAGCCACGTCATGCAACTACGGTCTTCTTCCCACAAACTAGCGTTTGAAGTAGAAGATTGAGAAAAATCTTCCACACGCGACTTCAAGAGAGCATGAACCGGACCGATGGTGTAAATACTGGGAACTACACGAGCTATTTCAGAGAGAACAGGAGCTTCGAGGTCGTCAAATGTGTTGAGAATAATAGAAGAAGCTCGAGTCATGGCAAAGGTCTCGTTTACAAAGAATTCAACTGCTAGGTCGTCTAATTGTGCCTTTGACCTACATGAAGCAGGTAGATCTCGACGTCGCAAAAGGCCATCCATGCCTGCCACACCAGTAATCTTTTTGTCCAAGTCATCATCTGCTTCCATTTTATTGGAGTACCACATACGAAGTAAAATTGATAAATGAATCTCATATATATTACAAACGTAAACCTAAAAAGAAGGTTATATATAGCCACGGATATCACAATTAAATTAAATAGATTAATTTTTAGAATTGCAAACTCATGTCTAATATCTACTACTTTTTCTTTTTTCCTTATAGTAGGGGAAAATGATTAAATTGTCGAAAAATTACCCACAAATCACACTGTTTTAAGATGAAGATTCTTAAAAATACATAAAAAGTACGAATTATAATAACATTATAAATGTCAGTTTACATAGATATACCATGTGTAAAATCATTGAATTATGGAAATACAATTAAAGTTTCAAATATATATTATACCTTCATTTAGTTCCTCGCAATGCATAGATTACCATGAAATGTGTAAAGCATGAATTCAATTTGAATACATAATAAATTTACTCTCACCTCCAAAGGGAAGTTGACCTTCTTGAACAAGTTTGGGAACAGAGAGATAGGACCACAAGCAGCAAGCACTTATGGTGCGGAAGATTATTATTTTGATATCAAGCTCTGCTGCAACGTCAATGGCAAACGACATAATTCCGTCAGCTATTATACACGAAACCGGCGGCCTTGGACTAGAATTGGAGTTCAAGGAGACGAGCAAATCTTTAAAAAGAGGCTTAGTTGTAGACTTGATAGATGAACACAAGTCAAGGAAACGATGGAGCGTACGCGGGTCATCATCGGGCAAGCCGTCGGAGATGGAATGGAAGTGCAGAGTAGGGAATTGGGTGGAGAGAGCTAGGAGGTTGTTCAAACGGCGGTGGTTGTGGTGGGTGTTGAGGAAGGTCACGTGGATTCCGCCGGCGTGACATAATAGCTGTGCTAGACATAACATGGGCTTTATGTGGCCTTGTGCAGGGAAAGGCAGGATAAGTACGTGTGGTTCCTCCATAGCCAACCAAGTTTTAGAAAGAATCAACTTGACATGTTACTATTTGTAATCAATTTTGCGTCTTACATGCCCACGTGTACTCATGCTTGGCAGGCTGGGTAGGAGTTGTATTTGGGCCAGTTCAATTAATGGGCTAAGTTTGTTGAACGAAACTTGGACAATTATTATGAAAAACGTATCACTACAATTCTGTTGATAGTGATTTATTAGAGATAGAAACGTACGTAGTAGATACATGAGAAACCAAGACATCAATCTTTAATGCTTCCTATTGATGGCACCAAAAATTTGCTCTGGTGTCTGGTTTCTCAAACATCACTGTCGTTCATGCATCATCACTTGCTTCTGTCCTTATCAACCAGTGAAAGGCAAGATGTCAACAATCAGGCTGTAATTTTGACTGATTCTATTAGTAAATTAAAGCACCACCGCCAAATACTAGGATGGACAGTATATTAATCACTCTCTTGGAATTGGACATTAACATCATGACATCATTGTTTCTCACTGTGTCGTTGATTTTTCCGGGGCAAGTTGAGATTAGAAGTGACAAAATTTCAAGCCCAGTTGTAGAAAAAGAGTGGACAAAAAATCAATCTGAAAATTGCCTTTCACGCCTCCATGTTGTACTGTCAATGTCATGCAACACATGTTGGCTATTTTTGTTTCTATGAACCTTGATGGAGTGCAGTGGAGCACAACATGCGCGCAGAATTGAATGCATTGATTTCCGTTTGATCTGTCCTATGTGAAGTAATAAACAACAGTTATTTTTTTATAAAAATACAAATTTTATAAAATAATGAATTCCAATATTTTTATAAAACTTAAGAATCATAAATCTATAAAGTAATAAAATAAAATAATATATAAAAATAAGAATAAGAATTTTACCTTTTATTTTAATATCTGTGGATTGCTCATCATCTAACATTCCTCGATATATCTCTACATCAAGAAATAAATGAGTAGACACAATTAAATAGAAATATAATTATTAGGTATTGATTTCTTCTAAGAGAAACCAAAATAGCTTCTATCTCTCTTTTCAACAAGTGAAAACCATTCATTTTCTATTTATAGAGAATCACTTGAGGTTTTAATTAATTAAAATTAATATTAAACCTTAAATTTATTAAAATTAAACTTTTATCCCATATAATATGATTAATTCATATTATATTATAAATTCGAACTCATTACCTTTAATAAATTAATTCATAATCAATTTATGTTAGAGTCATTATTGAGAATCAAATTCAAGGTCTCTTAAAAATCAATTAAATAATTATTAATTCATAATTAATAATTAACTAATTAAAATTCAAATATCAAATGAACACAAAGTTTTGCTACTTATGTAACAATTGTAATTGGACGGTCCAATTATAATATTCCATATTTATGTTTCTTATAGTAAAATGAGCTATCAAGGGAGCTTGTTGGATGTAACATCCCGATAATTGTTTCAGTATAAATAATACTATTAAATCTAGATTATAATTATATTAAATAAGATTAAAATTTAGTTTAAGTATAATTAATATAACTAGTGAATTAATATAGTAAATTGTTAGAAAATTTAATAGTTTTTCTAATAATTTATTTTTGAAAGTAATTTTTTTAGCAAAATGATTTAATTAGAATTTTATTGGGAAAGATTTGATGATGAAAATTGATTATTGGTGAGTTGTTAGTATTGAGCAATAGGAGAGGGGCGTGTGTCAGAATTTTTGGATTAAAGTGAAATTTTAAAAAATTTAGGGGTCAAAATGTAATTTTCGAAAGTATATTAGTATAAAAAGGCAGAAATTCTGGAAATGTTTCAGCTTCTTCTTCTTTACGTCGCCGACACAGCTGCTGCAACTTCTTCCCAATTTTTTTTTCATTTTCCAAGTCAAAATTTCTTAGGTTTTCTTCCATTTAAGCCCTCTTATATATGTATAATTCCATTTCTTGCAAAACCCCCCTAAAATTCATGCTATATTTTCGGATCTATGGTGTTTAATGAGATATGTGCTGTTTTTATCAATTTTTGGTGTTCAAATCGATTTTTATGCATGTAAATGCATTTATAGGCATGAATAATTAGTGAGTTTTACATTTAATTAAGTTATTTTGCTTTTCATGGCTTTAAAAGTATGAATTTTAAACTCTAGGTGATAAATTAGGGCGTGAGGAATCTAGTAAGGGTAAAGAGAAGCTTTGAGCTTCTATTTAGAGTGCTAGGAGCTTGAATATAAGCTCTAAAAGGTTGATATATACTTATTTTCGAAATTTAATTTTTTTTAGAGGCGAAAATTTATTATTTCGTTTCGTATCTTTGCGATAATATGATTTTTATGTGATGAGTTGTTATTTATGATATGTATGTGTTGGTAGGATACTAATGGAAGGGATTGTATGGGCTAAAACCAAGTGAAATACCGTTTTCGTGTAAAACCCCATTTAAATCCGAATTTGAATTAATTAAGGGTTAGAGGTATTTTCGTCTCTTTAAACTTATTCACGTGTTTAACGAATGATATTAAAGTGATTTGTGACATGATTTTTGAAGACGAAATCAATTTTCAAGAATTATACCCCTTAGTCGAAATTGAAGATATAGAGAAACCAAGGGACATTTTTGTCGTTTTGTTTATATTCACATGCTATTTATATTATGTTGCGATGAGTTGTGTGATTAATGATGGGTTCGAAGAGAAAAATTCGAAAACCCTCTTTTGGAATAAAGTGGAAATGTGAAACGAATGTAATTTATGTAATGAAGTTTAATTGAAAACGATAATTTTCGTAATTATTAAAAAGATCGAGAGCCTAAGTAAACATGTACATTGGTAGGTGAGGATTGATAGTTGGCATGCCAATAGGATATTATTAGCAGTACTGCGCCGTTACGTTTATATATGATGTGATTGACGGACTTTGAGAGGCACCGAGTGTCCGGTCCCGAATATGATACGAATGTGAAATTGAGCTCCGGCGGGTAGGCACCGAGTGTCCGATGCCGGAAATAGATGTAAAATCCGTACCGATCCATGGCATCGTGACAGCATTTACGAAAGGCTCTTATGATATAATAATACTCGATAATGAATTTGAGTTAAACTTATGTTTTTGAAATACATTTTATAAAGTTGCGATTGATTGTTTGAAAATATGTTATATTGAGCGTTAATTGTTTTGTGAAAAGATAACATGGACGTGCTATGGTTATGAAATTGTATGATTTTGATATGTTATGTTTGTGGAATTTTGTGATTGATATTATTTTGTGTATACCAACTAAGCTATTTTGCTTAGCGCGTTGGATTTTCCACGCGCAGGTAGTTGATGTGAGCTGAGAGTGAGAGTCCGACAAGAAGATCCTTCCATTGTGCTTCCAGAGTCACATCAAATTCCAATCCTTTTGGTAGTCATACTTGACATGTGCATATTTTGTTAAAAGAAAGTTTATGAACTTACATTTTGTCTATTTAAATGCATATGTGTGTAAAACCTTGTAAATTATAATATATATAAATTTTGAATTATGGTTCTAAATGTTTTCTCAAAAAGATGGGAAAACCAGTTGATGTAATGTTTTAAATTATCTGTGTTTACTTTGTTTTGAAAATATAATTAGAAAATGTTTACTTTGGGTTGAGATTGTGTGTTGAAGTGATTTTGAGACGGACGGGGTGTCCCAGTATAGAAGTTGAGAAAATGGAAATTATATTTGAAGTGTTTCTTTAATTATACATGTTTTAAAAATTTTGGTTTTCTCAATAAAGCAGAGAAAACTCTGCCGGATTTTCAATAAATTATATTAAATTAGTAAATGGATTTTCGTAAATAAGTAATGAAAATATCGTAACGTCCTCTGCCTTGGTCATTAGTGTCCGAGACGCCGAGGATCAAGGGGAGGTTGTTACAATGGACCTACAGTTTTAAGTTTCAATAACATTTGAATTATCAATTAAACTCTTTAATTAAATAATTCAGTATTATTAACCTTAATGTTATTCCACTATAAACTTAAAATTGCATATGATGTTTTTATACAATCTGAAATTTTCAATATCCATTTATTTAACCATTACATATGACTTGATCTTCTACAAATAGTTCATAATTAGAGCTAGGTCAAAATATCCGTTTTACCTCTCTAACCATATTTTGATTCTTAAGTATCATTGATTATCTAATTAACAATATATGCATAATAAATTATGAATTTATCTTTCTGTTTACATACGAACAAAAAGTTGAGCGTTCTTATTGTTCAAGACCTAAATCAATCAATAAGGAAATTACTTCTCTATTTCTCGTAAAAAGGAGTGGATTCCACTATTGTATAAAATATTCTCAAATACTAGTTAAATCATGTCCCTAAAATGTGAAGGTATTGATTGGGGGATCTACACGTATCTCACTCGTCTAAATCAAATGATACAACTCAACGAGCAGGAGTCCATAATACACTCAGGATTAAGATCAATTCATATATGATTATCCAATCAATAAATATGAATCTCTAAGTTTAATGGATATTAGTTAAAGATTTATGTTTATCGTGGTTCAGTCATATATAATCTTTATTATATAAGGTATCTTTATTTCTATGTCATCACATAAATAGTCTCGAATAAGACTATCATATTGAATACAAAATTAACCGTAACTATAGATTTAATACAAATAAAGTACCCAGTTTCATTTGCTTTCTACGGACTCTTTAGATTACTTATCTCAAACTAAATATGCATGTATATAACACTTATACACTTATTTTAAAATTATATGGGTAATTAAAAATATTTCTCATGATATTTAAAATTTTGCAAAAATATATAAATTGAATTAATTGAATACTTTATTAATATTTATAAAACCGTTTACATAATTACAAACTCTTAAGACACAAACCCCAATATTACGATGCTGATTGTGTAACACCCTCCACCCGATTCTCATTTCGATGGGAACCCGAGTCGAAGGATGCTACCTTAATCGATTTATTCGCTATTATTTTATATATATGCACTATAATTTTTTTTTTCGAAAATCCGGCAGAGTTTCTGCTGTTTTTCTGAAAAACTTAAAATTATAAAACCTACAAATTTCAAAAACAAACACTTCTAAAATACATTTATTTTCTCAACTTCCATTCCGGACCCTCCGTCCGACTCCAAAATCATTTCACCACACAAACATTTATAAACACAAACTTTAATAAAAATCATCATAATCGAAATTAAATAATAATTAAACAATAAATAAGAGTTTCTTTACAAAATTACTTTACAAACACAAAAACTTTTTCTACAATTTATACATCCTTATTTATAAAATCTTGTAAATCCATATACATGCACATGCATTTTCATATACTTTAATATTACTATACAATATTAAACATAGAACTGCCAACTATGGAGGGAATGTGACTCACGAAAATGCAACAAATGTCTTCTTGTCAACCTTTATCTACAGTGCCCAAAATTTCAACCTACGCGTGGAAAATCCAACTCGCTAAGTATTTATACTTAGTGGGTGTACACTAAATTTAAATTTCATTCATTTCAAAGATACAAGATTTTAAAGCTAGATTTCACAGTTATCAAATATTCATAATAAATCATAAAGAGATCAATTTACTAGTAAACGTATACAGATGAAATGTCTAAAAGTCATTTTCCAAACATGACCCTACAAAACCAGATTTCACTATTTTCACATATTCGTAAGGAAACGAAATAAAAATTAAATCTCATTTCATTAAAAAAATTATCGTGTTGTCAAACAAAATTCCCCAAATCTCAAACTTTTATTATTTCATCAAAATTATGTTATTGTCACACAAAATTTCACAATTTTCAAGTTTTTATCAAAATTCATAAATAATTTGATTTATTAATAATTGCATGTATAAAACAAATAAAATTTGTTTTCGAGCATATTAAGAATCAAACTTCCAAAATGCTCAAACTTTTATTAAAATTCACAATTACGTCAATTTATCAAGAATTGCACATATAAAACAAACATTTTAAATTCCTCATATCACAAAAATATCATAGGGTAACACAACCTTTTTATATTTTTCTCAAAATACTAAAATAATACGTAAGGAATTTACTTTATTAATAAAAGCACATATAAATCACATAAAAGACTTTTCCAAACATATCAATACGATACCTTTGAACTTGTATATTAAATTACAACGAAAGCCCAGTATTAACAAATACATATATATAAACACATAAAAATCATTTTCGAACATAGTTACACGATTTTTATCTAATATTTTTCTCAGTGTCCTTCGTAAATCTGACACGATACCATAGACTGGAAACGGGTTCTCCGGCATCAAACACTTGGTGACTACCCGTCGGATCTCATTTTACATATCACATAAATTCTGAGACCGGACACTCGGTGCCTCGCAAGGTCCATGAATTTCGTATCAACATATATAAGCAAATTGGTGCAATACTGCTATCATCACCCTATTGGTATGCCAACTACCAATCTCCACCTACCAATATTCAGGTTTATTCGGACCCTTATAATTTTTCATATATTACTAAAAATTTAACAAATCAACCATTTTCGTTTCCGAATAAAATTTTCATTAGAAATATAACATACAAATTTTCAATCAAGTTATTCCATGTTTCATCAAAATCTCAACCGTACATTATAAAACATAGTTTTTCATTCAATTATTCATCAAAATTTGGCAAATATCACATTGTCCTTCACATTACTAGTACACGATCAAGTCACTAACTTGCATATTTCTTTCCGTTTTTTTTTCGTTTCTTTTCCGTTTTCATTCGAAAATCATTAAAATCATATTCAAACAAACTTTTATTTCAATTTATCAACATAATATCATAATAACTCCATATTCTTTATTCAAACAATACACATTTTTTCACAAACTTTTCAAAATTTAAATATCGCATACTACAAAAATAATTCATAACATAATTCGCACATTTTCATGGAATGTATGTAATTAAAACGTAATAAGCTCATATACTAAATTAAACCAAAACTTCTACTAATAAAAATGAGTTTTAAAGATAAGTATATATCAACCTTTTGAACGATTTCTATAACTTATTCATTCACATAACTCATTTACTTATTTCTAGATCTAAAACGAGTTCTCCTTCTATTTTTTTATCATTCTAAATCCACCTTAAAATCATACAAAACTTAATTTATAACTCATAAAAAAAATAAACTAATTTTCTAAAATTCAAATCCTACTAAAATAAACTTACTTATTTAAATAATCAGACACCCAAAATATTTACACTCAAAATATTTTTCTTTTCTTTCTCCTTCCCTCTATTCTCCTTATTTTTCTTCTTATCTTTTCTTCTCGACCGCTCCTCTATTTTTTTTTCTTCTTCTTCTTTTACAGCTGGCTGTTCTACTCTCTCTTCCCTCAATTTATGGCCACTCACATATATATACAAATGGTCCACCGCCTCTCATTTTCTTTTTTATTATATTATATTTATTATTTATTATTTCTTTTTTCCCCTCGGCACTGCCTCACGCCACGCTTTTTCATTTTTTTTTCATTTTTTTATTATTTTATTATTTCTTTTTTTCCATCACAATCCATTAACAATTATATATATATATATTATTCTAATGGATCCCACCACTAATTTATATATATGTTATTATATTGATTATTATTATAGATTTATTATTATTATTATTATTATTTTCAACACATGTAAATTTTCCTTTTAACCC